>CM031381.1:19239872-19795871 GCA_018290095.1 Polypedilum vanderplanki | reverse complement strand
CAAATGAATCTGAGGCAGTGCACATGGAAGATAATTCACATTTGGTAAGCAATGAAAAAACTGAAAAAGAGCATGATCAAGAAGCAGCAATTGAGCAAGAAATTGTTAGTTCAACTTCAAAGAAACAAAAACGTAAAATTGATTATAATTCAATTTACCAACGTGTCAATCAACATATGGAAGAGTTCAAAGCGAATAAGAAAGCTCAAGCTGAATTAAAGAAAGAAAAGAAAGCTAAAAAGCTTGCCAAGAAAAAGAATAAGGAGCAGGAAGCAAATGGTGTTGTCGATTCTTTGAGTGGTGATGATAAAGAAAACTCTCTTAAAAAGAAGACGAAGAATAAAATCAAAAAGCAGAAAAATGTTGAAGGTAAGCAACGAATTTGTTAAAATGTAAAAATAAAAAAATTATTTTTTTTATCTAATTTAATATATAGAAGTGGACGATGGAAAGAAAGAAGATTTAGGTAGTCGTTTAAACAAGTTGCAAGAGAAATTAGAGCTTAAACGTCAACGTAAGCGTGAAAAGAAACAGGCAAAAATGCAAGAAAATGGAATTGCAAATGAATCCAAGGATATTGAGAAACCAAACAAGCAGGAAAAAATTGAGGAAAAAGTTGAAGATGTCATTTTGGTACCGAAAGTAAGTAGCAAAAATCAATTGAAGTATTTTCAATAATTATTTTTAATTTCATTATAGAAGGCTAAGAAAAATAGTCATGAAAATCAAATTGATCAACAACAATCTGTATTTGATACATCTTTAAAAACTAACTCCGAAAAAATTAAAAAGAAGCGCAAGATCGAAGATGTAGATGAAAGTTTAAGTGCTACAATTGAGAAACCACGAACAGACAAAAAATTGAAAGTACTAAAACAAATTGATGAGCCAATGCATCGTGTTCATCAAAAAACTGTGCACATAGATGAACTTAAACAAGTTGACTCTACCTTAAATTTAAACAAGAAATTGAAAAATATCATTCCAAATGAAGTCAATACTGTTAAAACAAAGAAGCAGAAACTCACCAAGAAAGTAATTGTTGAATCAAAAGTTTCGCTACCTCGTCCTGTTTTCACAACTGCTGGTATTTTTATGGAAGAATCAATCACTCCATATAAATTCAAATCGAAAGAATACAAGCCAATCAAATCGAAAATGGGTCGCGACCCAATTGCTCTGTTCCAAGCTACAAAAAAGAAAGCTGTTTCCTCTCACGCTGATTTCCGATCTGAAAAATTGAAGAAGAAGAATCGCGATAAATCTATTAAGAATTTGAAGAATTTAATGTAAACGATTGCCATAATAACTTAAACTTATATTATCTGATCTTTATTAAATAATAAAAACAAATGTTTTTTTGAGCGTAACAAACTTTTTAAATTTGAATGATGTTGCAGCGATGACAAACAAAAACAAAACATTGAAGAATAAATTTTATTTAACTACAATTCTTAAACGTTTATCAAATTGAAAATTTAAAGTAAAATGGCAGAATACGAACATGTTCGCAAAGGAAAACTTGTATTAAAAGGAGAATCTGATAGGTATATTAGAAATGTGCACATTTTAAAGTTTTGATGAAATTTGATAATTTTTCTCAGATCGAAAAAGCGAAAGCATAAAAAAGAAAAGAAAGAAAAATCTGAAAAGGAAAAATCTGCAGTTATAGTTGATGACGATGCAGTGAATCATGGAGGATGGTGGAAATGCCAAAAGCTATCTGAAATTACTGGAACAATCGCAATCGAATTTCAAGATGGGCAATATATAAAATCTGTGGATGATGGAACTTTTATTTTAGGAGCAAAACATGAAAATCGTGATGGTCCAGCATTCGACGAGGAGTTCTCTGCATTCATTGTTAACGATAGTAAAATTTACATAAAGTCAGGTTTTGGAAAATATCTTGCAGTTGATAATAAAACAAATATGGTGGTCGGGCGATCTGATGCCGCTGGACAGCAAGAGTGTTTTGAGCCTGTTTTCAACGATGGTAAAATGGCAATTCAAGCAGCAAACAATTGCTTTTTAACAATCGATCCTGAAGATGATCAACTTATTGCATTGCATAAATCTGTTTCTAACGGAAATGGAGTGTGTGTAATCAGATCGAACGCTTATCGTGGTGAAATCATATCAAAAAATGCTCCAATTGAAGAAAAAATTGAAGATATTGATCAAATTGAAATTAATTATGTAAAAAAGTTCCAGAAATTTCAAGATAAAAAGATGAAATTGTGCAAAGATGATAAAAGTGAGTTGAAAAATGCTCAAAAAAGTGGCAAGCTGCACGAATCTCTTCTCGATAGACGTTCAAAAATGAAGAGTGATCGCTATTGTAAATAAACGCTAAAAATTGTAATGCAAAACATTGTGACAAAATAATAAAACATTATGCACAAACAAAACATCCTTAAAACATTACTCTTCCAGTGCTTCTTACATTTCCAATGACTGTTTCTACTTTATGCTACAAACAATTTTTCTTCAAACTCTCATCTCTCATCAGTAGCTTGTGTACTCCGTATTCATTCAGAATTTGTGTGCGCGTTACTGCGCTATAATTTTTGTTTCTAGTGAAAAAAAGGAGGTTGATAAATTAAAATAAAAATATAAGATTATTTAGTGAGAAAAAAGTCACAGTTGTGATAAAATTGTGCTAGAAAGTAATTAAAACAAAGAAAAAGATTTTGTTTTGAGCTAAAGTGAAAATAAAAGCACAATGAATTGCTGCTGTTCTATCGTTAAATTTTTCGTCATATTGATGAATCTTGTATTCTGGGTTTGTACTAAATTGAAACATTTCTTATCACTGAGAAAATTGTCAATATTTGAAATTACCAAAATCTAAAAATAATAGTAGAATTTGTTTTAAAAATTTCTACTGATTGAAATTTTAAGAAAAAACGCAAAAAAAATAAAAATGAACCACCCTTATCGTACAACACAACACATACACTAACACAATCTAGTAACATCATCAACACGAGAGAAAGCATCATGGAAATAAAAACATACAAACAAACAGAGAGGGATGAAATTTTCATCTTATGAAGGTCATAGTAGTGCGCAATTCACAACCGAAAATTCTTGCAAAAAAATATTTCCACAGTAAAAAAATCAATTTTAATACTCAAGAATTTCCACTTGCTCAAAAAAGCCATCAATGATTCAGATTTTAAATATGTTCAGATTTAAAAATATATCAAAAGAGTAATAATTTTCATCAAATGAAAAATACGAAATGAAGGAAGAATATGCCAATTTTCATCTTCGTATGCGTCGCTTAAAGATTTTTTTGCCGATTTGTTTCTTTTAGTCGTTCAAATACTATTATATCGCTATTCTTTTGTATCATTGTGTTGCCTCAGATGACTATTGATTCTTTTTTCAATCTTTTCACTAACTCAACATTCTATCTTTTCTTCTCTTTATTCCTTTTATTCTTCTATATTGTTGCTTCAAATTTTTATATTGTTTCTTCATCTTTGAATTGACCTCTTATTACTAGGATGTTTCCTTGAAAATGAAACTTTTTTTGACGCTTCATTCAAACACATAAATTTCTCGGCATGTACTAAACCAATTGACAAACTGTGAAAAGTATGTTATTTAGCTGCATTGTGATCAGTTTTTAGGATACATTTGACCTCTTTTTGTGTTAATTTAATATTTTAATTTTGACTCAAAAATTTGTTCAAAAAACACTTTTTTCAACTCAAAAGTTTATGAATTTTTTTTCTCGAAAATTTTCCATTGACGAAAATTTGATAGTGCACTGTAAATTAAGTTCTTTTCATGCACTTTCAGGAACAGCAAGCAGAATTAAATTATCTTTTGTAGATAAAAAGTTATAAGCAAGCAAATATGTCGACTTAAAAGTACGCACCTTTTCTAAAATGCTCATATCTCGAAAAATACTCAACTGATCGAAAAGATTTATACACCATTCGATCCGTCATCAAAAAGTTTACAAAATACAATAAAGTATATATATATCAAATTACTATCAATTTTCATACAAAGTTTCAAAAATCTTTTGTTTACAACAACAAATTTGTAAACAAACGACATTTTGTCAATTTTGTTTCGCTCAAATCTTTTTAATATCAAAGTTTTAAGCTAAATTTACTACTTTATTCGTTAGAATTTAACTTTTTGCAGTTAACTGAGAAGGTATAAGACCTCTGGCCTTTGATATTAAAAAGATTTGAGCGAAACAAAATTGACAAAATGTCGTTTGTTTAAAAATTTGTTGTTGTAAACAAAAGATTTTTGAAACTTTGTATGAAAATTGATAGTAATTTGAAATATATATAACTTTATTGTATTTTGTAAACTTTTTGATGACGGATCGAATGGTGTATAAATCTTTTCGATCAGTTGAGTATTTTTCGAGATATGAGCATTTTAGAAAAAGTCCGTACTTTTAAGTCGACATATTTGCTTGCTTATAACTTTTTATCTACAAAAGATAATTTAATTCTGCTTGCTGTTCCTGAAAGTGCATCAAAAGAACTTAATTTACAGTGCACTATCAAATTTTCGAGGAAAAAATTCATAAACTTTTGAGTTGAAAAAAGTGTTTTTTGAACAAAATTTTTGAGTCAAAATTAAAATAATAAATTAACACAAAAAGAGGTCAAATGTATCCTAAAAACTGATCACAATGCAGCTAAATAACATACTTTTCACAGTTTGTCAATTGGTTTAGTACATGCCGAGAAATTTATGTTTGAATGAAGCGTCAAAAAAAGTTTCATTTTCAAGGAAACATCCTAGTAAAAAGGTAAACGTAACAAAAAAGAAAGAAGAAGAATGAAGATTCTCATGCCAATTTTAAGAGGTAGGGTAAATGATCGAAATTTCGGACAGATCAATATTCCGGACACTTTTTGTTTACATGTTTGAAATTTTATCTATTTCTTTTTATACTCAGTTATTCTCAAACAAAATACCTTTATTTGATAAAATGATGTTTATATTATTTATTTTTAATATCTGTTCTGAACCAAATAACTTCAAATGAGTGAAAAATCCAATGTCCGATTATTTTGTTGACTTGAAAATTTTTTGAACAATATTTTTCACAAAATGTCCGATTACTTTTATTTATTTCTTTATCAAAATTATCACAATCATTAAATGAAATATATGAAAATAATGCTTTTATTTCACTTTATAACAAGAAACACAGAATAAAAGCCAGCAACACTTATTTAAAGAGAAATCAACTCAAATAAATATTGATCAATATTTCGGACACTACGAAAAAAATAAAAATTAAGAAAAAAATCATTTAATAGAGAATATAGAGTTATAAAAGGATATTAATATGAATTAGTATGACTTAAAGACACTGAAATATAGTGTATACACTAAAGAAACAGTTTCATAATGATAAATTGAAAATCGGACAAAATTTCTTAGAAAAAATATTGAAATTAATTTTGAATGTATTTAAAGCATATAATAGGTAAAAGAATGAAAGTATATCAAATCTTTAAATGAATAAGATTATTTGCAATCATTATAAATCAAGAATTGAAGTAAAATCAGAGTAAAATTGTTAAATATTGAGTCCTTTTTAACGTATTTTTTAAAAATGTCAAGTGTCCGGAAAATTGATTTTTTGTCCGAAAATTTGATCAATATTTGTTCGAGTTGATTTCTCTTTAAATAGATGTTGCTGGCTCTAAAATAGCTATTTAGTTGATGTGAATAATTATTAACTTTAGTTACATCTATAAATCATTGTGTGAAAATGTTTTATTAAAAAGATTTTTTAATTTTGTGAGTAAAAAAAAGTCAAGTGTCCGAAATTTCGATCATTTACCCTAATAATGGAATAAAAAAATATAATAGAATTATTAAAAAAAGTCAAATACCTATTAAGGTAACTGCTTACTTACTTGCTTCACACTGGTGTTTGTTATATGGCGACAGAGAACTGCATGCATTAATATATGTTTTATTATTTATGTGAAAGTTTTAAAGTTAGAATTTTAAACTTTTACTTTTTCATTTTTCTTGTTTAATAAACTATTCATAGAGATAATAATTATCACCTAAATGTCAAGAATTTGTTTTATAAAAAGATTGTGATAGTATGTATAAAAATCTATCAGCAAGCACATTTGAATATTTTATTGTAATACATATTTAAAGAGATTAAAATCGTGAGAAAAATCTCTTCTGTTTTTGATTATGCTTAAGAGATTTCGTGATTATAAATAAATTAAAGAACTTCATTCAATTCATAACTTGAAAGTTTTTTTAATACCTTCCTTCCCTTCACGATTCAAAAAATACATATTTAAATGACCTCTCGAGATAGAATATTTCACCTTTTAAATAAAATCTATTTTATTCTCTGAGAAGCTTCTTACACATAAGAATTTCATTTTTTATTAATCTCACAATTTCGAATGTCTTCTAATGACTGAGATTTAAAATAAAGCGAAAATAAAATTTTTGTTGTAAAATGGAAAAATCAACAAGTTAAATTTAATTACGGTATGCTTAAAACCTAGACAACATGCAACATTTCACATGAATGAAGTGTATGTATATATAAATTTATATTTAATCCACAACCACGCGATATTAATAAACTTGAAAAAAAAATTTGTTTGCAAAATCCTCTGCAAAAAAAAGACACATACCACAATGTGGGAGTTGTAAAATTGCATCATAAAAAATAGTATTACATACTTTTGAAATCATTATCGCTTTCATTTCAAAAGTAGCAACAAATGAAATCGAATTAAGTCATCTTCACCGCTCTTCGAATGATATTTCATAAATTTTAAATAGGGAAGGAAACGAAAAGTGAAAATAATCGGAAGGACATTCCCTTCACTCACTCTGTCATTTTATTTTTTTACGTATACACACACCCATTCAAATCTGATAAATAGGTAGTCGTCTTTCTTTTACAATAAAAAAAACAAAAATGCTATTTATAGTTGACTCCATTGTTTGCCGAAATTAAATCTAATAAAAGAGGAAAACAATGATAAAGACACGAATATAAGGAGGAAATGCGGTAGCATAAAAATAGAATAAAAATTAATTTTTGTTGAATTTTTTCATCTTTCTTTTAATTCAGAGTCATCTGTCGACATGTGGAGTAACCTTCAAAGTAAAAAAATAAATGAAAAGAAGAATTTTATGATGCTCTTACAGATATTAGCAAATTTTTCCTTCTTTATATCCATTCATTCATTTATTTTCTTTCTTTTTTTCAAGTAGTATTCAATTAAATTTCTCAAACAAGCGCAATCATTTGTTTCAATCAAAACACAGAGTCGAACATAAAAAGAATATGAAAAGACAGGGAGAGAAGAGATTTGAAAATCGTATGTGTGTAGTTTTAACTTGCCGCTTTACTTACAACAGTGTTTACCGCGCAGTTTTTTTATGAGATGAAGCTGCTTAAAATAGAATTTTGACTGTATCAAAACGAAGCAATTATGAAAACTGAAAAAATAACTATCGTTCTAGAGATGCCGCCATCATTTAACTCACACTTATATATGACTTGATTAGTTCAATTAAATTCGTTTGTAAAAATTTAATTCTTAAAAGTCGCACATCACATTCAAAAAGAAAAATGAAGTAGAGATGATTCTCAATGACCTTCACAAGTGACTTTTAGACATATCATGTTTAAGCTACTAATTTGTTAATTTATTGTTGTTCTTTTGATAGTGATGAAGAAAAAGAATCAGAAAATGAGCGTGTAATTTAGTGAAACTAGTTTGCTCATGACGAATAAAAATATATGTCATGATTTACTGGAGATGTATAAATATTTATATTGTATGAGGTATACTGACAAAGTCAATAAATGAACTTATTTAGTGAAAAGCAAAAGTAAGGCAGAAGAAAAATCCCTAAAAAGCTGCTATTCATTTCACAAAAAAATATTAATATGTGTGACACATATACACATATTTATCTTGCGTACATACAAACAAAAACTTATTGATTGATCACATATTGATAATGTTGTGACAATGCATTTATTTTTTATTTTCTTCTGTAAAACTTTGCTTCATTTAAACTCAAAAATTGTCTAATTTGATTTCTACCAACTAGTCATTACTTGTTTCAGTTCATCGAACTTCTAAAAAATATAAAGGGATTTCCATATGCTATCGAAACGTGATTTTATGAACTATTCTACAGAGTTATTTATAATCTTGGTTGTGTTGACAACATTTATAGAATTTTTCGGGATTGCATGATCAAATTAGATCAAGTTAGTTTATAATACATTTTTCATTAAATGGCATTTATTAAATAATGAAAATAGCAAGAGTTTATTATAACAATTTCAACTTTTATTGATATCAATTACTTTTATTATTATGAATCATTATAATGCAATGTAATCTTATTATTAATAATCTTAGCATGGCATCTAATAATTATTTAATGTCCATCAATCATAATTGATTTGATTCAATCATTTATTATCACATAACTGTGATAATTCAGTCGACCATCGCATGCTTATAAATATTCACGCCATCATTATGTCCACATTATGGGTGTGAAAATTCGTTTTTTCCTCTCTCCTCTCTCAAATTGATTATCTTCACTTTAAAAGTCTAAAGAAAAACAAATCAAACCATGCAAAGTCAACAAAACGTGATCTGATAATTAATTTTCCCGCTACATAGGTAATAGTTATTCTATTTTCTTTCTCTAGCTAATTGTAAAGTCGTGAAGAATTCATTTTGAATCGGTATCAGTTGTGCACGTGAATGGCATTTTTGAAAAAAAAGTTTAATCTTTCATTAATAATCTTTTCTTTTCGTTGACTGTTTATTTGAAGTGGAAAGAAAAAAATAAATCTTGATAGTTAAATAGATGAGTGAAGACCTGTTTTAGATACTTTTGCTTGCTTACTCAACGACCTTCACTCATCGACATTCTTCACGCAAAAAATATGTTGCTGTTCCATTCGAGAAATGATAAAATTGTGGTATTTTAAAGATGTGCGTCTTCATATTAATATGAATGCAAATTGATGTAAATTTCTTTTTTTTCTAAAAAAATCAAAAATATTTTTCTCAACTTTTTTGACGCTATGTTGTCAAATAAATTAATTTCATTATCAGAGAAATGTTTGTGTACGTGGCTTTGAATGTTTCTGAAGGAATTTATCTATACCAACTATTTATTACGTCTACATAAGATATCCGATACTTTTTACTTACAAGATGTAAACACTTTATAAACGGATACGATGATTGATATAAACAAAATGTGGTGTGTGAAGGATTTTAGAAATATTTACCGCATGGTATATATATTCAGTGTGCGAAAAAAACTTTAAATCACACTCGCCCAAGTGATGATGATGTCTCTTCTCAGATGAAATTTAATTAACGTGATGAGGTATAAATAATCGTCTGGTTAAAATCGTCTCTTTCCTTCTATTAAGAAAAAATCTGGAAAAATAAATAATTTTTTTGCAAATAAGACTCATAGACATGTTTCACACGCTCATAAAATAACAGTTGATCAACAAACATTGTCGAAGCAGTTGGAAAATTTTTGATATAGACGAAAATGTAGAGTCGAGACAGCTACATCAAAAAGTATGTTCTAGGAAAATATTTTATGTACTTTATCTCTTGATGCTCTCTCACAACCAGTTGTTAAAATTTTAGAGCTCCACACATATATACAATAACATAAAACAATTTATTTTATAGAAATTTAAAAATAGATCGAAGAAAGATGAAATTTGAGTGGAAAATACTGAATAATTTTTATGTTGTGTAATGAATAATTAAATTTCAACACATTGCATACTCTGGAGAATCTCAATGTAAAATATTTTCAATCTGTTAATTTAGGTCAGAAAACAATTCAATTTTTTCAAGTGTTTTTAGCGCATTTTTGGAACAACAATGCCGCTTATATCTTCACTTTGGCTGGCTGGCTGGCTGGCTGGCTGAGGCGCGAGATCTCGAAAATTACAATAGCTAGCGACTTCCGGTTTGCTGTGTTTGATTTGTGCTATCGGTTTATTCCGGCGACGCTTAGTTATATTTTTATCACTTATTACATTAATTGGGAAATTACGAATTTAAATTTCCAAATTGAAATTTGTAAACAAAAATTTTTTGTCGCGCAAAACGATTGCAGCGCCACCAACGGCAAATCTTGGAACTTCAAATATTTTGAATCTTACTCAACCGTTATTTTGAAGTTAACAAAATTTATTGTAAGATTCTGTAAATTTCAGAGTCTGAAACCGTTTGGTATTTTATTTGCAAATAACTAAAAATCAACTAAAACTTATTCAATTAAAATTTTCAACGGAAAGCCAACTAAAATTTAATCGATTAGGCTTTTATTTTTAATCGAATAAGGTTTAGTTGATTTTTAGTTATTTTTGTAAAACCGTTTCGGACTCTGGTAAATTGAATTTCAATTAAAAACGCTCGCCGTACTTTCATGCATCAAAATTTTATAAACATGACTTTTCCTATATTCTTAATTTATTTCGATCAAATTATTTTAAACTGTAAATCTATTTTTCAAACGAATCTAATAATTCTGTAATTTGTCAACATACACTGATCTAGGCACCAAAAATGCGCTAAAGTAATCCGACTTAAGGCGGACACTTTTCAGTCTCGTTTTTTTCTCGCACGCACGCAATCACATTAAGAGATGAAATACAACCAGGGCTCAAAAGAGATCATTGACAATCAATTTGTTGATCCATTTAGTTTGGTGTTAGCTTTTATAGTGTGCTCACCAGTCGATTTTATGATTAGAGACAATTATAATGACCATTGATACCGCTATCCAGTTTATTTATTTATTTGTTTATGCTACAATCATCCATTTAGTACTACACGATCTAACACTCGAAAACATCAAACTATACATTTTTATGAAAAGTTGACTCAAATCTCATTAAATTAACATAGAAATGCTATTATAACCGATTTCTATACTGCCCACATGAAGACCAATTCTCTAAGTAGGGAATTTCTAGCATAACATTTTTTGCATCAACAAACGTTTTTTATATCTTCTATCTCCCCACGAGTTCTTAAATTATCTTTTATGTCAGAGCAGACAACGAGATAAAAAATCAATTTTTAGGCAACCCACTTTGTGGCTATAGCATCATAAACAAAAGAGCGCATAATTGCATACGGATGCTATTCTATTTTTGTCCAACGTTAAATTTGCCAAATGACCTCGTTTTTGTTAACCTGGTCAATATTTTTTATGCTCTTCTCTCTCATTTCGATATACTTTCACATTGTATCATATCATATCAAATCGATTGAAGAAAAAACAGAAAAAATGTGTAGTATGAAGATTTTCTATAGACATCACATACGGTGGGAGTTGATATAAGACTTTTTTTCATACTTTTATATATATTTATTGTAGTTGAGAACTTTGTGGCAAAAAAAAAAGATTTTTATCTATAAATGTTTGTTAGAAGCCATAAACAATCCAAACCACATTAAGAATCCAAAAAGATTGACATTCTTAGTAGAGTTTTGAGAATAAACTAAAAATTAGTCAATATATTGAATGGCAATTAGATATTTTCTTTCTTCGTTCGATAAGTTTTTAAAATAAAATAGAAATAATGAAAATTGACTTTGCGTGTTGATAAATAAACGACTTGCAACGACGTTACTATGCCCAATTTAAAAATGATAGCAATCGTATTGTCATTAGTTTCTTTTCGGTTGATTTGTTTGCGAAAAATAACAGGAAACAGCTAGCTAGGTAGGTAGGAAACACCTGGTCATACTTACATTTTATTGATTATTTTCGTAGAATGGGCAATATTGTTTTTATGTGTTTTTACTTAATATCTATCATTCACCTTCTTTTTACTATCCTATATAGTTAAATTAGTTCACATTTAATTTGAACGAAAATACATATTTTTTAATATATGACGATGATAGTGATTACTCATTAATAGGTCTTTCACATTCTTCTCTTTCTCTCCCCCTTTTTTCCTGGCAATCATTCATTTTCATTAAAATCGTTAAGCATTTATACGTAAACAAAATATAATTTCTTCTCTCTTTCCACATACTTACTCACTGTGTTTTTTAAATAATACTACCCAAATTATATTTTCACTCAAATAGTGAGGAAAAATGAGACGCTCACATGTCCGGCATATGGAGTTCAATGGCCAGTGGTCAAACAATAATAGCGATTATTTGTGTTAATTGATGGACTTTTTTTACTTCTACTTCAGGAAGTTGAAAGTTTGATGTGTAAATGAATTGTAGGTGTGCATAATCGATAAATGAATTTAGTTTAGAAGAAAATATCAAAATTCTTTTTAACGTAATATAATGAAAGGAACATAATGCATCCAAAATCGCGAAGTTGGCTGCTAAAACGATTGCAGCGCCACCAACGGCAGATGTTGGAACTTCAAATAATTTGAATCTTACTCAGTCGTTATTTTCAAGTCAATAAAATTTATTTCAAGATTCTGATTTTTAGTTATATGTAAAACAGTTTTAAACTTTGGTAAATTGAACTTCAATTAAAAACGCTCACCGTAATTTTATGCATCAAGTTTTTATAAATATGATTTTCCCTATATTCTTAATTTATTTGGATCAAATTATTCTTTAAGTGTAAATTTATTTCTCAAACGAATCTAATAATTCCGTTATTTGTTAACATACACTGATCTACCGTCTTCCCTCGAATAAAAGAGCCTTAAAAAATTTAAAAATCTGAGCAAATTTCAGAATTAACGTATTTTTTTCCATACTAAATCAAAACAAAATTGAGCAAATGGCTCTTGTATTCGAGGGAAGACGGTAGGCACCAAAAATGCGCTAAAGTAATCCGTCTATGGCGGACACTTTTCCACTCGTTTGTGATGAACTTTCTAACTACCGTCTTCCCTCGAATATAAGGACCGGTCCTTCTATTCAAATAAAAGGACCGTTGCTCAGTTTTTGTTTTGATTTAGTATGAAAAAAAGTACGTTAAACTTTTTGAATTCACGAAATTTGAATAGAAGGACCGGTCCTTATATTCGAGGGAAGACGGTAGGATTTCTTTATTTGTATTTAATCAATTTTAGACTTATTTATATCAATATAAAGCTAATGAAACGTAGATTCTAACTGTAATAAATATTTTAGAATTTACGACAATTTTTACAAAAAGTTTAAAACGATACTAGCGCCCCCAAACTAAACTTGAGTATCCGATTTAGGAACATTTTTGTGTCCACTTTAGGAACAGTCATATTTTGCTTAATAACTTGCTTCAGAGACAAATTAGATGGAAAATCAAAGTGAAATTAGTTAATGATTAGTTAATGATGATGACGAGTTTCGTTTAATTATATTAATTCATTTTAATGACAGAAAAATTATAAGAATGTGAAGAATTTTGTGAGATAAACAAAAAAAATTTTTTGTATGAAAAATTTCAATTGGCATTTTCAATGGGAAATCATCTTTAAATCGCAAGTATAATCATTAGAAAACAATCTTAAGAGCTTGATTCAAATAGCCTAATCAAAACATATACGATATATCATCTCATAAGTTGATAATTTAATTGTTTAAAAAAAGTGTCCACTTTAGGAACTGTCCGATTTAGGAACCTTTACCCTAAAACATAAAATTTTAAAAATCTGAAAATTTTCGAAACGTCTTAAAATTTTTCAAAATAATCTGGTAAATTTTTAAAATTACAAAGAAAAATTATCATTTTTTTCCGGTTTTTTCAAAAGTGGTCCTTATATTTGAAAGTCCTTCTATTGGAAAAAAATGTCAGATTTTCGGAAAATTTTCAATTTTGGTCAATTCGAATACAAGTACCAGTCCTTATATTCGAGGGAAGACGGTAGGCACCAAAAATGCGTCAAAGTACCCCGATCTGCCAAATGGGTTACTTATTTAATACAAACCAAATTTCACCATGGAATGAATTTCTAATGAGCAACTCAATTTATTGTATCAAAATTTAACGAAGAGGTGTAGCAAAAAAATATATATGTATTTTAATTATCATAAAGTGCCATTTTAAAGCACCCATGGCAAATTATTAAGTAATGAATTCTGTGCAAACTTAATATACAATTTTGTGCATACAATGACATAGATTTTATAAATTATTCATCCAAGCGAAACTCAAGTAGACCTAATAGACATGAAAATGAAAGGCACAAGTGCAATAAATACAATGCAAAAGGGTTGTCATTATTTTTTTAAGCATTCAATGTAGATAGTAAATTATAATTTATGTGTTTACTTATTGATCGACATTAAAATGAGACGATTGAAGGGAAGTGAATTTCATGTTCAAGGTGCGATATGTGTGTATATTGATGACATACTAATACGATAATAATCATCAAGTAATTAATTTTCGTTTTGATAGCGACGCTGATAGACAAGCTAGTCTATAGGTTCAGCTATATTACATAATTATAGCAAATATACATATATTCAGTTAACTTTGAACTATTTGAGGAGAATTCATGATCGACAGTTTAATATTTGATTCCTACTTAGTTGACATTTCTCAGTGTTTTTCTAGATTCGTTTATTCTTCATTTTGCTAATGCATTTTTATTATTTATTTACCCTGCAGATTGCTGGCATCGGAATAGTTGCATTAGCAGTTTGGATGTTGATCGATCCAACATTTATGATCTCGCTTACTCAAGAACACCAAAATTATCAATATGCACTTTTCATTCTGTTAGGCATTGGTATTCTACTTGTTCTGCTCGCCTTCTGTGGATGTTGTGGAGCACTTAAGGAATCACAATGCATGCTTGTTTCGGTAATGTTAAAATAAAATTTTATTTTTTTGAATATTCATATGTAAATAATTTTTTCTCTTCAATATAGTTCTTTTGCTGTATGCTCATTGTGCTTACTGCGGAAATTGCTGCAGGGGTATGGAGTTATCAAAATTCTGATAAACTTGAATCATTCGTTAAAGCTAACTTCCAATACACAATTAACAACGAATATAAAGTGATTGAAGCGAGAACTGAAATTGTGGATGTCATTCAAACTCATTTGCAATGCTGTGGTGTGAACGGACCATCAGATTGGAGTAATTCAAAATATAACGGTGCCAAGAGCGGCAATATTGTTGACTATGCAATCACTTCAAAACTCGCATACGCTGTTCCACCATCATGTAAGAAGTGAAACCGTTTTTATATTCATGAGCAATTTTTATTAATTTTTTCATACAACAGGTTGTAAGAATGGAACTGAGAAATCATTATGTGAAACATCAAGAAAAGGCACGATAACAACAAGTCTTAATCCAGTAATCTATAATAAAGTAAGCAAAAACTTTTTATATTAAAAATTTATTGATCAAATTTCTTATCAAATTTTAATTAAATTTTTTAGGGCTGCATGGAAAAAGTCGTGGCAGAAGTAAAACGAAACTTGCATTATGTTCTATTGGGCGGATTAATAATTATTGCTGTGCAGCTATTTGGGATATTACTAGTGTTGTGTTTATGCTGTGCCGTCAAACGTAACAAAGACGATGACTACAAAGATTAAAATCAGGCAACAGAGAGCAGATTAAAGCCGAACTATCTGTACGATGAGATTCGTTATTAATTTATTTCAAAAAGTAGGAAAGTGCGGTTGATGTGGTGTGATTTTTCATAATTTTTATGTAAAGGATACAAGAACATGAGACGGGAGAAAAGATTTATCTCTGCTCGTAAAGAAAAAAAATTTAAAAAAAATTGAAATTGTATGTAAACTTAAAAGATTAAAAAAAGACGAAAAAATTTACGTATTTTTAAATCGGTTTGATTGGATATTTTGATAAGTTTATATTATATATAATAACCAAAATAATTTGAAATATTAAGCACAAAATCAATGTGCATCACACACATGCAACTGCATACCAATAGTTCTTAAAAATTGTGTTCATGTTTAAAAACAGAAAATGATACAATCTTTACTCAAGCATTTTCAATATTTCTCTTTTTAATTACATAATAAAATGAAAATTTACCCTATAAGTTTCACAATTTACACAAATATTTTAATATATGATAATAAAAAGGAAAATTTTAAATATACAACATAATCAAAACGATTAAAAAGATGCTTAAACTTAAACAACTTTAAAGAGAACCACTTTTGATATATACATAAATGATTGAATAATTGAGTGAAAAATAATTGGTAGATGACTATGATAATGCATTAAATTAAGAAAGAGATGAGAATAATAATCCCAAAGCATTTTTTGTGTACTCTTTTTTTCTAAAAATCATGATAAAAAAGATATTAAAAAGTTATTTATTCAATATATATTTAAGATAAGATGATTTATGCATGATGTATGATGTAAAAAAACAACAACACATTTTTGTGCCAATTACACGAAAATTAATTTTTTTTAAAAAAAATCCTAATGAATGAAAATTTAACATTGCCAAAAAAATCTCTTGTAACTATATTTAATCATTTAGTCTAATGACCATCGATTAATAGGATGAAAATATTGATAAAAATATTTCGGGTTACAAAACTTTAAAAAAATCATCCCATCATGCCATTTAATTTAAAATTGTGCAATTTTTAAAATTAGAATTTGATGGTTTGAAGCTAAAGGATTCTAGTGAAAAGAGCACATTTGATTATGTATTAGAAAGGTTAATATCATTTTTAAATGCTCAATTTTTGGTGAAAATTTGAAATTTAAAAGCCTTACCAGGTGTTGATATTTTTTCACGAATGCAATATTTTAGTTTTTAAAACGAAATTTCATTGTAGCAATTAAAATTCATCATTCTACACAAAATCGATGTTCAAAAAAAGATCCATAAAAGTAAAAAATGAAAAATAAATTAAAAGATTAGTAATGATATAAAATATTTAGACGTAAATTATATAAAAAAGCTTTTTGAAATTAATAAAAATCTAATAAGAGATATCATCGTTAAAGAAGTAAAGATTTAAAAACAATATAAAAGTATGTTTATCTAGGCCTGATATGGATGAAAAAAAATCAAAGATCGAGATTTATAAAAGCAGCAGGCCTAAGATGTGTAGTCATCCTAGTCCTTTACTCCTACATAAATAAGTACAATTAAATAAATCTTTTTCTCTATATAAAAATGCAAAAAAGTAATGAGGGAAAAATACTCTAAATATATTTTAATCAGAACATTTTTAAACGGATTTAATAGCTCTCATCTCTCATACAAATTTTAATTGAAAAAAAATATTTTTTTAAACCTTCCTTTATAGCTCTTTGTTTAAAAATATTGTTTGCTTTGAATCAAGTTTTTCACAAACATGATAATTTGAGTATTTGTAAAATTATTTTTACACATTAAAGAACCTTTCAAATTGTCATTAAATTAAGATATTGAATGGATAATTATAAAATAAAAATTAATAAAAAGGCATATATTGATCCTTTAACTTTTATTTTCAGTCTAGAAGTTATTTGCGTCTTATATAGTTGGGAGCGAGTAAGCAATGAGTACAAATTGGTAAACGAATGCGCAAATCTGTAATTGGTGGCAATGGTTTCATATTTTTTTGTTTGGTCAGTTCAAAAAGAACTTCCCTTGGTATTGGTTTCGCTATTTTGTCATTCATCATTGTCATTGCAAATTTAACGTCTTCAAGAATCACATCATTTCTGCCACAATATTGAGCAAATTCTCTAGAAACAATGAAAATTATTAAAACTGTCAGATGCTTCTTTTAAATATCATTTAACTACATACTTTGCATCTCCTAGAATTAGAATTGTACTGACATAACGATAAGTAAACTGCAGCATTTGATTAATTATGAAAGTTTCATAATCATTGCAATTAGCTTCACTAAAATTCATTCTTTTTAAAATTCATGCATTAATTTTAGAATTTAAATTATTTTACCGTAAAATTGCTTCCACAACCATAGAATTCTTAGGTGAAGATATAAATTGAGTATTTTGTTTCTTAAAATTTTGTTTTAATACTTCCATATTTGATTTTATTTTTGTAAAACTTGAAAGTAAAATATTGCTCAATATTGAGCAATTTTGACTATTACTGGTCAAAATTTGAATTTTTGTTCAGTTTTTTGGTATAAATTGAGGGGAAAATTAATTTTTCATTCATTTTGCAAAAAGTCAGTGAAGAGTGAAGACGTCATTTTGCTTCCTAATTTTTAAAAGAAAATATTTTTAAATTAGGAATTTATATCTCGAGTGGAATTTTCTTTGAGAATAATGGCATCTCGTGGTAAGTTATACAATTTTTTGGGCTTTATCGTAAATTTAAAAAATTCAAAAAGAAAAACGTGGTTTTATAATTTTTCTTCATTTTCATAGGAGTTATTGTTGAAGGTCGGGCAAACTTTTTTCCGATTAATTTTCATGAAAATATTCAATTAATTCAATATCGTGTTGATTTTGAGCCTGAAGTTGATGCCACACTTCTTAAAAAGAAAATAATTACAAAAAATGAAGATTTGTTAAATTTATCACCGCGTTATGTTTTTGATGGATCGTCACTTTATACACAATCAAATGTGAATAGTGAAGTTGATGCTACGTACGATGGCCGTCCTTACAAAATTATTCTTCGACGAACAGGAATCGTAGATGAGAATGACGAAAACGGTTTATTTCAAACATTCAATCTTATTATGAAGACTACAATGGCAAAGTTGAACTTACAAAATATCAAAAGAGATTATTTTGATCCATTAGCTAAGATTGAAATACCTGATCATAATATTGAGCTTTGGCCAGGCTATCAAACTTCCATTCGTCAATATGATGCTGGATTGTTGATGAATTCTGAAATTATACACAAGTTTATGCGTAAAGAAACCATTTACGATATTACACGTCGTCTAATGCGAGAAGATAATAATAACTGGCAAGAGAAATTGAAACGGGAAATTCTAGGCACTACAGTATTAACTGATTACACAAATAAAACATATGTCATCGATGATATAGCTTTCAATATGAATCCAAATTCAACATTTCGACTTGCAAATGGTGAAGAAATGAACATATGTCGATTATTACATGTCTAAATATGGAATAAAAATAAACGATTGTCAACAATTTCTGCTTGTATCTAGAGCACGTGAAAGAGATATTCGTGCTGGAAAGCCTGAAATGATTTATCTAATTCCTGAACTTTCCCGTGCAACTGGTAAATTCTTAATTTTTACTTGTTTGAATTATTCATACAATTTTATTTATCTTTAAGGTATGACTGATGAAATGAGAGCAAATTTTCGTTTGATGCAAGAGGTGTCTGAATACACTCGTCTGAATCCTGCTAATCGTGTTCAATCTTTAAATAAATTCATTAAAAGAATTATTGAAACACGAGATGCTAAAGAAGTTCTTGATCAATGGCAAGTACAATTAAGTCAAGAATTAGTTCGAGTGTCGATTCGCGAGTTACCACGAGAAACTATACTATTTGGAAGCGAACATTCAGAAGAATCTAATTTGAAAAGTGAATGGTCAATTAGAGGACGTACGTCAATGTATAAAGCTGTTGATTGCAGACGTTGGATTATGTTATACCCAGAAAAAATTGAACGTCAAAGTAGAAATTTTTTGAAGACACTTATTGAAGCTGCACAAGAAATGAATTATGTTATTGCTGAACCATTACAGTAAGTTGATAAAATTTAAAACAGAAATAAATGTACAATAATTTTATATTACCATTTACAGCAAAGGAGTAAAGAGCGGTCGTCAAGAAGAGTACACAAGTATCATTGAAGAGATGGCTGAAAAGAAACCCAATTTCGTATTGTGTATTTTACCAACAAATCGTGCCGACAGATATAGTGCATTGAAACGTTTGCTTATTGTGAAATTTGGTATACCTAGTCAAGTAATAGTTGAGAATCGTGTGTTGAAACATAAGAATTTGCGTTCGATCTGTACTAAAGTGGCAATTCAAATCAATTGTAAGCTTGGGGGGATCCCTTGGCTTATTAAAATGCCGGTAGCCGGCTTGATGGCGGTTGGTTTCGATGTAAGTTATGATCCACGAAATCGAAAGCGAAGTATTGGAGCAATGGTTGCAACTATGGATGTTCGAGTTTCTTCTTGCTTCTATTCTGTTACTGTGCAATATAAAGATGGTAAGAAATTCAATTTTAAATAATATATAATATACTATTCATATTTCTTTAACATTTAGGAAATGAAATGGTTGAAAAAATTGATCAACATATGCAAAAGGCGATTGAATTTTACAAGTATGCAGTTGGTGCTTTTCCTGAGAGAATTGTATATTATCGTGATGGTATTGGTGATTCACAAATTCAATTTGTAAAGAGACAGGAAGTAGAACCTATTATCAAGACTTTGAGTCAAATTTATGGAAGCAATCCTCGATTTGCTTTCATTGTTGTTAACAAACGAACCAATGCACGATTCTTCAAAAAACAAGGCAATCAATTTATCAATCCGCAACCAGGTTCTATTATTGATAACGGTGTCACATGTAAAGGTCGTCAAGAGTAAGTTCTTCATTTTTATAATATCCTAAAAGCTATTAATTTATTTTTATTTCCAGTTTTTATTTAATTTCTCAACATGTTGGACAAGGTACTGTAGCTCCGACTTATTACAACATCATACATAACAATACTGGTTTGGATATAGAAAAAGTCGAATTATTAACTTATAAATTATGCCATTTATATTACAATTGGGGTGGCACTGTTCGTATTCCAAGCATCTGTCAAAATGCAAAGAAACTTGCATTTTTAACCACACAATCTCTTAATGGTGCAATTGCTAATGAACATTTAACTAAGAGCTTATACTTTTTGTAAGATCTTTAGTCTAACGTTTATTTCTTGATTATTATTATAATTTATTTTTGATCTTTAATTATAAAAAAAACTTTTCTTATCACCATTCAATAACTTTTGTAAAAGCATGTGAATTAATAAATGCATAATATTATGAATTAAAATGAAATATTTTTATATGTCCTACAATGTTTTTCTATATTTTGAAATAATTTCAGAAAAATTTAAAATTGTTCATTAAATCTATTGAATTTATCTGCAAATATAATATAACATCATATAAATTGCTTCAAAAAATTTCAATTTTAACAGAAGATATTTAAAAATGGAAAAGTAAACCCTGTATATATGATGGAAAGAAGTCACTGTTTTGTATGTTTTCTTCTTCTTCTTCCACTCATTGCTTTTATTCGGCTATCTAAATTCACTCAAAGTTAATTTTTTCATCATTTAACATTGTGATATTCTATAATAATGAATATTGGTGATCAGTTTCCAAATTTCCATGCTAATACGACTGTAGGAGAGATCGATTTTCACGCATGGATAGGCGAATCTTGGGCAATTTTATTTTCTCATCCGGCAGATTTTACTCCGGTT
This sequence comes from Polypedilum vanderplanki, assembly GCA_018290095.1. Taxonomy (NCBI): domain Eukaryota; kingdom Metazoa; phylum Arthropoda; class Insecta; order Diptera; family Chironomidae; genus Polypedilum; species Polypedilum vanderplanki. The sequence goes on along the minus strand of CM031381.1, from coordinate 19,774,422 downwards.
AGTTTATGATTTTTTTACATTTCTTATTCTATAATTCATTTAATTTATTTTAAAGGTGTGTACAACAGAACTCGCTAGAACAGCAAAACTCGTACCTGAGTTCAAAAAACGTAATGTTAAATTAATTGCTTTGTCTTGTGATTCTGTTGAATCACATAATGGTTGGATCAAAGATATAAAATCATTTGGAAATTTATCGGGTGATTTTCCATTTCCTATAATTGATGATGAAAAACGTGAGCTTGCTGTCAAACTCAATATGCTCGATAAAGATGAAATTGGAAGCAAAGGTTTGCCACTCACATGTAGAGCAGTTTTTATTATTGATGGCTCGAAAAAATTGAGAGCGTCGCTTTTGTATCCTGCATCTTCAGGTCGAAATTTTGATGAAATTTTACGACTTGTTGATTCTATGCAACTTACAGACTTCAATAAAGTCGCAACCCCAGTTGATTGGAAAAAAGGAGACTATTGTATGGTACTGCCTACAGTCAAAAACGAAGAAATTCCCAAACTTTACCCTAAAGGTGTAGAATTTGTAAATGTTCCATCTGGAAAGTCATATCTCAGAAAAACTCCATGTCCAGAATAATTTTAGTTTTATCAAGAGAGGTAGGATGAGATAAAAGCTATCGATTTATTGTATGCAGATAAGAAATGAAATAGAAAGAAATTTAATTTTGTATGTAAAGCTAACAGAAATAAAATTTTTGAAATAAGACCATAGATTTTGGCGCGCATTTGCTCTTTTGTTTATATTTCATTTGACAAAGATAATTTTAAATAATTCTGATTAATAATGGTGAGTGTATGGATGAAAATAATTGAGGAATATATTTGAATATTTTAATCTTTATTTAAGTGTGAACAACAAAATCAAAGTTGGTTGGATATGCTTGATTCTTCAAATTCAAGTATCGAGGACATAAAAAATGTAAGCTTTAATATAAAACTATTATAAAATCAATTTTTTAACAGGTATAACAATTATTTTCATATTTTAGATATCTAAGGGAAAAGAAACAAGGGAATTTAAAATACAGATCTTTGACAGTAAAAATGAAAAAAAATTTGATAAACTCGTAAATGAAAAGAAATTAAAGTCACCATTCAAAAGACGTCACTCAAATGATAAATTGAATAATGATGATGAGGAAAATACTGAAAAGAAAATGAAACCTGACAATGATGACATAGATCAAAAGAATAGTAGAGGATTGAAACAAAAATTTAGAAACGATAGTACATCAACATCAGATAGTTCGAGTAATTATTCCTCAAATTGCAATTTAGCATCATTGCGACAAAAGGAGATCGAAACTGATCAAGCAACTTTAGATAGACGACAAAAACAAATTGACTATGGGAAAAATACAGTTGGATATGAAAACTATATTAGGAAAGTTCCAAAGTAAATTAATAATTTTATTAATCCATGAAAAGGAATGACTAAATAAAATGTATTATTTCAGAGATGAGAGAAAACAAGGCGATCCAAAAACACCACCAAGACATCTTAAATATAGTCGTCGTGCATGGGAGGGCCTCATAAAATCGTGGAGAAAAAAATTACACAGTTATGATGATGAAGCAGAAGATGAATGAAATCAGCCTTCTATGATAAAATTGTTATAATTACCAAACAAAATTCACATTTCTTATGCAAATGTTTTTATTAATTTGACAATAAAAGTAAAATTTTGACAGTTTCACACTTTCAATATCTTTATTATTTAAAAAATCATTTGTTTAACGAGTTCTACATTTTTCTTATAACATGCCAGAGAACACAGTGGCACATTAGTTTTGCTACAACTGTATTTCTTTAAATTATTACAACCACTTATACTACATAAAACTGGTTTCGGAGGATCAATAGGCATTTTAGGTTGCACTATATTTGTATAATTTATAGGATAACTGAGAAATATACCACCTACAGTGTTTTTGTAAGAGATGACAGGATGATAGAATTTATTAGGTTTATTTTTAGTCGATTTGACCATTTTTGAGTCTTGCTTTTTAAGAATTCTTTCCATAGTTTTCTTTTTATCCTTTTCGCGTTTCTCATCAGCTAACTTTTTTCGTTTTTGTGCTTTCTCTTTTGATTTTTCAATATCTTCAGCTGTTAGAGGAAGTTTTTCTTTTCCTTTTTTTACTTTGAAGTTAGGAAGCGCGAGTAATAGTTGTCCAGAACTGCTCACATTAGCTTGTACACCATCAACAATTGTACTTTGGAAAGATGATTTTTTGGATTTGCTTGTGGGACTTGTTGGACTGAATTCTGTGGTAGTTTTCTCATACATTGCACGTTGACGAGCTGTCATTAATTTCGGATCTTTTGGTTTTATGTTTTTCAATTCTGAATCAACTTGCTCTAAAACACCTTTTTCGATCGCTGACAACCATCTTTCCTCATCTGAACTTGTGTCATCTGGCTGCAATGATTTCTTCTTCTTTTTGTCTTTTGATGTTTTCGGTGTGATTGGTGCTGAAGAAGTATTTGCTCCTGATTCTACAGAATCATCCAAATTAGATTGTTGTTCTTCATCTTGTTTCTTTTGTTTTTTAGATTTATATTTTTTACTTTTAACTTTTTTGCCATCATTATCTGAAACTGTAAAGTTTTCTTCAAGTTCTATATTAATCGACATTAGATCTATTTAATTTGATGTGAATGACTGTTTATAAATACCTTCATTTGATTCTTCCTTTCTTTTTGCCATCATAAATTTTTAAAAACTTTTGTCTACAGAATTATTTTTTGAGCTACAAATCTGAACACTGAGCAAAAAACAATAATAAAAACACTGAAAGATTTTTTTTAAACTTTATTGATTTGTTTAGATCAGACAGACAATGGATGAATTAGAACAACTAGAACATCTTTCTTTAGTTTCAAAGATTTGCACAGAATTGGAAAATCATTTATCTATAAACGACAAAGATTTGGGTAAGTGAAAATTAAATTTAGTGTAAACGTTTGCTAATTTCTTTTTTTTCCACATTATAGCTGAATTTATAATTCATCTTGCCGAGCAAAATCCTAATTTAGATGACTTTAGAAAGGCACTTGCACAAAATGGTGCAGAATTTAGTGATTCATTTACTTCAAATCTTTTGCGTATTATATGTCTGATGAAACCATCAGTAAAAAAGAAGTCGAATCAAACAATCACAATAGAAGGCGACTCATCAAAAAGTGCTCTTGCACTTAAATTTCCAGGACTAGCTATTCCAAATAAGAAAATAGACGATGATAGTGATGAGGACAATGATAAAAAGAAAACATCCGATAATATTGTTGATGATATGATGGCAGAATTAGAAGCAATGGCTGCACCTCCATCGTCAAGTAAAACAATTGACGAAAAAAAAGAAAGAAAACGAAGCCGTTCTCGTGAAATAAAAGAGAGAAAAAGGAGTCGTTCAAGAGAAAAGAGAAGAAGATCACGTTCAAGAAGTCGTGATAGAAAAAAACGTTCAAGAAGCCGTGATAGAGCTAAAAAGAGCAGAAGAAGTCGCTCAAGAAGTCATAGCAGAAAAGATAGAAGACATCGTTCTAAATCAAGAGATCGAGATCGATATCACAATCGTCGGAGTCGTTCGCGTGAAGAAAGAAAGAAAATTGAAATCAAAGATGATCCAGAACCAGGAAAAATTTATGATGGAAAAGTTGCAAACATTGTGAATTTCGGATGTTTTGTGCAGCTTTTTGGTTTGAGAAAGAAATGGGAAGGTTTAGTACACATTTCACAATTGAGATCAGAGGGACGAGTGTCAGACGTTAGTGAAGTCGTGTCACGGGGAAGTTCAGTAAAAGTCAAAGTAATTTCAATTACAGGACAAAAGGTATCGCTTTCAATGAAAGAAGTTGATCAATTGACTGGAAAAGATTTAAATCCGTTGTCACATAAAGCAGCCGATGATGATATGGGTCCAAGAAATCCAGATAGACCAATTGATAGAATTTCAATGTTAGCTCTTCCCGGTAATGTTGATGACGATGTTGTGGAAACTGGTAAACGCGTCACAAGAATCTCAAGTCCAGAGCGATGGGAAATTCAGCAAATGATTTCATCAGGTGTAATTGATCGAAGTGAAATGCCAGATTATGATGAAGAGACTGGATTATTACAAAAAGATGAAGAGGACGAAGAAGATATTGAAATTGAAATTGTTGAAGACGAACCACCATTTTTACAAGGTCATGGAAGAGCACTACATGATTTATCACCAGTTAGAATCATTAAAAATCCTGATGGCTCTTTAGCACAAGCTGCCATGATGCAATCAGCATTGCAAAAAGAAAGACGTGAACAGAAAATGTTGCAGCGTGAACAAGAAATGGATTCAAAACCATCAACTTTTGGTAAAGACTGGATGGATCCATTAAGAGAAGATGAAGACCGTAATGATGGTTCAAAAAGTTTCAATGCAGCACTTCAAGATATGCCTGAATGGAAGAAACATATTATAGGTGGTAAAAAAACATCTTATGGACGAAAAACAGATATGACAATGATTGAACAACGTCAATCACTACCAATATATAAGTTAAAAGATGATTTGATAAAAGCAGTCACAGATAATCAAATTTTAATTGTTGTTGGTGAAACAGGTATTTTAAGATAAAAGTTTATTTTTATTCATTCATATAAAAATGATTTTGATTTTCAGGAAGTGGTAAAACAACACAAATGACTCAATATCTTGCAGAAGCAGGATTTATTAGTCGTGGAAGAATTGGGTGCACACAACCAAGAAGAGTAGCTGCAATGAGTGTTGCAAAGCGTGTTGCTGAAGAATATGGTTGTCGTTTAGGTCAAGAAGTCGGATACACAATTCGTTTTGAAGATTGTACAAGTTCTGAGACACTTATAAAATACATGACTGACGGTATGATGTTGCGTGAATGTTTAATGGATTTAGATTTAAAAGGATATTCAGTTATTATGCTGGATGAAGCTCATGAAAGAACCATTCATACTGATGTACTTTTTGGATTATTGAAGCAAGCTGTAAAACGACGACCAGAATTGAAACTTATTGTAACATCAGCGTAAGTTATCCATTTCGTTTATTTATAATAAACTATATTAATTAATAACTTTATCTTTCTATGTTTTTTCAGCACACTTGATGCTGTCAAGTTCTCACAATATTTCTTCGAAGCTCCAATTTTTACAATTCCCGGTCGTACTTTTCCAGTAGAAATTCTTTATACTAAAGAACCAGAAACTGATTATCTAGATGCATCGCTTATCACTGTTATGCAAATTCATTTGCGAGAACCTCCAGGCGATATACTTCTTTTTCTTACTGGTCAAGAAGAGATTGATACAGCTTGTGAAATACTCTATGAAAGAATGAAATCTTTAGGACCAGATGTTCCTGAACTTATAATTTTACCTGTCTATTCAGCTTTACCATCAGAAATGCAAACAAGAATTTTCGATCCAGCACCAGCTGGCAGCAGAAAAGTTGTAATTGCTACAAACATAGCAGAAACAAGTTTAACAATAGATGGAATTTATTATGTCGTTGATCCTGGTTTTGTAAAACAAAAAGTTTACAATTCAAAAACTGGCATGGACTCACTTGTTGTCACACCAATTTCACAAGCAGCTGCAAAACAACGTGCAGGAAGAGCAGGAAGAACAGGTCCTGGCAAATGCTATCGATTGTACACTGAACGTGCTTATCGTGATGAAATGTTGCCAACACCTGTGCCTGAAATTCAAAGAACTAATTTAGCTACAACTGTATTACAATTGAAGACTATGGGCATAAATGATTTGCTTAATTTTGATTTTATGGATTCTCCACCAGTTGAATCGCTTGTAATGGCTCTCGAACAACTTCATTCGTTGAGTGCTTTAGATGATGAAGGACTTTTAACAAGGCTTGGACGACGTATGGCAGAATTTCCATTAGAGCCTAATTTATCGAAAATTCTCATCATGTCTGTCGCTCTTCAATGCTCTGATGAAATTCTCACAATTGTTTCAATGCTTAGCGTTCAAAATGTCTTTTATCGTCCAAAAGATAAGCAAGCATTAGCTGATCAGAAGAAAGCGAAATTCAATCAAGTTGAGGGTGATCATTTAACATTATTGGCAGTTTATAATAGTTGGAAAAATAATAAATTTTCAAATGCATGGTGTTATGAAAATTTTGTTCAAGTTAGAACATTGAAGCGTGCACAAGATGTAAGGAAACAATTGCTTGGAATTATGGATAGACATAAACTTGACGTTGTATCGGCTGGTAAAAATTCTGTAAGAATTCAAAAGACAATTTGCTCTGGTTTCTTTAGAAATGCAGCAAAAAAAGATCCACAAGAGGGATATAGAACATTAGTTGATTCTCAAGTCGTATATATTCATCCTTCAAGTGCATTATTCAACAGACAACCAGAATGGGTGATTTATCATGAATTAGTTCAAACGACAAAAGAATACATGCGTGAAGTTACAACAATTGATCCTAAATGGCTTGTAGAGTTTGCATCATCGTTCTTTAAATTTTCTGACCCAACAAAATTGAGTAAATTCAAGAAAAATCAACGACTTGAACCACTTTATAATAAATATGAAGAAGCCAACTCATGGAGAATTAGTCGTGTTCGTAAACGAAGAAATTAAATTGTCAATGTGTATTGATTTATTACTGAATAAATACTTTAAAATTTTTCTTTAATATGACAATATCGATATCTCAAAAAAAAAATTTATTTTAATGAACAAATTTTATTCGCACAACAAAAATAATGTTTTGTTTTGTAAACATGAGCATAACGAATATTTAACGAAAAAATTTTTTCTTTATTAGATTAAACAGAAAGGGTTTATTGGCTAATAATTAAATAGTATTCAAAGTAAGTTGAAAGCTATTAAATTTAATTAATAAATTCATTTATTTTTGATAGAAAACTTAAGAACGAAACTTTAACGAAGATAATTTTCGAGAAAATAAATTTTGAATAATTTTTCAAAATGGGAAAAGTTGTGAGTAGAGTAGCATATACAGTGATATCAGAATTTAAAAGTTTTAATATAGAACAAAGAGCACATAAAATTGTATCACAAGATAAACCAAAAGTAGCACCAAAATTTAAAGCCAATTTAGCAGATTTAGAGCGTGTTATGAAAGGTAGCTACTATAAAATATATGTTAATTTAGCGAATAATGTTTAATTCATTCATTTTAAATTATTTTAGAACACCCGGAAATCATTGAAGAGACATCAAAAAAGAATAAAGAATTAGATGATAGATTAAAAAGTATATTTGTAAAAAGTTCACATGAAGTTGATCAAAAAAGAAATCTGAATCCAGAGAGACCATTACCAACAAATAAAGAATTTGTTGGATATTTTGAACTCGGTTATAAAGGTTTTTTCACTATAATATTAAAAAGTTTATTTAATTGTATAATATACAATTTTTTATTTCAGAATCTGACTTTATAACTCCTGGGAAAGTTACACTAAAACAAATAATTCAATTCTTAGGAGATTATCAATTACATCCAGATGAGTGGACTGTAGAAAGAATTGCACTCGAGTACAAGCTTAGTCTAGAAGATGCTGCTGATATGGTTGAATATTATAAATTATTTGCTCTTCAATTGCCTAAATCAGACGAGAAGAATAAGCGAAAACTTCTTAAATCAGAAGCACATTACGATACTCGTAACTTTAATGAAATGCTTAAAAAAGTCAAATATCTTCCTGAAAAAGATAAAAACGAAACTAATTCATAGTTAGAGAAAAAAATCAATGTAGCAATAAACATTTAGTTATCATATATGTATGAAATTGATTTTTATTTACTTATTCAATATACATTTGGCGGACAATCGAAAAGTATGATTGATTTATCTTCTGATACTGACACAACTCGATCGCTGTGTGGACTATATTTTACACTCCAAACTTGATCTTGGTGATCATTGAATGTGTGAATGCATTTCCTTTCAGCTACATCCCATATTTTAACACTCTTATCTGATGAAGATGAAGCAAAGCGAGCACCTGATCCAGAAAATGAGACCGATAAAACCCAACTTGAGTGGCCAGATAGTGTTTGAACTACATCGGAATGTGCTACATCATATAATTTCATATGTCTATCATCAGAAGCAGTTAATAGCATTTGTGAATCTGGAGAAAAGCATAAACTTCTAACACTCTTAAAATAAAATAAAAAAAAAAGGAGAAAAATGATAATTTTTAATGAAAATATTCAAAATTTAAATATTAATGAAATTTATATATTGTTAAAAAGTATATTTGACTGCCAATTATAAGATGATATAAAATATAAAAATTACCATGGCATGGCCTTCAAGCGTCTGTACTACTTTTCCTGCTTGTACATCGAAAATATTGATAATTCCATCGAGAGCTCCTGAAGCAATATATTTTCCATCTGGACTGTATGCAAGACTAAGTGTAAATTTACCATTTTGCGGATCAAGAACTTGATGTACTTTTCCACTGTCAACGTTGTACATTGAAATTTTTCCATCATTCGAACCAGAAATCACATATTTACTATCTGACGAGAACGCTATTGTCCACATATCAACTGGTCCAGCAGAAATTTTATTTATGAGATTTCCATCTTCAGCATTCCAAATACATAAAGTTGAATCAAGAGAACTACTTGCAATATCTAAAAAATAAAAAATTTTATAATAAAGTTCAATATGAGAATAAAATATTTTCTCTTACATTTTCCATTTGGTGAAACATCAACACTAACAATTCCAAGTGAATGTTCACTTAAACAATGTAAAGCATTAAATTTATCGCCTTCTAAACGCCAAACTTTAACTTCAGGGTTTTCCGGATTACCAAGAGCACCTGAAACAATAAAATCATATGGCTCTTTTTGTTGTGGTTTTTCTTTTGGCTGATCAGTTTCCATTTCTTCACTATCTAATTTCTCCGAATCATCTTGTTTTTCACTCTCTTCCTCATTTTCTGGTCGAAATTGTCCCCAAGCACAAGTCCTTATAAGAATAAAACAAATATTTAAAGTTTGTTGACGCATAAAAATATTGAATATTTTACTTACCAGATTGCTCCTGGATGTGCTAGTTCTTCTTTTTGCAAAACTGAAAACTATAAAAGTAATCATTAGTTTTATTATACATATTATAAATTATTTAAAAGTAATTTTAGAAAAATTAAAAATATTTCCGGCTTACCATTTGTGTTTGTAGTAAATATTTAGTTTCAATCTAAAAAAGTCTACTCTTGCATTCACACTTTGTCCGTTTCTTCTTTTTAACTAAATTCTTTTTTATTATTGTTTAGGTAAACTGATTTTTGGATCTAAAATTCAATTTTCAAGATTAAACATTATGATCTAGACCACGTTTTAAAATTTAAAAAATTAAGATTAATAAAGCTTAAAATTTAGTTCGAGGTTAAGATCAAGATCAAAGTCAAAAATTTAACATAGATCAAGTTGAAATTTGAAGATCAACGTTTCCTTAATGATCTTAACGAATAATGCGCTACAAACATGCATTTGTATGATATTATTTAAACATTTTAAAACTAATAAAATGAATTCAACTTAGACGAAGTTATTCACCACAATTCAGATGTTATTACCAAAATGTAAAAAATTATTTCTAATATGTTATGCATGATATTGAAAAACTGATAAAATTTTTTAAAAAATATTTTCAGTGTTCCATATTTGAAACTACTCCTAATTAAAATTAAATTTATTAAAATGTAAAAAAATCATTGTAGAATTATTTGATAAAGGATAAAGTATTTCCATCCATATTTCTACACCCACATATTCAGCAATATTTTTCTCTCTCTCATCACGTAAACTTCTATTGGTGAAAAGAGAGATTTTCAGTCTACGTTTAGCCATCGAATATTAAACACTGAAAAAAAGAGTTCCGTGCGCGAAGGAATTATTCAATATTTTAGTGACAAATTGAGAAAAATTTTAGTTGATAGTGATGTGTGAGTGATGCAATCAACTTTGAGAGGATAAGAATATTTAGTGATAAATAATAACAAAGATAAAGAAGAGAGTGTGTGAACGAAAATAAAAAAAAAGAGAAAATTCCAATGATTCAATGAAATTTAATGCTAGATTACGTTCTTATTCATCATCAAAAATCAATTTTGCAATAAAGGAATAATAATTATTTGTAAGTTTATTTCATCAAGTGCTAATTCTCTATTTAGATTGAGGCAGAATTGTGCAATTATTTACTGATTTTTTGCGATGGAATTCTTTATTGAAAACGCCTTTATGATTATTTTTTCTCTCACAACTCGCTGCTACACACATATAAAATTACCTTAGTCTATCTGTGTGTATAATTTGTAATCAAAAAAATGAACCTATGTAAAAGAAGTAAATTTTCAAGATATATAATACATTCAATACCTAATAGATAGATTTATAAAATTATTTTTCAAAGACGGGTGCAAGAATGCTAGTTTTGATTTAGAATGTATGCATTATTCATATAATAAAAATAATTTCATAAAATGTTACACTACTGCTGCTGCTTAATTCATAAAAAAGAAACTTGCCTCTTGTAGATTTTTTTGTATATGATATATACATACACTTCATCATTTACATCATCATCATCATCATCATCATCATTGTCTGAATGTGAATACAATATAACAAAACATATGACTTAAGAACAAAATATACTCTGGTAATTTTTGTTTTACGTCTTCGTCAAGAGATTTCATGTGGAGGCGAGATCGAAAAGTGCGAAATATTATGACCTCGACTTTGTAAAGAAGCACATATACACACAAACACACATAACACCGTTCAATGGCCCAGTAAAATGTAATAAAGAAACATTAACCAAATTTATTTGAATAACGGTTGATGGGGAAATCTTCAATGTCGAGTACTTTTTAATAAAATATCACTACAAAAGAGAATGGTCCAAAACGATGACTCATAGAATAGTATTTAATTTTTTTCTTCTTTTGGCAGCAATAAATATTGCAAAGAAAAAATACCTATGTGTTTGCATTTATTACATTTATGCATCATCACTTTTGTTATTGTTTTCATCCAAAAAAAAATTAAGAGAGTGAGTTGGTGACTATATATGATAAATTTTACGATGGGAAAATTACCAATAACAGTAGAAGCAGCAGTAGCTTGATAAGAATCGATTTTTGTCTGCTGACTCACACGAACGCATTACTCCTCATTTGCTGGATACATTTTTGTCTCTCACTCTTCATTATTTAGGCGTTTTCCAAAAAGAAATTTTTTTTATATTGTGTTTTATGAATGGATGAAGAGGCCATTGGTATATATTAATTAAAATAAAAATATTTTCATGACAGCGCAATTCTATGGAATTCATAGTGTCATAATGAAGAGTCACAGCGATATTAATTCAGTTGTCAGTCATTCGACCGGTTAATTCATATTTTATAACTCGAAGGACGTGGAAGTAGAGAAATCAATGAGGAAGTTAGAGAGTAGTAAATTGATTTAAATTTACCATAAATGGTAACACGATTGATTGATGATGATTTCACACATTTGTAAGTAAAGTAGTGGAAACTAAAGAGAAGAAGAAATCTTTGACTGAGAAATTGGTCTTGGCACTGAGCACTGAGCCTATCATTATAATGTCGGTCAAAATGCAGTTCAATTCAGAGCACAAATTGAATTTAAAAATACAGCAAGCAATGAGAGAAGCGTTGTACATGTTTCTTTCATGAGATGAAGAAGAAAATGAGGAAAAGAAGATGATGATGGTAGTGAGAGCGAACGAATGAATCGAGAAATTTTGACTAATTCAAAGCAAGCAATTTACAGAGGAATTTATGTTTATTTAAGTGAATCATTAGATAAAACTCGTTTTCCGCATGTTTCGAGCTTATATTTTAAATTCTACATAAGATTATGATAATGAAAAAGTCAGCATGAATTTCATTCTGTAATTCACACAAAAAAATCTTCTTTCTTTCTCGACATTCCGTTGGTCCGACAATTGATCGAAAATCTATTTTTATCACAGAAAAAATGTTATGTACGTACGTGAATATATGTAGAATGAGGAGGAAGACGACGAAGTAGTGGTGCTATGAAGAAAAAATGTTCGCTAGATTTATTTATTTTTTGGGTCGATTACATTCTAAAGATGGACAACTTCTACAAATATTCATTATGTTAATTTATAAAAAAGAAAAACAGATTTTCTAAATTTTCAATGTGAGTATTATTAAATAGATTCCAATAAAAGCAAAGAATGAAATATTTTTATAATGAAAAAAACTACATACAAGAAAAGAAAGAAGGAAATGCGACAAAAGCGTTCATGACGCGCAAGGTCGACATCATCATCATAATGAGTTTTATTCTTTTCTACTAGGTAGTTTCCTGAAAAAATGGCCTTTTTTTGTCTCTTCAATCAAACAACAAAATTCTCGAAATCTATTTACTCAATTGATAAACGGTAAAAAGTATAGTACTTTACTGATTTGTAAGCTGTTTTTAAGATGCATTTGATGAGTCAGCAAGTTCATAAAATATTTTAATTAGACATGAAAGTTTTGCATAAAATTGGATTTTTTCACTTCAAAAGTTTAGTAGCAATTTTCTTGAAAGTTTTCCATAGACGAAAAATCGCTTGTGTACGGTAAATTAAGTTTCTTTTATGCATTTTTAAGAACCATAAGCAGAATAGAATATCTTTTATAATTAAAAAGTTATAAGTGTTCAAAATTATCGAACTAAAAATGGAGACTTTCACTAAATTACTCATAACTCGGAAAATACTTAACTGATTAAAATAATTTATATACCATTTGATTTAATTTAAAATATACTACAATATTGTGTATAGTAATTGCCATTTCTTATTACTATCAATTTCCATACAAATTTTCAAATTTTATTGTTTACAAAATAAAAATTGTAAACAAATGAAATTTGTCAATTTTCTTTTGCTCAAATCTCTTTAATATTAAAGTCCTCGCTATTATACTATCCCAGTTAACAATTTTAAGATACAATTGAACGATTAAAGTATTTAGCTATGTTTGCAACAATTTTATAAAAGAGATTTGAGCAAAACAAAATTGACAAATTTCATTTGTTTACAATTTTTATTTTGTAAACAATAAAATTTGAAAATTTGTATGAAATTGATATAATATGAAAATGTGCAATTATTATACACAATATTGTAGTATATTTTAAGTTGAATCAAATGGTATATAAATTATTTCAATCAGTTAAGTATTTTCCGAGTTATGAGTAATTTAGTGAAAGTCTCCATTTTATTTCGATAATTTTGAACACTTATAACTTTTTAATTATAAAAGATATTTCTATTCTGCTTATGGTTCTTAAAAATGCATAAAAGAAACTTAATTTACCGTACACAAGCGATTTTTCGTCTATGGAAAACTTTCAAGAAAATTGCTACTAAACTTTTGAAGTGAAAAAATCCAATTTTATGCAAAACTTTCATGTCTAATTAAAAATATTTTATAACTTGCTGACTCATCAAATGCATCTTAAAAACAGCTTACAAATCAGTAAAGTACTATACTTTTTACCGTTTATCAATTGAGTAAATAGATTTCGAGAATTTTGTGTTTGATTGAAGAGACAAAAAAAGGCCATTTTTTCAGGAAACTACCTAGTACAAACAAAAGAATTTTGTTTTATATGAATTTCTTATAAAAGTAAAAATCCTCTACGAATAATAAAACGATAAGATAATGTGTATATTTTTCGCGCTAATGTATGAACTAAATTTTTTTAATAATTCCATATTTCAAGTGGTTTTTCGTCCACTTATCACATGATTTCATATTTTGTTCAAGTGCATTAACTGTTTCATTTTTTTTCCGATAGAAATAGATTCTGATAAATTTTTCTGCAATATTTTATTTGGTTTAACGTGGGAATGTCAACAGTTAATAGAATTAAAAAACATTAATTTTAGACCTCACTGTCTTTCAATGACATGTAATCCTCTAAAAAACACTTATTTCCATTATATTTTAAGGCATGTTAGATAAACATAGAGAAACTTTTCTACACAAATACATACAATGTTTATTAATCATAAACTTTATATTTACCATAATTCTTTCGCAAAGAAGAAAAATGAGACAGAATGGCGTAGATAAGAGGAATTATGTGTTAATTGTGAAAGATATTTGCAGATAGCTTTTTAAATATAAATTATAAATCCGATATACTAGACTATATGCATCAATAGACATCACAACTACGCACAGTCAATTGCAGTCACTCATACGTATTCATGAGTAACGAACTGGTTGATTCAGGTTCCGGTGCAATCATATATATACTTTTATGATAATAAAATAGCGACAAGTTTTGAAATGAAATAATATTGAAGTTGGAATAAATTGAAAAGATTGCAAACGATAAATTTATTATAGGGAAATAATTTAATTGCGCACTGCCGATCAATTGCTTTGGATTTGTTGTTTTCTCACTCTCGATAAATAATTGTCAAATGCATTTGGTAGTAGTATGTGGACTTTAATTGATGAAGAAGGAAACTGATTTTTTTGCCGTAGCTGCCTAATAACAACGCCTCTTCCAAATTGGCTTTACTATTTTGAATTTAAATTCATTTCTTTCTTCCTTTGTCGTGTTTAAGCACGCACACACTCTACTTCCAAATCGTAATTGTTTCATAACATAACATTTATACATATGTATGTATGCTATCATGAGAGACTCCAATGGAGCGCAATGAAAGAGAATTTTTTGTACAATATGTACATATTGTTTGAGGAAAGTATAGTTGACTATTATTAATAGAATGAAATGAATTCTGACATATTTTTATAACACTGTAAGTTGAGTTATGAAAAGTCAAAAACAAAGAGTTAGAATTATTGATTACTTTAGCTTACGAAGGAAATGTAAAATTTTACACTTTAAATATGAATTTTTTGTCACAAAATAAATAGAAAATAACTTAAACTTTCATACGAAAATAACCTAAAAGGAGAAAATGGAGATAATAACACTGTATTAAGTAAGTAAGAATCTTAAAAATTAAAAAAATCGCCAATTATTATAAGTGACTTCATCTTGACTGAAAATCAATACTTTTACGAATTATAAAATAATCAATCTTAAAAGCCCAATGGTATAGCGTTTTTGTCGCTACTTTCTTTCGTGCACATCATGTGGAGCAAATAAAAAGTTTATAATATGCGCATTTACTGTCCGTGCTAGCAATAAGAAGAAATTTGAGGAACAACAATAAAAATTTTTGTTGTATGAAAAAAATGTAAAATCATGCACAGCTATGAAACTAATGTAGTTATTGATTCTAATACCACAAAAATAACAAAAAAAATGTTATGAACAAATCACCAAGAATAAATTTTGAAATTCCTCCGCACACTTGCATACATGAGACACTCAATAATGTAAATGATTCACACCATTAACAAAAGCAATTTTTCAAATATTCATATATTAGCATACAAGCACCTTTTATTATTATTTTTTTTGTGTGTGTCTTCATAATCGATGTTAACGTCAAATGCAATTTGAATATAATATTTTTTCTAATTTGCATAATCATCGTTCTCTATGGTTCATTAAAACATTCCAGTGAGAACCGTGAAATAAAAGTAAAGGCAAAAGAATTAAATTTTTTTTTTGTAATCATTCATATTTGTGCATCATAAATAAAAATAAATATTTAAGTGAACTAACCGAAAAAAAGAGAATGTGCAGTACGATGAATTTTATTACAAATTATCAGAGTCCGAAACCGTTTCACGAATAACTAAAATTCAACTAATTTTTATTCGGTTAAAAATAAAACACTAACCGGTTAAATTTTAGTTGATTTTTAGTTGAAATTTTTAACCGGTTAAAATTGTTCGGATTAGTTGACTTTATCCGAACAAACAACTAAAAATTAACCGGTTAGTGTTTTATTATTAACCGAATAAAATTAGTCGATTTTAAGTTATTTGCAACTAAAATTTCAAACGGTTTCGGACTCTGCAAATTATAAAGTGAATCTGTTAATTGCATCAGAAATCAGTTGTTGTTTTTTCTGCTTTAAAAGATATTAAAAATTAATTAATTTCTCATTTTAAATTGTGATTATTATGGTGAATCACTCACAACTAGCCTGCGTGTCTGATGCTCTTAGTTCTTTTTTATAATGTAAAACCAAAAGGAAAAGAAAACAATGAGGCAAAGTGTAAAAAAATTACGCAATTTTTTGTGCTGATCCACATTTACATTTAAGATCGTGGATGTAATTGTGATGAAAAGAGCATTAAACAATCAACGCGCGAAAAATGTAGAGGAGGAAAGAATTAAACTTTCGATTTCATTATTTTGCCGCTCTTCCTCTTTTCTATGTGTTTTTATTTTCGTCAATCAATTCAGATACCGTTGATCTAATTCTCATTTAAAGAGCTATTTTTGCATCATCAGTTGTGGTCATTAAACTCTAATTTATAAAGTTGTGTCTATTGATGTCAATCTATTGTCACAAGATTAACAATGAAACACTCAGTTTGGAATTGGCAATTCGATGACAAATAGTGCAATAAACTCATTTTCATTGCAATTCTTTAATTGGCTGTGAGCGTGAAAGAGAGAAAGACATAATATAATAATGATGTGTACTTTCTAAAATTCACTTGTTAAGGGCGATGCTGACTGGAGCGGCAGCAAATTTTCACTTTCTACAGCTTATTGGTTTTTTCTTTCTTCATTTACTTGCTAATAGCTAGCGGAAATTTGTAAATGCTCTGCTCTGCTCTCTGTGAAAATGGGCATGAAATAAAACATGCACGTAAATGAGATAGCCTCGCGCGACTATCGTGTCTAGGTTGGTGACTGATTTAATACCTCTATTGCGTTGTTGTGTTAATTTACCAAGAGCAGCAGAAAGACATTTCGGAATGTAAATTGAATTATGAACTAACGTTTCAAGAGTGAAAACAAGTTTTCTTCGCTACAGTCAACTTGATTTGCTAATGCAATTGCATCAAAGTAAAATTTTTTTTGCTTACATTAGGCAGAGACATTTTATAGATCAAAGCGAAAAAATGATCAGCTGTTCAACACAACAACTTAAGAAAATGAAATTAATTAAATGCGAATAAGGCATAAAAAGTTGATTGATTGCTTGCATGAATCAAACGAATATTTTTTTATTTGTTCAACTCTCCATCCGTTTAATTTAGTTTTTGTTACTGTTCATGAAAAATGCAAGAAAGTGTAACCACTCGAATAAAAAAGTAAAATTTCTCTCGTCGATAGACACAAACAAAAAATAATAATAATAATGGAATCATGTGAGAAAAGAAATGGAAGACTAGGGGAAATTTGTATTAAAATATCATTAATTGATGAGAGTAATTTGATAGAGGCTTAGTTGAATTTCAATTATCTAGTGCTTAAAGAAAAAGAAAAGTTTTATTTTTAGAATGACTATTCCTCTTCGTTTAAAATGCTACTAAATAATGTGCTCTCTTTGTATGTTAGAGACTATTAAATTAAATTAATTTCCTCTAATATGATCTCTTTAATCTTATTTCAATTTTGTTGCTTCTTCTTTGTCATCTTTTACTTTACATTATAAAAAAAATTTCTTTAAATCATTGGAAGCAAAAAATTATCACAATAATCTTGTTCACTTCCGATTCGTTTTCTCAATAATCTTCATTACGTCGTACTGTGGTTAGAAAAAAAACAAATAGGAAGCTTGCTTAATGAATAATTTGACTGAATAAAATTGCTAAGTGAAAATAAAATTACTGAGAAATTCATTCAACATACAAAGAAACAGTCTCAAAAAATTTAGATCAGTATGCATGTTTTGTAAATGATATAACTATTATGAAGTTCTCTAGTTTACATTATGAATAAAAAATTGTTCTCTTGAACTTTGATTCTCTATTATTCGAAACTCTCATACTGTAATAATTTAGAGCGCACACAAAAAAAATGTATGAGTTTTGTGAAGAGGTCGAGCTAATAATTCATTGCTATTTGGAAATGAATCACAAGCCCTTAGTTTATTAATCTCCTCACAACATGACCTTAAACTTCTAATGATTTCCATACCTTCCTCTCTCTAGCTATTTGTCTCTGTATCATCAGCACAAAAACTCATTATAATTAGCATACACAAATCACTGATGAACACAATTTTTTGATTTATCGCAATTTGCATTTTTTCCCAGGCAAGGACACTCGAAAAAAGATCCTGAAAGATCCCATAAAGATCCTAAAAGATTTGAAAAGATCCTAAAAAATCGCAAATTTTTGATTTGGTAAAATTCGCATTTTTCGTTGAATTTAATGATCTAAAGTACACAGAAAAGTCTTTTGCCATCCCTTATTATCTTTCCCTAGTAGAATATTACAGTTTAAGGCTGTATTTTAGCTAAAATTCTAAATTTCGTTTATGTTCGAAAAAAATTTTCGAAAAATTTCGAAAATTGTAAACAAAAAAATCAAATTAAAATTTTGTTGATTTTCAATTGATTCTTTATCCAACGTTTAGAAGGAATTAAAAATACAATAATAGATGCTATTATGTAGTAAGAAGAGTAGGAAAATGTTTTAAAATGAAAAAAATTTACAAAGATTGAAAGATTTGAAAAGATCTCAAAAGATCCTAAAAGATCCTAAAAAATCGAAAAGATCTTACAGTGTCCTTGCCTGGATTTTTTCTCACATTTTTTTTATTTCTTCATTCTTTCCTTGATCGACAGAGAAAATAATGATCTTAGACTGTCAATGCAAGCGAGTGAAGAAAGACGCGCAAGAGAGGAAAAATATCAATTCCTATATACATCAACTATGCAGTCGTAGCAAATTGAATGAGATTAAGTGAAAAGAGAATGAGAAGAATGTAGTTTATTCATGATTTATAAGCAAGCGAAAATATTTAAATAAGACTCGTAAGATGCCTATTGCACTTTAAATCAATTTCTGCTTCTTTATTCTCTCGTTTTTGCATTGCAATCGCTCTTTCTAATCATTTGAAGCAATTTGCATAACATAGATAGCGAAAGACTTTATTGATCGACAGTGAGAAGTGAATATTATTCGTTTTGCTTCAAATATTATGTTTGGAATTTCAGTTCAACATATATCGAACGGAAATGGAAAGTGAAAAGCTTTATTTTTTGGCCCTAACTAGAGGAAATTCTTTGATTTATTTATGAGATGTATGGACAAAGGGACATTGAATATTTATGAAGCATTCTAAGTCCATCATTGTTTGCTCTTCAATTACTCTCTTTATGTATCATTGTCATCAAGTATGACATATATTGACTTTCTTTTCATCATAATAAATAAAAATTCATGTTATCAAAAAAATATGAAAGAGAAAGAGTCAAGTTTGTGTCTTTTTGAAGCTCCATTTACTTGCAAATAGTCCAATTCATAAGTTATGGAGTATAAGTTTCACATTAATGAAATGTATGATGATAAGACAAGTGAATTGAAACATGAAACACGATATGTTGTCGAGGCGGAGGAGGTTAATAAACAATTACACCTAGCTATTACCATGTAGCATGAAACTGGCAAATGAAACGGAAAAGAGACATGAAAATTATGCACTGCAAAGTCCATTCGTGCCCATGCAACAAAAAAACTATTGTTGAAAACTGATCAATTAGAAACATTCTTTGTCATGACTCGACATACATATATTTCCCCTCATTTTTGAATTACATGCATACACAAAAAAATTATCAAAACACTGACCCGTCTAGCGATAAAATACGATCTCTCATTGCGGTCATTGTGCGGTAGCAATAGTAGCAAATGAGCGAATTTAAATGTCATGAATTTATGTAAATAACCCTGAAACGGTGAAAATGCTCTGCCTTGGTTGACTAAACTGACAATTTTTAATGGTGTAATTCACCTGATTTTCTCTCATTTCTGCCTGCAAATCTAGAATTTACATCTTGAACGAATTTAATTGAATTTGAAGCAGAGACGACCATGATTCCAATTAGCTGCGTATGATTTCTCAATACTCGCACTTCTTGAACTTCTAGAGTGTTTTAAATTCATTTCAATGCTAATGAGCGCAACATGTCGACACAAACAGTGAAGATGAATCAGCAGCTCTTTCTTGTTTATATTGATCAATTTGATTGAATTTCAAAAATTCAATAAAGTTATGTGTGAAGAGTGAAACAAATTTGTCAAATGAATGACAAGAAAAATTGCATAATTAGTCGATTGAACTTTAAGCGTGAGAAACTAAATTTAAATGGAATAAAAAGGTGATAATTTGATCTGTTTGGAATTTCTTGATTTTGAATTCTTGAAATTTATTATGAAATCAGTCAATTTTTGAGCAGCTTCAATATAAGACACTTTAAAGAAGTGAATCATCATAAAGAACTGGAAATAAAACAATAAAATATTCAATTAAAAGCATTTAAAATGTGAATGTACTTCAGTTCAGACACTGTGGCACGTTCTTTTTTTATTATTCTAAAAAAACATCCATTAATCGCATTAGTTAATTGCTTTGCGAGAATGTTTGTGAGCCGAGTCACCTTCGCAAAAACACAAATTCCGATTGTTCTTACTTGTTTTGTGTACACAACACCAAGCAATATTCACAAAACTGCGAAAAAGACGAAGAAATATATCAATAATTATCATTATGACTCTGAAGCTGTCATCGAAATTTACGTGACATGTTCATGGTCACTGCTATAGAGAGCAAATGTTCATACAAACACAAATTTTTTATTTCTCTTTTTTGACATCAGCAGCAGCGAGAGGAGAAAAGAAGTAGAAAAAAATTACGTCAATCATTTCCGTTAAACTAAAAAACGGTTAGCTCGTTGTTGTTGTCTCTTAGACGCTGTGTTTTTTCGGTGATTGATGGTGAATTATTTAAAATAAACTTTCATTTCTTATTGCTCATAACGAGCAATTTAATAAAAAGATTTTGTGAGTGCAAAAAACCGACTATAGAGAGAGAAAAATCAAAAATGAAAAAATTGGCAGCGCAGTAAAAGAGAAAAGAAATTGAAAGTTGAAGAAAGAAAGATCGGAATGCCCAGTGCGAACTGTATGTGTTTTTAATCTTTTTTATTGTTACACTTTTTTTCTTTGAGAAAAGAAAAAACCGTTTGTTGCCCGAACACTGAGAGAAGCTCATATAAAGATATAAAAGCGAAATTATTACACACATTTAAAGAAAATGCCGCAATATAAACAGCAAAATATCAAATCAAGTATTTATTTGTTTGACATTGAAGAGAGATTGTTGATCTCTACCGCTTGTAGCCAGTAGCAGTAGCAAATGTTTAAAAGCTTTGTTTCGTTATCATTTTGTTGTTGTTTTAGATCACTTTTTTCTGCAAATATTGATGATATAACTTATACTCACGCAATTAACATGAATTAATGAAAGTTTTCTCTTTCGATTCCATCATATCCAAATTTAGACAAATCTCTTTTCTCTTTTAATTATTCGCATATGTCCATTTTAATGGATCCACGCACATTTGTTGTAATGGCGGCAGGAAGAGTGAAAATAGATTCAACCTAATGACAATTATTTTTTTGCGCGATGGCCGTAATAGGAAAAGCGAGTGACTTTCGAAAGAGTTTGATGAACTTTTTAGTTGATGATTATATAATGAAAGGTTTTTCAATTTACTGGAATGATTTTTAAGCTATGATCTTGACATTTTTCGCTTCATGGCATTTATGTGTCTATGATCTATGCCATTAAGAATATTCAACAAATTGCTCACAAAAAAGTGATGTTCCGAATGAAGAAGAACTCTTGAAATAAATAGGTTAATTGCTTTGCTCATTTTACTAATGGCAAAAAGTAGTTTGAAGGTACGCATTCAACTGAAAAAAATTGATAAAAAATCTAAATTCTCAAGTGAATGAAACAAGCAAAATATAAAGAGAAATTCATGTGGTTAGAAGGTGATAAAATTCCGCACATTGTCCATCTTTAAACTAAACAATAAACATTACCGTCGTTTTAACAACAGACCAGCTAAAAAAGAACATTAGGTCATAAAAGCTTCATAATTTCTAATTGCGTGTACTTCAAAAGACTTTTCTTTTTCTTTATCGCCATGTATGAATAAACTACAGCTCTATATAATCCATTACATGTGCTGTTATTTCTTGCTTATTTAATTCTTTTCATCATCATCATCATCATGTAAGAAAAGAGGAAGAAAAGTAGAGTTTAATACAACCAACAATAACAAATTACTACAATCATATACGCGTATAATGTGAAAGTGTGACACAGTACGACATGAAGTTAAAGAATACTGACAGATTTTACAGTCAATTTTATTGTCATATCACTGTCAATGTGTTATCATATGAAATTATGCCCACAAACTTACTCACTCTCATGCAACATGAAATTACTCATTGTCAATTGTTGACTTTTGAGCTAAAGCAAAAGAGAGTGAAAACAATTTGAAAGTCAATTTTTTATAGATCAATAAGTATTCAGCATGTTGACTTTATTATTTTCGAGAGTATTACGACAAAGCGAGTTAATTAGCTGTTTTGTTCATTCGAATCATTAAACTATAAAATTGAACTTTTCCGGCTATTTTTCGACTTTTTTCACTCGATTTTCCTATACTTTTCATTTCGTTTCACGAGACTACCTATATAGTCAATAAATTTTAGTTTTAGTTGTAAAAATTAATAATGTATGCAGTATGTGGCAATTTTAAATGTCAACACAAGAGAAAAACAAATCGTAACGGATAACCGCATAAGTGAATTAGTTTCACAAAGAAATTTCTCATATTTATGAGTGGTTACTGCTGCTGCTATTGTTCAATTGTGTAAGACAAGAGAGTTTTTGATAAGACAAGACACGCAATAATGTCACAAACTTTAGCTCTTGTGTGAATTATACGACACATTTTTTTTATAATTGAGTGCAAGTTACAGCGCCAAATGAAATGCAAAATTGCTTCAGTATGTGCGATGTCAAAAAATATTTAGGCCGCAATATTCTTTTCGTTCGTCCGCTTTTCTTTTTGTTTCATTTCGTGCAGGTCATTAAACTATTCAATTAAGATCTCTCTTTTTTTATATTGTGCAAAAAATTGTTAAAATAAAAGTGAAGACGTAGCTCAATTTATTATATTTTATGGTGCAATGTTAGACTTATAAATAAATTTTAAAATTTTCGCATAAATAAATATAACGTGAAAGAAGTGTGTTTTATATTTAATAATTTAATGGAAGATTTGCTTTTATGACCCTTTCAAACGAATTTCAAAAATAGACAAGTTACGCGTTTGAAACTCATAAATATCGAAATTTAATTTACAAGCGAATCTATGTGACGCAATTAATGAATTATTCAATTTCTTTCCTCTTCTATAAACAATTTACTCTTATTAGTCATATGATGAAATGCCTTCTCTTTTACTATTTTTCTTTTCGTGGCAGCAGTGAAACAGTTAAACATGTTCATTTATATTTCATTCAATTAAAGAGTTGCCAAATAATAAGATGCCATAAAGATGAATTTTTCTCTCTCTCACAATGATTCGAAATTTTCATTAATGAAAAAACCCAATTTTTTAATCGTAGTTGTTCACATGTTCATCTTTCTTTTTTCATGTTGAGGTAGCACATTTTTTTTCTTCTCTCGACAGTCAAAAATCTGCGGTCGTCGCGGCATAAAGTCGTTCGCGAAATTTTTTTTCCGAGCTATCAAACAAAAGCTTTCACACAGTCATAAATGTTTTTTGCCAAATGGTTTTTCATCAAGAAATTAATCAAATATTTGCTATGAGAAACGAAGAAGAACATCAAGGTTGACGTTCTGGCGTGCCAATTAGAAAACTGTCTTAAAGCGGGCAAAATAAACAAGCGTTAAATCTTTTTATACTACAATTGCAAAATGTCACAGCATCAATGACAGCATTGCTTTTAATAAATTTTATTAACTAAATTTTCGTTCGTAATAAAAGTAAAAATGTTTTTGGAATAATCATAAGTAATAAATCACTCAATAGACCGCCACATTTGATATTTTCAATTCAAGCAGCTCATCAAAATAAGGAAAGAAGGAAGGAAAATTGCCAAAGTACGATGCACATGAATTAAATTAAACGTACTGAAAATCATTCTTCAACACTTTATTCATATATCAATCTAAAATAAAAATTCTCAACTGACATAGAAAATATTCATCATATTTTTTGATATTAAAATTTCATAAAATTGCGCTTTGCCTTCAATCAAAAATATCCATCATTCTTAATTTTTCTCATTTTCTATTCACAGGAATTTCTTTAACCTCGACCGGAATGCATCGGCAAAACTTCCATTACAACAGCGGACAAGCACAGACATCGAACGAGCAAGCGATGGCTGCAATGATGGAAAACGATGCAGCGGCATTAGCTGCCGAAATTTTCGATCATTTTTGCTCGGCTGTAACGATGCGACAGATATTTGGGCTCTTTCGAAATATGTGTGATACAGTCGGTATTCGACCGGGACCAATAAATGAGTTCTATCCAAAACTTAAAGCAAAAATTAAAAATTGGAAGGCACAAGCATTATGGAAAAAATTTGATGCACGTCTCAATCACAGAGTATACAATAAAGGCACAGCATGTTCCGGAACAAGAGTGTTAGTGATTGGTGCTGGACCTTGCGGATTGAGGACAGCAATTGAAGCACAATTTCTTGGTGCAAAGGTTGTGGTCGTTGAAAAGCGTGATCGAATATCTCGTAACAATGTGCTTCATTTATGGCCATTTTTGATTCACGATTTACGTTCACTTGGCGCGAAAAAGTTTTATGGCAAATTTTGTGCGGGTTCAATTGATCACATTTCTATTCGTCAATTGCAATGTATAATGTTGAAAGTGGCTTTATTACTTGGTATAGAAATTCATGAAGGCGTTAGTTTTGAAAGTCTGATTGAGCCAAGTGATGGTTGTGGATGGAGAGCGAGAACTTCACCAAGTGATCATGCAGTGTCACATTTTGAATTTGATGTTCTAATTGGTGCTGATGGTAAAAGAAATACACTTGAAGGTTTCAATAGAAAAGAATTCCGTGGAAAATTAGCTATTGCGATTACTGCCAACTTTATCAATCGACGTACAGAAGAAGAAGCAAGGGTCGAAGAGATCAGCGGTGTAGCTTTCATATTCAATCAATCATTCTTTAAAGAGCTTTATCATCAAACGGGCATTGATCTAGAGAATATTGTATATTATAAAGATGAAACTCATTACTTTGTAATGACAGCTAAGAAGCATAGTTTGTTGGACAAAGGCGTTATTATACAGGATTTTAGTGATCCAGCTGAGCTGTTACATCCAAATAATGTTAATACTGTAAAATTGCAAGATTATGCAAGAGAAGCTGCTGATTTCTCTACCAAATACCAAATGCCTTGCCTAGAGTTTGCAGTCAATCATTATGGCAAACCTGATGTTGCAATGTTCGATTTTACAAGCATGTTTGCTGCTGAAAATTCATCACGAATTATTGTGAGAAAAAATTATCGGCTGCTTATGTGTATTGTTGGTGATAGTTTATTAGAACCATTTTGGCCAAGTGGAAGTGGTTGTGCACGTGGTTTTCTATCAGGAATGGATGCTGCCTACGCAATTAAACTTTATGCTAATCCAAATAATAGTCTTCTATCGGTGCTTGCACAACGTGAAAGTATTTATCGTTTACTAGCACAGACAACACCTGAAAATTTACATCGTGATCATGGCAGTTATACGCTTGATCCGATGACACGCTATCCTAACCTTAATAGGCAATTTGTGCTTCCACATCAGGTGATATTCTAAATATCTAAATAAGATAATATCATGAAAAAAACTTTATTTTTACAGATGAAACATCTTCTTGACACTGATGACCTGAGCTTATTAGAGCAAACATTTGTCGATACAAACGTGATTCAATCGTTACCTGAGCTGCCTTTGAAGACAAGAAAACGTCGAACTGTTGATTCCACGCCAATGGCCAATGTACTGCTTAGTTGGATAAAAAGTCACTTGAAAGATCAAGAATTTGCATCTAGTCTTATTGAACCATCGCAAATATTCACACATGGCAAGGTCTTATGTGCACTCATTCATAGGTAAATAAAATTTTTATTTCATAAGAAAAATATTTAATGTCATTTTTTTATTTCAACAGATACCGACCAGATTTGTGCGACTGGAATTCAATTCGAAATAAATCAGCTGAAGAATCAAATGAAATTGCTTTCAGAATATTCGAAAAAGAATTCAAAATACCTCGTGTTATGTCAGTTGAAGAATCGCTCACACTTGAGGGTATTGACATTAAAACTTGGCTCCATTATCTCGAGCAAGTCTGCGAGGTATTTCGAGGAGAAATTCCGCATGTCAAACATCCGAAACTTGATTATGCAGAATTTAAGCAAAAAAATCAAAACACAAAAAATACTATGGCTGACTTTGCCAAACTTCATCGCATTGCTGCTGCCAGACGTGAAGCTGCTAATGAAGAAAATGGTCGAAAGTCTCGTGATAAGTTACCTAGTAAGAGAAAGAAAAATTGAGGCCTGTGTGACATGCAATTAATCATTTCATTTTTACAGCATCACCACCCCCACAGAATGTCGAGCATCGACGAGGCAGAAAGCGGAGAAGTTACGAGAAATATGGTGGAAATATTGTAAGTTCAATCAAGCATTTCATTCTTTCAAACTTTTGTTATTGTTTTTCTTGAAAAAATTCTACGAACTTCATATTGACGCCGAAAATTTGTCAAAAATTTTATGAAAAGTTTCCTATGTACATACATCAAAATTTTCTTCTTTTACAGAATTCTATTTTCGGAATTTGTCAGAGATGGTTCTTGATGTCTATAAATTTTTTGATATTAGGTTTCATCGTTGTTTATAAATTCTTTTAAGAAATATTTTCTTTATAAAAAGATGACATGAAAGATTTAGTTTTATAAACTATCAAGTTGTTCATATTTATTTCAATAAGCACTTTCAAGTTTTGACAATATTTCAAAAAATGTTTTACATAATTTACTTAAGTAAATTTCAATTTCATATCATACACAAATAAAATGTTATTAATAAACTTGTGATTTATCAAATTAAAAATTCATCATTCTTCACTTTTTCATTCTTCGTTTTTGCACATATACATTTAAGGAAGAAAGAATGGCACGTTTAGCTGAAATTGATGCGAACAGAGTTGATAGACATAATCGTCGTCGTCAACAGCGTAAACTTCAAACTGAGAATTTCCTTAAAAGTTTACATATGCTTCAAGCAGCAAATTATATGCGCGAGAGCGGTGAAGATAGTTCAGCAGCATTTGAAGATTATTCAATTTTTATGTATCGTCAAAATGCACCTGAATTTACTGATCGTGTAAAAGAATTAGAAAGAAAGCTGCTCTATCCAGTAAGGAGATTTTTGCTGTGTGGTCAATTTGTTGATTTTCAGTGCTGCCTGATACCGCAAAATAACCTTGCCGTGACTTTTACATTAACATTAATTGATTAAATTTTGTCTAAAACACTAACACCGTTGTGCTCTAATTATTATTGTGTCGGAGTTAAATTGCGTGTGGTCTTACTGATGATTCTCCCATCATAAAAAAAAATTGTCATTGCATAACATTTTATCTTTTTGTGCTTTATTTGGAGCTTTTACCAAAAGTTAATTTTCTAACACGAATACATTTCATTTCTTTTCACTTAGGATCGTGAGCGTGGCATAGCGTCAGCAACTCCACGAAATGGTGGTGGTGGAATTTTAGATGATAAGTTCAGTGACCGTATTCGTAATATTGAAGAAAAGTTCACATCGAAAAATGCTGCTCAAACGAACAAAAAACCAAAAGACTTGCTCAGAGCTATTGGAAAAATTGAGAGTAATGACTGGAATGTTAAAGAAATTGAAAAGAAGATGGAATCTTCTCGTAAAGTCCACGATATTGGTAAAAGTCGTGAAAAAGTACCTAAATGGAATCGCGAACAATTTGTTGCACGTCAAAATAAAATGCAAAAGCCTGATCGTCAAGATTCAAATGAATTGAAATATAAAGAGATTGACGATACGATCAAGGCATTAGATAAGCAATTGAAGGAGGGATCTGCATTGGACAGAGGTGAAAGGGGTAAAAACAAGGTTGCAGCAATTGCAGCAGCAACATTTGGAAAGAAAAAAGAGGAGGAGAATAATCAGCAAAAGGCTGGTTTAATCCTCACATCACAAGGCGTTTCTGAAGCTTGTCATTTCTGCAAGCAACGGGTATATCTGATGGAAAAGATAAATGCTGAAGGTCTAGTGCTTCATAGATCTTGTCTTAAATGTCACCACTGTCATACAAATCTCAGACTGGGTGGATATGCTTTTGATCGTGAAAATCCCGATGGAAAGTTTTATTGCACTCAACATTTCAAATTACCACCAAAGGACAGCAAGTTTGTGCCTAAACGATTGCAACACAAGCAGAGACAAGCAGAATATGCTGCTTTCAAAGCTCAACAGCAAAAACAAAATGCTGCTGCACAAGATCACAAGAGTGCTGAAGGTGATGCACTTGATAATCGTGGTAAAACACCTGAACGTATTGAATTTGAAAATGCTGACGGTTTGTCTGACAATGGTGAACCAGTTGGAGATCAAATTATGGATGAAAATGAATGGACAGATTTGAATTTTGGAACAGGCGATGAAGATTCTGTTGATGATGAATCAAGCTCGGATAATAGTGATAGTGACACAGATTCAGAAATTTTTGAAGATCCAGTTGGTGTTGATGCTCAAACATTGCAACTTGCATCAGAATGGATTGATAAACGATCAACATTGCAAGATAGTGAAGATGAATTTTATGGATATTCAAGTGAAGATGATGATGCTGATTCACAAACTGAAGGTGAAGAATTGGCAAAGGCAAGAGAAATGAGAATGAATGAAGTCAAATTGCAACCGCCACCTTCAACTTATATTCTGACAGATACTGAGACTGAGGTGAGTAAAATTTTCATTCTATTTTAAGCTTAATTTCTCATTGGTTGAAACAAATATTTTACTTTTTTTTCAATTATTCTCTATTTATTTATTCTTCTATGTAATATTCAGGGTGTCAAAAAATCTCTTGTGACACAAAACATTTCCGATAATAGTAATTTAGTCAGTTTTAGTTCTTTTCCTTCTCCATCCTCTCCTCCTAATCCAATATCCCAAAATAATAAAGATGAACTCTTGAAAAATGACATGATGAAAAAATTGAGTCTTAAAGAAAAATGGCTCAATGATAATCAATCTACATCTGTTCCAAAGGTTGAGCCTATTAAGGCGACACCAATGGAAGTTGATGAGCAGGCAAAGAAAAAAGATGAAAAGAAATCATTCTTTAATGGAATATTGACTAGTGTTAAGCAATTTATAAAACATGAAAAGCATAGCGATAAAAAACCAATACAGTCAGTTATTAAAAGTTTTGATGAAATTGTCGATGAAGATTCACAAATGCCAGAAGCTGGCAATGTCGAGAGAAAAATTCAAAAGTTTCTTCAAAAACAAAAAAGTGAAGAAATTCGCGATGAGGCTGATGACGTTTTGAATGAAATAAAAGAAGAGAAAGACAGACTAGAGCGTCATATGAAAGACATGGAACAAAAACGTTTCTCGGACAATATGCAAGCAATCAAATCAAGTGTAGCTGAATCAAAAGTTGCTAGCATAAAAGAAGTAAATTTATCAAAATATTTCCCAAAACACCAAGATAAAAAACCACCAGCAGTTGCTAAAAATCGCGATGTGAAAGCACTCAAAGATGTTAATCTTTCAAAATATTTTCCTACTTCAACAAGTCCAACTCCAGGTAAGCGCTCAGCTGAGCAATCGTCACCATCTAGTGCCACTCAATCACCACTTGCACCAAGGAAAAATATTAACGAAATAGATTTGGCAAATTATTTTCCTGGCACGCCTGTAACAAGTCGTAAGACATCGACTTGTACACCACCATCGAGTCCACTAACTGAAAATCCACCTACACTTGCAAGAAAAGATTCAATCACAAGATGCGCTCCAGTCAATTGTCCACCTCCGGCACCAAATGTGTTATCGTTACAAACTGTTAAAAAGCGCAATGAAATTAGCAAGAAAGAAAACCTTGTGCAAAATTCAGAATTTTTAAAATATGAAACACCAAAAGAAAGGAAAAAAAAGAAAAATGAATTTAATGTTTTTGATCAACTACTTGATGGTGCACTTGACATTGATGCAAGTAAAAATATTGATATTGAGACATTTGATTTACTAATTGAAGATGCAAGACTTGAGAGATCACCAAGTAAAGAGTATGAAAAGATTTTTGATGAAGTGAGCCTAAAATCAAGTTCAAATTCTAAAGAAATTTCACCTATTAAAGTTCCATCAATTGAAATCAGCAAGGAATTAAAATTAAATAATGATGATATTGAATTTGTCACAGATGTTAAAACTAAAAAGTCATCTAAACGTAAATCACCAAAAAAGAAAGTAGCAAAGAAGGATGAATTGCTTGAAAAATTAAATATCGACCCTAAATTCCTTCAATCTTTAACCAGTGAATATCAGAGATTGCTAAATGAACTTGAACGATCTTCTAAATCTCCTGAAAGTGATGAAGTAAGCATTAAATTGATTGAGGTAGAGAATGATAGCAAGTTATCGCCAGAAATTCAACAAAATCGTTTTGAAAATAAAAGAAAATCACCACAAAGAAATGAGGATTGTAAGAAATTTAAAGAGGCAGAAAATAATATAAATGAACATGAGAAGCAAGAGGAAAAGGAAGAAGATAGTGTGATTGCAAGATTAGAAAGAAAATACCGTAGAGGTTCTCTCAAATCTGACGAGCAACCTCGAACGACTATTAAAGAAGAATTTCCTAAAGAAATTAAGAATGAGCCCAAAATTCAAGATGAAAAGCCCAAGAGTGTTATTGAGCGCTTAGAAGAAAAATGGAAGCAAAAACGAGAATCACTTACTAAAATTGAGCCTAAAATTGAAACCATTCAAGAATCACGAACACTTGAAAGTGTCTCGTTAGTCAAAGAAATTCAAAATGAAGAAAAAAAAGAAGATCGGCCGGTAAAAGTGAAAGTAAAGCAAGAAAAGAATTTCTTTGATAATATTTTGTCCCTACCAAAAGAAAATATTGATGATATTTTAGTTGAATTCCAAATGAGTGAAATTGAGACTGAAAGAGCTTTAAAAGAATTTCAAGAGAATTTTGATAAATTGACTAATGATGATAGTAAATTAGAAGAAGAAACAATCCAAATAATAAATGAAAATTTCGAGAGAAGAGAAAGTTTAAAGCATAAGAAGAAAAAAATTGAAATTGAGAAACACTATCCATGCGAAGAGGTTCAAAAGTCATCAGAGTGTAAACATGTCGAAAACTTTAAAAATGTAAATTTAATAAAGATAACTGATAAGAAGACAGCAATACGACATGAAAACTTGGCATTGAAAAAAGATATAGATGAAGCAGATGGATATTTTAATGAAAGACTTACTTTAAAGCCACCTACATCACCGAGAAGTAAAATTCCTGTCGCACAAAAAGAAATAATTGAAGAACGAAAAAAGAACTTACAAATTGATTTAGTTGAAATTGATTCAGGTATTAGTGAGCGTCCATTGAATATTAATGAACTTTTTGGAAGAAAAAATTCAAAGGATTTTGAACCAAATGAGACTGTAAATTTAAAAAATATGAATGAAGAGAAAATTGTAGAAGAACCTACTGATAATACTATCGAAAGAAAAAATAATCTCGAACAGATTAAATCAAACATAAATGAATCAAATTTGACAGAAAAACTCAGTCAATTGTCAATAAAGCAATCAGCTGATAAGCCGATGACTCTTAATGACAATCATCAATCAAATGATAAAAAAGAAGAAAAATTAAACAGCCGAAGAAGCTCAAAACAATCAAATGAAGGTCAAGTAGAATTTAGTGAAGATTTGATTTTGAAAAATTATAATCAAAAAGATTATGAACAACAATATACTCGACTAGAATTTGAAGATTTACAATTGAAAGAAACACAAAAAGTTAGCAAAATTCATACTCAAGAGCAACATGAAGAAAGACCAATTTTAAAGAGAATACCATCAAAAGAAAGTAAGGAAATTTCAGTACAAACAGAGTTGAAAACTAAAATTAAATCGCCACCAGGATTTAACATTGAACCAACACAACCACCACCAGTACCTGCCAAAAAGTCTTCATCTCTTTCACCCAACTATATTACAATTCTCAAGGAAATCTCAAGTGAACTAATTGGCTTTGATGAAGAGCCTGTCACTTATTTAAATACTCAAGTACCAGAGACAGCCAGCATAAATGTCATTGTCACAAAACAACCCTCATTATCTAAGGAAAAAATTAATGAGAATTATGTCAACATCCTTCAAGATATCTCAAATGGACTAATTGGCTCTGATATACTTAACATCAATGAAATTAAAGAAGAGAAAAACTATTCCCAAATTATTCCGCCCAATGTTCAAGATCCTAAATCAATGATTGATTCGTGCGATATTCTACAAGTACCCAATGGCAATGACAGATTGAGGGATTTCGATTCGACAGAAACAGAATTAATTGACATTAAGGCACCGATTCCACCACCTAGACGTCATCACAAGCATGCTGAGGAGCGTTTTTCGCCTGATTCACTTGTGGAAAGGCGTAAAAAGGTTTTGTCACCAGCACGATCAAATGATTATGATTATGACACAATGAGCGGAATTTCATCAACAGAATATTTTGATCATTATTATACTGTAGCACATAACAATCTTAATCATTTGGATAAAGTTGATGATCCGAAGTCTAGAACATTAATTAATGTTTATGATGACATACCAAAATATTCAACGAGCAGAACATTCGAGAGAGAAAGTCCAAAACGAAAAACATCAAATACATATTTGCATCATATTGATAAAAATGACTATGAAAATAAAGCGCTTTCAGATCGTAGCAAAGCACTTCATCGTAAGAAAGAAGAATTTTTACGTGTGCAAGGGAATGAGACAAATAATCCATATATTAGAGAAATGATGCGTCAAGATGTTGATAATCCATTAAATATTCGCGATATTCGTTTCATTCGCAAGCATCCAACTGTTCCATTGCCAACTACATCAATTGCATTAACAACTACTGAACGTTATACACCGAGAAATATTACTCGAGAAAGATCACCATTAGCATCGTCTCGAATGCAACCTTCTTATTCTCGTTCAACAGCTATTACATATAGACCAACACTGAGTGGCAGTAGGGACTATGCTTCAAAAGCTCATACGCTTACACCACCAACAAATTATAGTAGTAATTCATACAGAGGCACGATTTCATTCTCTGATCCAATAAGTCGTGCAACTTCAAGACCACTAAGCTATGCACATCGAGAATCTTCGCGTGATGCCTGCATTCTTTCCTAATAAATTATTTCACTCTTTCCTTTTCCTTAAAATTTTCGATACACATTTAAATAAAAGACAGCTGAGATCAATTCTATAAACAAAAAAATGCAATAGAAAACAATTTTTCATACAAATCACAAATTGTTTACATATCAATCACATAAGAAATCAAAATAAATTACTATTATAAAGAGAGAAAATAATCGATAGTTGGGTACGATTACGAGAAAAAAGGTAAATTGGCAAGAGAGAAATAGAACTTATTGTTGTTGACCCATTCATTTGCCGTGTGTGATAACTGGAGATGATAATCAACTGTTGTTTTTTGTTGTTTTATAATCATATGTGAAAGAGATGTGCTTTAACATCCATTGAAGAGAAACATGCATTAATGGACTGCTACCGTTTTACACAACCCTTGAGAATAATGAAAAAACATGAAATGAACTAACAGGCACGCAATATCAAAATTATTAGTCTTTTTGTGCTTATTGCAAAAAATTACCTTAATATTGAAATAATGAACACTCCTTTTTTCGGATCGTACCCGGGAAAAGTTAAAGACATTGTTATGAAAATGAAAATTATTTTTCTCTTCAATTAATTTTGCAAATACTATATTCGATTGTTAGTAGCTTGAAATGTTTTCTTATTGATTTGCTTTGATTGTCTTTTAAACATACTAAAATTACTATCAAAAATTTTCTTTTTTTATTTTTTTTATAGAGGCATTAAAGTAAAAATATTTTTTTAACTCATGTCTCTATCTACATTATTTTAAAAATTAAAATTATCTAAATTCCATATTTCTTTTCTTTTACAGGCTCAGTCTGACTCTGAATCATCAGATGAGGCATTAAATTCTGCAACAGAAATTTCAACAGATTCTGAATTCGATCAAGATCCAATTCATGAACCACCAAAAATATTTATTGATGACTCACACTTGCGTAAATATCCAGGACGTGGACATCGGTATGAAACAAAGAAGCAAACTGATGCAAAAAAGAAACAAGATCAAAATATTCATCTTAATTTTAAGCCATTGATTGAGGTTGATCCATCTATTGTAAGACGAGAGCCATTAAAAAATCCATTGCCAGGAAATTACTTGTTAAGCAAAACTGCCAGCACGGAAGGAATTGCAACGAAAAAGAGTCTTGAATTGAAAAAACGATATTTACTTGGTGGTGACACAAGTGGCAACAATTCGGTCTTAAAATCTGATTCGGCGTCTGCACTTGACACAAAATTAAAAAGTTTTGCATCGAACATTTCTGAATGCCAAAAGCTTCTCAATCCAGCAACTGAAATAAGTCCATCGATGCAAACATTTTTACAAAGAATTGATCGCAATAATGAACTAAATCGCTCACATCATTCAATTGGTTTAAGTAAAACATTGAAGGACAAATATAATAATAACAATCAAGAAGAGAAAGAAAACCGTTCAATTGATTCTAATAAAAAACTAGAACCAACAATTGAGACAGTGAACACTGCATTGATTGAGAACAAGATTCGTGAGCTGACACCCGAAGTGCCAAAAGTGCCAGAAATCATCGAAACCGTTGATCTCGTTACACCTGAAAAGAAACAGCCAATCGTTGATCTAGAAAATGTTCAAATTCCTCAAAATATTATTGACAACAATAAACAATTTATTGAAAATATGGAAAAATCCTCTTCTACAGCATCAGTGCATGAAACAAATATGAAAATTAAAAATAAACTTGACACGATGTTTATTGATTTAACTGTCGATTCACCACCCAAAGATACAAATCGTGATGAACAAAATAATAATAGCAGTAATAGTAATAACATTCACACAACATCAGTGCCAGATATAATAAGCAACATTTCAAATAAAATCAATGGAACAGCTACAAAGAAAGAGGAGGATAGCATTGAACGACCAAGAAGTCCTGCTCATGAAACTACAATAGAAGTGCCTCAAATATGGAGTAAAACACTAGCAGTAACGAAAGAAATTGATACTGATAGTTTGTCCAATGACTCATCAACATCAAGTCTTGAGGATATTCCACATTTCATACTCGATTCAACAACTAGTCCTGAAACTCAAAATGAAAATGTCAATTTTCAGACACAACCGCCTAGACTTGAAGTGCGTGATACAACTGGTGAGCTTATGCAAATTGATAGTCTCATGATTATCGATGGTAAATATATTGGTGATCCAGAAGATTTGCCTTTATTTAAAGAACAGCCAGAGCAATCTATTGAATCGCCATCGTCTCTTACAAAACCATTAAAGTTTGATACAAAAAATGAAAATAAGTTGGAGAGTTTGAAAAATTTGCCACTTATTGTGTCGCATGATGATCAAGTTCGATTTAATGACAAAATTTCACCTATTGTCACACCTGAAGATGGTGATAAAACTCCAATGGCAAATGCACCGATGATGCCTATTTCAGATTCAGAAAACGATTTGACAACACAAGGCTTGACTGAAACAGAACTTTCTGATTGGGCAGCTGATGATGCAGTATCTGAAAATTTCATGGATATTGAATTTGCTTTGAATTCTGGTAAAGGAACAATGAAACGAAATAAGAAAGTGAAACAAACAAAATCAACATCTGAACGTGTGAAAGAAGCAAATGAAAAGCTCAAAGAGCCACAAAATGAAGTTGAATGTGGAATTTTAAAGAATTTAGCACTCGAAGAGATTGATTTCATGGATACGGGTTCAGAAGCTGAATGTAGTAATGAAACTCATTCGACTGCAAATAGAATGATGCTCAAAAATCATGGATATGTAAAATTTGTTGAACATAAGCATGATCAAAAAAATCATTACAATGCTTACCAAAGTACACTAAAAACACCAAAAGAAAAATCACCTCCACCAATCGTAGAAGCCATAAATATTGAAGTAGTGAATGTGAATTTTATCGAACAAGGTGCATATATTTTGAACAATAATAATGAACAAAAAACGCCAGTCAATGAAGAGAAATTGCATGACAGTCTTAATATATCATGTGATGATATTGAAGACGATAGTCTGATATTAGTTGATGATAAAAATCAAGAAAGTTTGCCAACCACAATTACAACTACAACTGAAACAACTGAAGAATTGACAATAGTAACTAGTCCATTAGAATCATTACCGAAACATCCAGTGGCGACCAATGAAATTTATAACACTACAACACCATCTTCTGTGATAACAAGCATTTCAACAACATCAAATGAGCGACCAAAATTTGAAAGAAATTCAACTGAAAGAGCATCTAGCTCAAGTCGTATAAGTCGCGAACAAATCGAAGAAATGGGTGGTTATGAAGAGTATGTAAAGAGTTTACAAATGAAAATTGCACAAATTAGCAATGGAAGAGAATCGCTAGAAAAGAAAACAAGACGAAAGCTTTCAAAAAGTGATTTATTAGGTAGCATTGAAGCATCTGAAGAGCAAGAATCAGCAACAAAAAGTATTTTCAATGTTTCAAATGTCGAAGCACCACAAACATTAAGCAAAAAATTAGAGGAATTAACTAAAGAACGTACAAAGCAAAAAGACATCATTCATGATTTAGTCATGAATAAATTACAAGCAAAAAAGCAGTTGAATGCTGAAAAACGATTAAATCGTAGTAAAAATCGGAGCATCTATATGACTTCATCGCAACAGTCCTCTCCTATTCCTGATCAAACTCAAGTTACTGAACAGACTCCACAGTCTAATGTGATAAATGAAAGTCGACCCCTTTCAAATTCTTCTTCACCTTCGAAAGTTATGAAAACTCAATCATTCTGTGTTTATTCAAAACCTAATGCAGCATCTATTGATGACAATTTTCGTACGCCTGTGCCACCACCACGTAATCGCTTATATAGTGCAAATGATCTCGCAAATACTGCCGAAAAAATGCGTGAAGATGCTAGAGCACGTGCTAAGTTAATGTCAAATGAGGATTTAGGTTTAAGTCCAGAAGAAAAAATTCTTTTACTTAGAAAACGATACAACCTCATACATAGCAATAGTCATGAAACTGCAAGTATACAAATGTCATCATCACTATTTGCCAATGGTCGAAATCAGTCAGACGATATGAAATATCGTGAGAAAAAGCTATCGATTTCAAAAAGTTTCAATGACATCAGCCGAATTAATCGACAATCTAAAGAATTCAATGTCAATAACTTTTCTAAGCCATTAACTGATTGCATGTCTGATCCCAACTTGGCTGATGTAATAAATACTTCTACAGACTCACCAAAGCAGCAAAGCACACCTACAAAGTCAACTAAAAGTCATCGACGTGATAGTGAAAGAAGAAAGAGTCTCATTCAGACAGTATCAGATTTCTTTCATAAGAAACGTGATCAAAGTGCCAGTAATAAAGATCTTACAACATCACCACCAGCCATCGGCAAAGATAAATTATCAGAGACTTCTTCGTCAACCATGAGTGTTTTCAGTCGATTTAAATTGTCACCAAAGTCAAAAGATTCCTCAAAGGACAAATCAAAGGTAGGGAGCAACTTTTTGGGTTAAAACACTTATTCTTTAGGGTGAAAGATAAATTTTTAATCATATCACTTTATACACATGGGAACATTTCTTAATTTAACTTTTTTGGTGGCACATTTATCATTATTCACATTTGCATTTATTTCTTTACTTATTCTATAACTTTATATTCATTTCCTATTACAGTCTTGCTTTGATTTAAGAAAAATGGGAATAAATGTAAGCTAAGAATGAAAATTTGTCTTTTTAATATTTAATTGTTAATTGGTATTTTCATTTTGTTTCATCTCACTATTTTAATGTTTCATTTGTGAATTTTTAAAATCTACATACATTTTTTTTTTCAAAATTGATTTAATAAAATTTTAAAATCCATTTCTGCTTTTTTGTAACGAGATTGAATGAGAAAATTTACTAATTAAAAGATTTAAAAAAATTTAAGACTTGCTTAAAAATTTCTAAATCATTCATGTGTCTGGAATAATTTCAATCTCTTCTTCTTTTCTGCATATCTTTATTCTATCTCTTTTTTCTTTAATCTATTTTTGGCTTAATACTATTTTTTTGTGAATTTTTTATATATTTTTTAGGCGTTACTGGCTGTAGTGAGAAAATGAAAATTTTCTTTTCTTGAGCTTTTTGATTTTTATTCCTTCCTTCCTACTTTAATCTACTTATTTTTATCACACGTGTGCTGTTTTATTGAGTGAAATATTTTTTTTATATTAATTATATTGTAAATATTAAGAAATCATCATCACAAGACGAACGAAAGAGTCTGTAAATTTACATAGTCTGTAGATTTAAGGCATGGTGTTTGGTGTTGCTATATTTTTTTATTATACATACATCGAAATGAGCATCTTTATTACATTTTTTTTCACACAAATATTTTGGTTTGTTGCGCTTAAAATGTGTTCAATAATAATAATCTATGTACAAACTCTGAATGTCTACTCCTTTTTTACTTTGATTACCATAAATTATCATCATTAAACAAAAAAGGAGAAAGAATCAACACCACCATATAGCAGCGAGAAAAGTCGATCAGTTGCATCATTAAAACCACAGCCTAAAATGATGTCTACAATTGCTATTGAGGATAGTTCTCCTCCACCTATTCCACCTTTGCCAACAAATTATCGTAGATCTGATGGTAAGAAAATAGATTGAAAAATTTAATGTATAATAAATACTTATGAAATTAAACAGATGAAGACTATCTTGATACGACAGAGACCAAAAATGAACTGAAAAAGTTACGCGCCATGTCAAAAGCCTCGAAGCAAGCTGAACTTAAGCGGTAGATTCTCATTTAATCAAATTATTTTAAATATGCTTTTATTAATTTTTTTATAAAACAATACATAGATTAAGAATTGCACAAGAAATCAAGCGCGAGCAAGACGAAATTGATCTTAAAATAAAGGATCTTGAGACACGTGGTGTTGAAATAGAAAAACACTTGCGTGGTGAAGAGCAAAATTTAGAACAGCTAAATGAGTCTATTCTTTCACAAATTGGCAATTCTGATGAAGAAATGTTAAAAGAACTGCTTGATATTTGGCGAAATATTACGCAATTGAAGAAACGTGATGAAGAACTAATTATAAGACAACAAGAATTGCAACTTGAGCACAGACATTCACAATTGAAGGAGGAATTGTCCATAAGATTGTCGTGCAGCAGTAAGTAAAATTTATCAGTTGTACACTTTCTTACTTTTCTAATTTTAATATTTTAATAGAATTAGATAAATCGGCACAAGATGTAGCAGCTGAAGGCGCTATCTTGAGTGAAATGTTAGAAATTGTTTCTAAAAGAGCCGCTCTTCGTCCATCTGAATATCAAGGCAGTTCAA
Source organism: Polypedilum vanderplanki (assembly GCA_018290095.1). Taxonomy (NCBI): domain Eukaryota; kingdom Metazoa; phylum Arthropoda; class Insecta; order Diptera; family Chironomidae; genus Polypedilum; species Polypedilum vanderplanki. The sequence continues at coordinate 19,734,505 of CM031381.1, read as the reverse complement.
TTCAATCAGAAAATATTTCGTTACCAGTTTTACCACCACAGACTACCATAAATCCATTACTTCAATATAACAGCGCAATGCTCAATCAGAGTCCATCACCAAATGGTGCACACCGCTATCAGTCAACTTATTCATCAAGTCGTCCAGCCATCACACATCATACATTTACATCACAGTCACATAATCAGGAACACGATGTAAGTTACGATGACGATAATTATTTTTTATTTGATGGTACTGAGAATATTTATTTACGCACGAATTTATCAATGTTGCATGATTGTGAGACTTTGATGGCACAGTATGAGAATCAATTTGCACAACGGTCGACACCAATAAATGAAAATGATTGTTATTGGCCGCGATTTAATGTACACACGGTGTTGGTCATTATTGAATTTCTTATTCTCTACATTGCCATACTGTACTATAGTCATTTACAAATGCTAAAATGATTGTGCACATACAATTATCAATACTATTGCTACCTATTATTATGATTTTTATGGATTTAATGTGAGATTTATACACCTACTCACTTTTTTGGTTTTGTGTAAAATATTTATTGTCCCTCCTCTTCCTACACAAGCATGGGCATGCAAACAATTAATTTTAAGTTATTCCACTTTTCTTGATTATAATTAAGTACCTATTAATTGAGCATTTTGCTCGATATTTGTATATTTTACAATTACATATATAATAATTTTTTATTACACTTATTCACCCACTTACTTACTTTTATTTTTAATTTAATAATTGTGTGCATGAAGACAATCTGAGATTAATTATAAACTTTGTCTTTTATTTTTAACTATACAAATTATTCTGTGTGATAGATTTAAGGCACTGTTTTTATATATAAACACATATACATATTAAAGTTTCAAGTGGTAATAAGATTTTTAATTAAAATACTTTTTCTTTCGATTTTCTCTTTTCTTCCATAGATTTGAGCTGATTTACGCAAAATTTAAAAAAAGCTTTAAAAAGCAAAAGTTACGATCTTTTCGACACAAGAAGATGAAAAAATCGAAGAAAATAATTTTTATAATTTAAATTTTTGTTAGTTATTAAAAAACAAGAAAGAATAAAAATATTGAAATGTGAAAATTGTGAATTGAGTCAATGCAGGTAAAAATTGTTTCTTATTAAATTCACAAAATGGAATATAAAAAATAGTTTTGATAAGCAAAAGCTTGCAAAGAATTGTAACCTGAGGAAGAAGTGAAATTGAATGCACACAAATAGTGAAGAGTCATAGTCGTAATGTGTAATGTTATTAAGGAAAAAAAAGATCAAATGGATCAAAAAAAGCTTAATTTATTTAAGTAGAAATTTTTTACAATTTTTTGTGACTTATAAAGTTAGTTTACCATTATCATTAAATATATTGTCATTTGAAATAAATTCTTTTTTCCATTATAAATGGTTAATGCAACACTCCTTCTAACTTTCTTTTCTTCTATGAATTTTAAGAAAAAGCAAATAATGGAAGGAACAAACTTTAATTTTAATTTTACCATTTTATTTCTCTTTTTACAATGTGAACTTTTTGAAATAAACATTTTAGCTATTTTTTATCATTTTTATATTAAACACATACAGTAAATTACGATAATACCTATACGCTACGTCTTTGCATAGCTTTGATAAATTTTAATAAATTTATTCGAAATAAAGGACAAAAATCAAATTTTTTGTGAATTAACGATTATAAAAATTGTCGAAAAATATATTCTATGTATTCTTAGTAGTTTCTTTATCTCTTTTTCCCATGCATATTTTTCCCGTGAAATTGAAATAAAAAATTGCCTAATAAAGAAAATGCAAGAATTTTGATGCAATATCTAAACATGAGTATTTTTTTATTTTTCAGCACTTCCTTCACTTAATATTAAGAATTAAGATCGATTGATAAATTTTATTGCTTTATAAATAAAAGTTAAAACGGTAATCTCTCAAGTGTCATCAAACAACAATACAAAAATAAGAATGGACTGTTGAAAAAGGATGGAGTAAAAAAGTCTGTAATGATTTTCTGTATGTTTGTCAATTGATTCGAATTATTTTTCCCCCTTATCTCTGTCACATGCCTTCGTCAAAAAGGATTAAAATGATGATACAAAGTGATTCTTAAACTTCTTGAAGATATTTGTCATTAATATTATTAGCAGACATTTTTTTTCAATTTCAAAAAGTTTAGCTTTTGAATGTTTTGATGCTAAACATTTATTGTTTAATGCTTTAGTACTGAGCACTTATGTTTAGCGTTTAATGCTTTACACTGAATGCTTCAATGTTTATTTATAGCTTTCATGATTTTTAAGCACTTAATGTTTCATAATTAAATGCTGAGCACTTGATGTTTTAGTGTTAAGTGCTTAGATATGATGTTTAAATTAATTTCTTAGATGCTCAGTAATGATTTAAAATATTTTCTTACTTGTCATTAGATATTTAAAATTGTTATAAAGTTGTGTATGACAGTTTAGTAGTTGTGAAAATCTCCGCGAAGAGAACTTTTTTGAATTTTGCAAATTAAGTATTAAAATGGCATTATCTATGCTTCTTCGTTCTTCATCAAGACTTTCACCAGGTAAGTAATCGAAACCTACTCAAGAATGGATTAAATTCTATTGAAATCAGATTGCATAACAATTTTTATCAATCTTTTTTCTTCACCTATTAATGTTTTCATAATTATTATTATTATTATTTTTATTCCTTCTATTTATTTCTAGTCTTAATGAACGCTTCACGAATTAGTTGTGCGCCAGTAACTCCGATACTTGCAAATAAAATTGCCATCAATGTTAGTAAAAAAAATCAAACGAAAACATTAATTTGTAGATTTTTTTATTTAAAATGTTTTTTTTTTTTATTTCTAGAATTCTAGACAAATTTCTGTAAGTCCTATTCGTCAGTCTGCAACGGGTAATCATGTAGCATTATGGCAAGCAGAAAGAGCACTATCAGTTGGGCTTTTGGGCATTGTTCCAGTTTCATTTTTGATTGAATCACAAGCTTCTGAATATCTTCTTTCACTCGCTCTCGTTATGCATTTTCATTGGGGTTTGGAAGCACTCGTTACCGATTATGTTCGTGAAGAACTTTTCGGCTCGTTACTTCCAAAAGTTTCACATGTTCTCCTTGCTCTCATTTCGGCAGCTACATTAGCAGGACTTTTCATGATGGCTTATAAAGATCAAGGACTCGCAAAAACAACTCGCAAGATTTGGGCTATTCAACCAGCAAATTAAATGTTGAAAATTAGTAAGCATCAGTTTAGGACCATACGAAATTATTTTGCATCAAAAATTTTATAGATTATTCAATCGATTGCATGAAGATTAATTTGGTAATGTAAATTATGTAAAAGTCAATAAACAGTAATTTATTCCAAAAAGTATTATACAAAACTGTTTTTAAAGATACAATATTGTAGCATTTTTGTTATCTTTTCTTTATGCTAACTATCTTGACCCCTTAACAACAATCAGAATAGATTGTTTCTGTTCTACGTCTTTTCTTTGTTAATGTTATCTTTATGAAATAATCGAAGAGCATTCCATTGAGCACTATGAAGGAGAATATGAGGACGCTTATTTCGCATATGTTCGACAGCTTGTTCTGGACTCCATTTATTTTTCATCATCAAATAGCAGCCAACTAAAGTTGCCGATCTTGTTCTGCCAGCTTTACAATGAACATAAACCGTTCCAATTGCATTATTATCATTTAGCTCATGATATGGTGTGAGTTCCTTGATTTTTGAATCTTTTGGCAAAAAAGAATTGATGAAGGACACACCATTTTCCAATTTACTTTGACTTGGGGATTCAAATATATCTGTTGTAGGCAGTTGCAAAAAATTTACTCCAACTTTTTTCCATTGTTCAGCATTATTCGATAGAAACCACAATTCATAATCTTCATTCATTGACACAACACCCTTAATGTTCTCTTTCTTAATAAGCTATAAAAAAATGTAATAAATTTTAAGTGATATTTAAAAATAATTGCACAAAATATGACTCACCTCAGGCACCATATATCGAAAAGGTAATGCACCAAGAATTAGATTTTCATCGATTCTATCGTACCAGCGACGGGCAGAAACTCGTTCCATAAACACATTATAGAATAATGATGGATAAAAGGTAACACGTGCAAACATTGCCTAAATAAAAAAAAATCAAGAGGAAGAAGATAGAAGATTAAGTTAGTTAGTAGCATTCAGTAATTGACCGTGAAATATTTCCTACAACTCAAAAAAAGTCAGAGTGTCTGTACAAGCGTGTTATTATAAGGAGCTATAAGTTAATACTGAAATAGAAAGTAAGTAAGATCATGATCGTATATGCTTACCGTTGTCATCTTTGAAAAACTATCAAAAATTTGTGACGTCATAGCAGTGTGTAGATTTTTTTGCATTTAAACCAGTTTTGAGTCTACCAACACCAATTAAATTAATATATGTATTTTATCTGTGAATAATGCTTCTTTGATATTTAGAAAAGAGAATAAAATTACCATAAAATTAAAAACCCATGCTTCCAAGAAATTTTTTAAAAAAGAGAAATTTTCAAGATTTTTTGTGTTTACAAAAGCTAGAGATACATTTTACATTAATAAAATAAATGACTCACCAATTAAAGAGTATTTTATTTAATAAATAGAGACTAGAAAATGCAATCTAGATAATTATTAAGTATATATATCAATAAATAGACTTCTCTTGTACGTTCACTGATTAGAAACTGAATGAGAAAATGTACACAAACAACACTCGTTGAGTGAGTTTCGTTAAAAAAAAATTAAATTACATGGTATCGAGCATAAAAATTTTTTAAAACATGTGACTGATAGATAATTATTAAAAATTATTAACAAAAAATAACGGATCAACTATTAAAAGCCGAAAAAATTATTGGAATAAAAATAGAAACAGAATAAATTGTATCCAAATTTTCATTAGTTGACTGTTAGCAGTAATTTTGAATTCAATGCGAATCGCGAAATCGAAAAATTTTCATAAAATAAATAAAAACCAACCACTGACCATTTTCATAAAAAAATTAAAGCAAAGTGAAAATGGCTTTACCATTACCTCCACGCAAACAGAGCAGAAATTTTACTTTTACACAAACATCAAATCGAGTGCATAAGCATACAAGAATCCGTGAATATATTTTATATTTGGTGCCAACAGGAAATTTCTATCATGTTTTGGAAAATTTCTTCACCAAGTCTAAAGAACTTTTTGCTGCTGGTGCATGGAATTATTCTATTCCACACATTACACTTGTCTCATTTTTCAAAGTAATTTGTTTATTATTAAAAAGAAATTATTCAATTTGATTGATTATTGATTTTTCATTATAGGCTCATGAAGATGTAGATTTCAACGATACTGTTCGTGATTTGGCAGAAGATGGACGATATTTAAATAGACCAATGGCATTAGAACTATACACAAGTTCAAATTTTATGGGTTTTTTTGTAAAAGAGGATGATGCAAATGTTTTAAAAAGAATAGCTCTAAAATTTGTGAAGGAAATTTCAGAATCAAGTAAGTGAATTTTTTACTGTCTACCTATTATTTAAAAAAAATGAAAATAGACATTAATAAAAATAGCTGGTGATTGGTAATTTTAATAATAATTTCTCCTTAATAGTAATTAGTGACACAATTGATGGTTTAGATCATCTTATTGCCTGCTTTCCATATTGTGCCAGCGCTAATGAAAATAAGACATCAAGTCGTTGTATACCAAAAAGTTCTCGATGTAAGAAAAATTGTGTAAAAAAATCTACATGAATTTTTTCCTCTATCTATCTTTCTATCTAAATAATTTTATTTTCCTACTCCTTATTATAATTTAGTATATACTAGTGGTTAATTTATGGTTTCATAATTTTATTTTAAGTAAATCCGTACCATATTGGATCCTTCTTAACAATTATTTTTTTTATGAGTTAAGTTATGATTAAAAAGGTGAGGTTTCTAGATGTGATAGGATTTTTCACTATTATCAATAATTTTACAATATTTTATAAACATTTTTTTTTATTTTTTCCGTGACTTTAGCAACCTCATTGGAGCCTCATGTAAAAAATTTACATTTAACGCTGGCATATCAATTTCCTTCAACGATTTATCAGAATTTGATTGAATTAGTGGAACAAATAGGCAAGACTTGTTGATTTTTATCGCTCTTGAAAAATTTGTAATAGAGTAATTTTTAATTTGTTTTACATACAGATACCTCATGTGCAAATAGTTGGGAATTGAGATTGTATTCGCGTGATCCACGTTTATGTACAAAACAAGTGCACAAAATAATATATTCACATTCATCGCGAGAGCATGACGAGTTAGATTTGCGAGTCGGTGATTATGTGTATATCAATAGCGATGCAGCTCAAAATTCGATCGATGGCTGGGTAGAGGCAATTGCGCACAATGGAGGCAATGTTGGCTTTCTTCCATTGAATCATACTGAAAGAACTTCTGAAATAAATGTGTGGACTTTAAATGCTACAGTTCCATTGGTTCAAGTGTCTGATAACGACATTTCTACTGATGCAATTGACGGAGTAATACACAACAACACAAGAGAGAACGGTAAGTAAAAGTGTTCTACATACAAAATAAGAAAAAAATATTTTTTTGATAAGATAAAAATTTATTGCACATGTCAGATTACTACATAGATGAAAATCGGTTCAGTCAAAGCACAACTATGGAAGAAAATAATTTAGTGAGAAGAGGTCGCCGCAGGATCATAATTCTACGACATGGTGAACGTGTTGATTTTGCATTTGGAAATGCATGGACACAATTCAGTTTTAATGATCAAAATTATGTAAGACATGACCTAAATATGCCAACACATTTGCCACCAAGAATGACTGAGGACTGGGACAGAGATTCGCCACTAACTACACTTGGAAGCTTTCAATGTCAACAAGTTGGTCAATCGTTAAAAGACTTTGGCGTTAATTTTTCAAAAGTCTACGTATCGCCTTCTTATAGGTGCGTACAAACGGCCAATGAGGTTCTTGCGGCAATGGAAAACTATGATTTGCAATTGAATGTCGAGTATGGGTTGTTCGAATGGTGCTTGTGGTATGAAGAACTTGGACTACCAAATTTTCTCTCAGAAAAAGAACTTGGAGTTATATTTAATGTTAATGAAGAGTATATACCATTTTTGAAGCGAGAAGATTTAGAAGAAATTTTAAAAGAATCACTTGAAGATTTTTACAATCGTAGTTTATCCACAATGCGTAAGATATTAAGCAGCACAACAGAAGAAGGTGACATTTTAATTGTAGCACACGCGATTAATTTAGAAACATGCACAAGAGAGTTAGTCGGTAAAGAGCAGCGTAGTAGAGCAGAATTGAGAAATTTGCTTATGAGAATTCCTTATTTGGCATGTGTTTCAATTTTGGAGACAGAAGATTCACGTTATCAGCTTATTGAACCACCGTGCCTGACATTGACGCATAATTCTTGTTCAAAATTCGATTGGAGAATTTTAGACGATAACTAACTAATCACTTTTTGAAATTTATCGCTTTAATTGGTTTCAAACTATATACTTTTGAGATTTTCAATCACGTAATTTAATTGATATGATATATTGTTACCATACAGAAAAAGAACTTTTCTTCTTTCTTCTTATTAAACATAATATTAAGAGATTAATCAAGAGTAAATAAAATTGTTGAGAGATTAATCTATAGTTAAAAATTCAATTATTTTCTTGTCTATGTTTCTATCTCTTTCTAGAAAATACAATTCAATTCAATATGATGATGAAATTATTTAGAATTTTCATCAATGTGTCATCGTGCAAACTTTTCATATCAAAGTTCACAATGACTTTTATATTTTTATAACATTCATTCTAAATTGTAATATAAAAAGTTCTTTTTAATCCAAACAAGATGCGCGACCAAAAAACAGAAGAAATCACAACAGAAATCGATAATGAAGAACTTAATCAGCTCATGCAGAACGAACGTGCCGAAATTTTTGAGTATATTTTGACAAACATGAGAGACTTTCTAATTGCTCTCGAAAAAGTTGCCAACATTCGATGAAAATTATAAAATTCAAATAAATACAAATGAAGCTTTATCTCTAATCTAAAATTTATTTTTTTATTTTTTAAACTTCGTAGACTTCTACTTTTTTATTTACATCAAATATTTAATGCAAAAGAAAATATAATTGTATGTGATTTTGATGAAATCTTGACAATTCTAAGGGATTTATATATTTTATTATAATAATTAAGAAATCAAGGGAGAGATGATGTCAATTGGGAGGATTTTATAATATTACAAAATAACACAGCATTTGTTTCACATACCGAAGAATGATAATTTTGCAAAAAAATTGAACAAAAAAACTAAGAGCACATCGTTTATTGAAGATGTTTATCGAACATGAAGAGTGACAATGGGTACAATTTTGGATCTTGAGCGAACAATCGCTTGAGTTGATTGGCATGACCAGTCAAAGTACGAACTGTTTCAGTCTTCTCTTCCATGATTTCTTCAGCAATATAATGTGACAAACCAGCATCATAGCCGCATGAGTGACTGGCATCGAGTGATGCATGTGAGTGGTGACGATGAATATCATTTGCACGAACCAACAAGCTCTTTTCGATTTCTGCGGCCTTTGCAATTGCAACTAATTCGGTGACATTTGCGCTTGACATAATAGTGGCTGTTTCTTTGTTCAAAATGAACTTGTGTGAGAAGCCGCGTTTTGTAATTTCCTTAATCATTTCAATTCCCTTATTCCATGCACTATCTGAGAGTCCACTAAGTAATTTCTCAAAGCCAGGACGTTCCTTTGCATACGTTCCGAATTGAGCGGCCAAAAAGAAATACTCGTACGATCGAGTCAAATACTCATTTGTGTACTTAATAAACTCATCGTACTTTCCAATTCCATTATCATCGACAATTCTGGATGTGGCGACTGTGAATCAAATAAAATTTGAGGAAATTGAATAACAATGAGATATATAGTACGTAAGGGCGAGTGAACGAACGAGAGTGATTAGTAACTAAGCTCTTTTATTTGCAAATCAAGACCACTTTATAAATATTTGATAAGAACTACTCACCAATTTCACAGTCTTCTATATTTCCACAGCATTGATCAGCTGCAATTTCTCCAAATTGATTTTTTGGTGGACAAGGTGTTTCGATGCTCTAAATAATAAATGATTTCAAATCATCACTGGATCTTTCTTTTTCTATTTTTATATCACTTACCTTGTCAGAATCTGTCGACAATGTTGCAGTCGCAATTCCAATGAAACAAAGAATTATGATTGATTTCATCTTGATTTCTATTATTTTCTTTCTTTACTAAATGATTTACTTTAAAAAGATTTTGAAAAAAGAGTTTTCGCTTGTTTTAAATTGACAAAAATTTTAATTTGTAGTTCTTCCACAGAATTAAAACTTTACGTCTTTCTTGTACGATCAGAAATTTATAAATGTCGATTTAGAGAGAAATTAAAAACAAAGTTATAGCACACACAAATGAATGCGACAACAAGAGTGTCGTGTGCAAATCTGAATAAAAGAAAAGTAACGAAAAACAAAGCAAGTCATGTGGAGATAGTGATTTTTGCATGACTCATTTTGTGCTTTCTTTGTGTTTGTACAGTCTAGTGCCGTGTGAAAATTGATGTTGTTTTGATGTGGCGAGCGCACAATCGAATCATTTATTTGAAATAAAGTAATTGAAGGATTCAGACGACTATTTAATTTCGTGCTCACAATTAAATTTCTCCAAATCTTTTTGTGAATTACCAATCGTATAATCAACAAAGTGTCAATAGAAGAACTATTACACTTTTTGCGATTAACTTAAAACAAAAATACAAAGAAAGAAAATATTCAGTTTTGAAATTGAAACATTAAAAATAAAATAAAAAAAATTCTAGTAGAAAAATGAACAAGTTTGGAATTTTAGTGGCCTTTGCAGTTTGCTGTTTTGTGTCGGTATCAGCTGATACATGTAAGTATAATTGTGTGCAATTTTTAAACGTCTTTGTCATGAACGTGGAGTGAAAAGTAGGTTCTCAATCAGAATATTTATAAATTGCGCACTAATTAAGAGCATGAGAGAAATGACTCGAATAAAAAGAGAGCGAAAGAGGAAACATGACATTGAATGATTCAGCCTGCTTTCTGTGATAGAAAAAAAAGCAATCGTTTATTTATTCATTGCTATACCAATTATCGCAAATCAAATGTCGAGAAATAAAAACAATTTCTTCTATTTCTTTTTGTTTTAATAATTTACAGGCGACCTCACAGCTAAAGATCATTTCAATAATGTTGAATTTGTGGATATGAAGAGAAAGTGTATTTTGGAAACAGAAGATCAAATTAAGAAAGAGATTACAGCATCACTTAAATATTTGAGTTTAGCAGCATACTTTAGCCGTGATGATGTTAATCGTCCTGGATATGCAAAATTCTTCTTTGATGCTGCAAGCGAAGAACGTGAACATGCTAAGAAACTTATTGAATACTTGCAAATGCGTGGCCGCTATTTCGATTTAGAAGACTCTGCCATTAGCAACATTAATATTGGATCATTAGTAAAGGGATCAGAAAAGGCTGAACTCCTTAGCTTAGGCAGTGAATGGATGAAAGCACCAGAAGCATCAAAGAACAAGGAAGTCTCAGCTGGTCTTAATGCACTCAGAACAGCTTTGAAAATGGAAGCCGTTGTCACTGGTAGCATTCGTAATTTAATTGCAACGTGCGAGGCTGAACAAGTCGAGGGCAAGAAGAATGAAATTTTCAACGATTATCACGTAAGACAACACATACACTCATTATGAAATAAATTAATGACTAATGATTATTTTCATTACAGTTTGCTGACTATCTTACTGGAGATTTCCTCTCAGAACAATATCAAGGAAAGAGAGACATTGCTGGCAAGATTTCAACTCTCGGCAAAATGATCAGAGACAATGGTGCTGAGCTTGCAGATTACTTATTTGACAAATCATTGCAGTAAAAAGTAGTAGCATATGCATCAATTTTTTTGTAAAATAAAATCTATTCCCATTCATAAAATGTGATAAAATCCAATACTTGAAAGATTGATTTTATTTGTGTATTTCTCTTTTTTTAAAATAAAGACTTTCCATAATTCACTGAATCACATTTATAGATCCACACAAATTATAATAGCCTGTAGTCAATCAATAAGTTTCTTTAGTGATTCATTCTAATAAAAAAATCTAGATAGTTAGATGTGTTCTTTTTTTCTTTTGTTCAAAAATTACACTTAATTTTTCATTTTATTATTATACTTGTTCACATTAATAAATTTTTTGTATGATAGACTTTAAAAAACTTTAAATTGAATTATTCTTATTTATGTATTGTTTAAACGGATGCTCTTTTGAGACTTAAAGAACTTGTGACAAGATCAGTAGGTAGATAACCGTCAATAAGTTGGCCATTTTCACTGCTTGTTCCCATACAATTACAACTACATACAGACTGTTGATCCTCATTGACTGAAGAGTTGATAAGTTTATTTGAAATATTATCGCGTTCTCCTTCGCATGTCATTACTTGGACTTGGTTCTTCATAGCTTGTCTCTGAAGTTCTTCATTTTCTATTCGCATATCTTCAGCATTCCTACAAAAGTTTATATGAAGAGAAAAAAAAAAATTGATTATCACCAGCGTGCAATGATAAGATGCTCTATCAAAAGTATCATAAAACTTAATTGCACACGTGCAATTTGAGTTACACATCATACATTGTCATGAAACGAAGAACCAATAAATTTATGGAAGCAGCAACAACAGCGAGACCAAAGAGAATAAAAACAAGCGATAAGGCTACATAACCAGGATTATTTTGAAGTGCACGATCATTTTGTAATGCTACATAATCGCCAAAACCTAAAATAATTTTTTCAAAATTAAATTTAAATTGAAAAACGGTTGATTTAAATTCTTACCAATTGTAGTCAATGTAACGAAGCAATAATAGAAACTATCGAAATAAGACCAATTTTCATATTTACTAAATACAGCTGCTCCTGTTAAAATAATAATTGAACTCAAAAATCCTGTTGCTGCCATTAAATTAATCTCTGTTGCTTCTGTTTGAGAGCATTTCATGAAAATCTTAAATCGTCTAATAATCACTGAGGCAAATTTATTCAAACGTTCACCGATTGATTGAAACATTACGAGACCTAACGGAATGCCTACCATTGCATAAATCATACAAAAAGCTTTTCCCGCATTAGTATTTGGTGTCGAATGACCATATCCAATCATTGCTAAAACCACTGTAGCAAAGTAGAACGCACCTAGAAATTTCCATTGGGGACCAGCCTGAAAGAAGGTAGTAGTAATAAAGAGAATATATTGTGAAATAGTTTATACAATCATAAAGGATGTATTACTTTATGTGGTTTGTTTTCTATTATGACCACTTCTAGCATCTTATAATCCTCATCACTCATGTGGTATTTTTTATGAAAATTTTCTTTCGCTGATTTAAGAAATTCCCATCTAATGCTCTCATTTTCCGACTCGAGTCAGTCAAACACCGCTGCACCAACAAGAAGATATGTGAAAGTGCAAACAACCAAAGAAAGTGTTCGAATGTTTTGCCTTTTCATCTTAAGAGTACACAAATATGAGGGATCACCGCTGTCAGTCACCATTCGTTCTTCTTTTATGTTTCTTACAATTTCACAAGTTTTCTTTCAATCAAATTTAAAATTAGTTACTAAGCAATTAAAATTCTTTGTATGTTTTCTTTGCTTTCGAAAATCTCTTGATATAGGTTAGCAGCCAATAAATGTTTAATCTTTTATCATCATCAGTTTTTTCTTTTTACTTCTTCTTGCTTGATTAATTGCTAATAAAACAATCAAATAAATCAATTAAAGAGTGTTATAGAAAAATCTTTTACTTATCACACACAGACAGAGATGATGATGTGTACAATTATATTTTAATAAAAATTATCAGCTACTTTTAGGTATTTTTTTAAATGTATAAGTTACCTTATTTTTTTCTATAGAACAAATTGAGATAATTTGGTAGGTATGTAGTATAAAAGTACTCAAGATGAAAGAAGAAGTTTTCCTTTTGTTGACGAAATCAAGTGGTTTCTTTCTTCTTGTCTTTCACTTTATTAACTAATTAAAAATACTAACGTGTTGCGTTTCTCTCTTTGGCTTTTTATTAGAAAACACTTAAGAATGGCAGCAATCAGCTACTTTTATTTTTAAAAAGCACTTCAATAATTTTCCACTATGCTATATGTCTGCTGAGAACGGCTGTTGTTAAAGAAGACTGCAGTAATAAAATTATTGATTTTTCCATCTCAGTGCAATGGCAAAATGTATCAACGTAAATAGAGAGTTTTGTTATCGGGAGAAGAGGAAATTATTGCAATGTATTTTCATTTTTTGGAGAGAATGCGCAGTATCAATATTTTGATATCAGACGTCTGATAGAAATTTCATCATGTGTGTGAGAAAATGCACTTTGGGGTTCTATATGATGATTCAAAGTTTTTTTTTAAAAAAAAAGATTATTTCATTTGATGTATTACATAATTGTTATTAATTCTTGGGTAAATAATATAAAGTGATAAGGATAAGAAGAAATAGTCTAGGGAAAGAACATGATAGCTCTTAACAACCTTTAATCATGAAAAATTGGTTTATCATTTCGTTTAAGTATGAACTTCGTTTATTGCATGACTAACAAATTATGATACATAACTGACGACATTCTTATCTTAATCATTCGTTTACTCGAATTTTTACGAAGATGATTCGTTTGATTTTTGTTCAGAAGGAAAAAGCGGTTCTGTATCTTGTAACCAATGTTCATAAACGTATGGAAGTCGATCACTAGGATTTGTGCTCCAATGATGGATTCGACATCTTACTTTAGCTTTTTCCATTTTATTGATTGTTACAGTAACAATAAATTCTTTATTCTGTTTTTGTAAGTCAGGACCAGTAATTTTTTCTTGTGGTAATTCAATAGCATCATCTGATAAGATATGATAGCCGCATTTTCGTAAAGAAGCTCGAACATGCCATGGTTCAATTACCCAAGGTTGTTCCTTATTCATTACTATAGCAAATACACGATTCTGAAGCATATTTACTGTCTGAGAAAGATAATGAAATGTCATTAAAACAAAAGAAGATAATATTTGCATCTATGACTTACTCTTTGAGCATATGGTGAACTATACTTCTCTTCTTGACTCTCTTCGCCTTCTTTCAATTTATATTTCTCTATATTTTCAGGTGTAGCATAAGCTGCTTTATCAGTCAAAAGAAGTTCATTATAAGCAAAATTTGGTCGAACTTTTACAATTTCGCCTTTCTTTCCTACACCATGAATAAACTGCTTTAAAACAACCTCAATGTCAGGTTTAACTGTTCTATTTGTGTCTTCAACAAGGACATAATTAAAATGTTTTCCTCTTAATTTTCTTGGTTTTTGATTCTTTTTATGCAATTCTAATGGATATTTTCTTCTCAATATAAAAGTTGTCTAAAATGAGGATAATAAGTTATTTACATTTTATAAATTAATAATATGACAAAAAAGCTTACTCTAACTTGCTGTGTTACAGCATTATTAGATGTTAATAAATGCGTAGAAATGGAATTAATTCCACTTTTAAATATTGATCTCAACATGTTGTTTATAGGGTGAAAATTGCTTTTGTGAAAAAATTTTTACTTTTCGTTAAATTTTTCATTTTAATATTGCTCGTTGAACGATTTTGATTGTTTTATTATTTGTATGAGGTGGGGAAATTTTTGAAAAAGAGAGAGGATCGTATAAGCGGCATTTTAATTTAGTGGAAGGGAGAAATAAAGTTTTTTTAACGGTTTATTGATCTAACAATGCTTGCCTGTGTTTCGGCACATGTTCATGTCTACCATTTTTAAAGTTAAATTTAGAAAAATTCTTCTTCTTAATTTCCTCTGCATTATGTGCCAATTGAATATGAACATATTTTTTCAAACTATCATGCCCACATTCTATTTAGAGTTTTCTTTCATATTTGTTTATTAATGATGTAATTGTCACTAAATGAAATGTATTTTTTAGTGTCTGCCTACATCATCGCTATATGTGAGCTTGCGAGTGAGACATTCATACTTCAACACAAGGCTGCTTGATTTTTTGGTGCCTTATTTGGAAATATTCAACTTAATGCAGATATTCATTCATTGATTTTTTTACTGTAGCCTACACTCTAAAAAAATCGAAATGTTCTTCTTATTAGGTTCGTACTTGCTGTGAATAAGCAAGTTCCAAATGACTGCATCAAATAAATTATTTCTATCGTATGAACTCATTTATTTTTTTCTCTCTTTACTCTGTATAACCGAATAGATTATGCTGCTATTTTCTCATGAAATAAATGAATGTAGTGATGAGAAGAGAAAGTTCATTAAACTATTTTCTGCTGCTTTTGCCACGTAGAGCTATGTATTCAAAAAATGTTGGTAATTGTAATATAGCATCGAAAAAGAAATGAGCTGTAAAATGAAAGTTGAGTGTAATAAAAGATTTTAAAATTTTCATTTCATGCCTTTTGTTAAAAGCAAAGCAAAATATTAAAGCTGTAGCTTTATTTTTTCAATTGCAGGATTTTGTTTAAGATATTTTAAAACAATAATGTGTATCAAGCAAAGTTCATACTATTATATTTTTATCGATCTTGAGAGAAGCAATTATGCGAAGCATGAAATTTGTCAGATTACTGTTCTTAGTATTCTTCTGCGCCTTCGCCTTCTCCCTCGCCAGAGTCCATGCCAACTTCTTCATAATCTTTCTCCAAAGCGGCCAAATCCTCACGAGCTTCTGAGAATTCACCTTCTTCCATACCTTCACCGACATACCAGTGAACGAATGCACGCTTGGCATACATCAAATCGAATTTATGATCAAGACGAGCCCATGCTTCAGCGATGGCAGTTGTGTTTGACAACATGCAAACAGCGCGTTGAACCTTGGCCAAATCACCGCCTGGAACAACAGTTGGTGGTTGATAATTGATACCAACTTTGAAACCAGTTGGACACCAATCGACAAATTGAATGGTACGTTTTGTCTTGATTGTAGCAATGGCTGCATTGACATCTTTTGGTACAACATCACCTCTGTACAACATGCAGCAAGCCATGTATTTACCATGACGTGGATCGCATTTGACCATTTGGTTGGCTGGTTCGAAACAAGCGTTTGTGATTTCAGCAACGCTCAATTGTTCATGGTAAGCTTTTTCAGCTGAGATGACTGGGGCATATGTAACCAATGGGAAGTGAATACGTGGATATGGTACCAAGTTAGTTTGGAATTCAGTCAAATCGACGTTCAATGCACCATCGAAACGGAGTGATGCGGTGATCGATGAGACAATCTGGCCAATCAAACGATTCAAGTTGGTATATGTTGGGCGTTCAATGTCCAAATTACGACGGCAGATGTCATAGATAGCTTCGTTATCGACCATGAATGCGCAGTCAGAGTGTTCCAAAGTTGTATGTGTTGTCAAGATTGAGTTATATGGTTCAACAACAGCAGTAGATACTTGTGGTGCTGGATAGATTGCGAATTCCAATTTTGATTTCTTGCCATAATCAACTGAGAGACGTTCCATCAAAAGTGATGTGAAGCCTGATCCAGTACCGCCACCGAATGAGTGGAAAATTAAGAATCCTTGCAATCCAGTACATTGATCAGCCAATTTACGGATGCGATCCAAAACCAAATCGACAATTTCCTTTCCAATAGTGTAGTGTCCACGAGCGTAGTTGTTGGCAGCATCTTCCTTACCAGTGATCAATTGTTCAGGATGGAAAAGTTGACGATAAGTTCCAGTGCGGACTTCATCGACGACAGTTGGTTCCAAATCAACAAAAACAGCACGTGGAACGTGTTTGCCTGCACCAGTTTCCGAGAAGAAAGTGTTGAATGAGTCATCCCCTCCACCAATTGTCTTGTCAGATGGCATTTGACCATCTGGCTGAATACCGTGTTCAAGACAGTAAAGTTCCCAACAGGCATTTCCGATTTGGACACCAGCTTGACCAACATGAACTGAGATACATTCACGCTATAGTATTTAATGAGAAAGAAATTGAAAAAAATTGGATGAGTCATCAGCATAAAAATCATAAAAAAATATCGATTTGGTTAAGAAAATTGGGCGTGGTATGAAAATAGCATAAATGAAAAAAAATCTAGTAAGAAAGTTTATCAATATAATATTTAACTTGATAGGAAAAGGATAAATTAGTTTATGCATTAAAATTTATAGTACTTTAAGCAGAAAAAAACTAAAATGGCGTCCTAACGGACTGAACAAAATGTTTTTAGATTTTTCACACTTATTTATCAAGAATTTTATTTGATAATTATGTTACTTACCATTTTGATTGATTTTTAATTACTTTCGGCTTGACAAAAAGCTTGATAAAATTTAATTAAATATATTAGCGAGGAATAAAGCTTGAGACGTCTTCTATGTAGAACGAACAAACTTCGAATGAGCCGAATATTCACGATTTAAAGAATTTATAGTTTTTCAAAGGTAACTGAGAAAAAGTTTTTAAGGGGAAAATTAGGGGAAATTTTAAGATTCAAAAAATATTTGTCAGTTATTTTCATTTCAACATAATAATTTTTATTAGACATTTCAATACCAATTATTTCTTAGATTTCTTCTTAAATCTATCTAAAACATTAGATTCCTCTTTATCACTCTTTTGTGATTTCTTATGCTTTTTCTTTTCTCTAAGTTCTTCTTGTTTCGCCGCTTTTAATAGATGCTGCTTTTCTTCAGCATGTTGCTTTTGCTTGATTTTAGATTTCTCTACTCCAGATCGAGCCTTTTTCCTTTCATTTAATTTCGTTATAGGTATCTGAAAATGTATGTAAATTATAATTGGTATATAGAGAATTAAATGAAACAAACTTACATGAACTTCAGGTTTAGCTTCAAATCTTTCTTCCATACGATCAACATCAACATTCACAATTTGTGATGTATCAAGTGTTATGAGTTCAGCTGGGATCTTTTCAAGTAAAAGTTTAACTTCATGTTCTCTTCTCTGTAATTTCGTTCTAAATGGATTTTGTTCAAGCGTATCAAAGTTGGCTTCACCACTGCCAGGAACTAAAATCGAAGAAAATCCATTTTTACTTCCAATACCCATGACATCTTCATATGGTACAAATTGTAATGATTTGATGGGTGATAATTCTATATGTCGTAAATATTTTGTATATGAATCAACTTCATCTACATTTATGTTTCTGAAAATCTCACACACTTCTCCCATGGCGACAGCCATTACATTTTTCTGTGAGATTGTTATGTTATGCACAGTCGAGTTTAAATGATATTGTGCCACAGGATTTTGAAACATTCTTGTATCCCATAATTTAACTTTCTTATCCATTCCAGCGGTCACCATTTTGGTACCATCCACATTAAAAGCAAGTGCAGTGAGTGGTGCTGGATGACATAATATTCTAGCAAGAGTTTGACGATGATTTGCTGGAGCCCACATCGATACAACTCCTTTTGCACTCGCAATACATGTCACTGCATTCGATGGATTCTGTCTCATAATTGTAATTTTGTCGTCAAGAGAAGGAAATTCTGCAACCATTTCACCGATTGACACATCAAGCCATTTGAGCCAACCTTTATCATCACCACTAACTAATAGAAAATGGTATGGTAAAAATTCCAACTGATTGACATCATTCATCTTCTTCACGCAATGTATTTCAGTTCCTTTATTATCATAAAAATGAACCCATTTCTTTTGAGCTACTGCAAACATTGTTTCCAAATGTAACCATTTTACATCAACTACCTCTTCCATAACATTAAATTCACAATAGAGTTTCTTTGATATCCAATCGAATGCCGCAATGTGTCCTTTTTTACCGCCAATAACTAAATGCCTTCCATTTCTTGTATAATTCAAATTATATGGACCGAAATCTAAATTCAAATTAAAACTTTTTGAGGCTGAAGTTATATCGACATTCTTTTTAATATCATCTTGTGTGTATTCGATTGTTTCTTCTCCCTCATCTGGGATAATAAAACCTTCGCCTTCATTCAATAAAATCTCTGCACGAGCCGAATGTTTGCTGGCAAAATTGAACTTTTGTTCTTGTCTTAAAAATTTATGTTTGAAGAAACTCGTTCGAATTTTTCCTCTGTGAACACTGACATCTCCACGTTGGTACTTTTTAATTTGCTTATCATCAAGTTCTTTTGCTTGTAATCGATATTTATTGTTAAACCGCTTATGTTTTTGAAAACTTTTGTTAAACTTCTTGAATTTGTGTTCAAATGGTTTCTTTTCTGACTAAAATAATATAAAATCACTTTTAATTTTCATAGTTTTATTATACAATAAATTTACCTTTTCAACTTTTATTTCATCCATGATTTTTAATTAAAATTTAATTTATTTTATTTGTTTTTAAAAATATTCTCACATGTGTTTATTTAGGGGACTAGAAATTTTCAAAATCTTTTATGACGTTAAATTTGAACTTAAACTTGAAGAAACTTTCTCTACTTTTCCTCTCCAAACAAAATCATCATTAATGATAAGCAATGTTTATCAGCAATGATAGAGTTTAAAAATGTGTATATTTTTCTTATTTAATTTAACAATAATACATTAAGCTTTTAATTCTATAATTTTTTTAAATACATACTATAAATGAGATACAATAAATTTAAAAATTTTATCATGATTTAAATTTCAATTAAAACGAATATCATTTGAGTATTATTTCATAAATTAATCTGTTTATAAAGATAATTTCTGTTATAATAAACAATGATAATTTTTAGGGGTCAATGCCTGTATGTCAGTAATACACTAGAATATGTTCAAGAATTTTGGAGAAAAATGATGAAACTTCTATATTTTTCATGCTCATTCCGTTTCTCTTTTAGTATGTTTCAGTACTATTTGTTGATTTCTGATTGGCTGATTTTGAATTTCACAAAATAATACGTTATTTTCAAGTTTTAATAATTCCTTTTTTAACTGAAATGAAAAGTTTGAATGGTTTGAATTTTACATATTACGTTAATTTTTAAATCAAAAATTTTATGTCATCCAAAATATGATGAAATATGACCAAGTTTCTCAATAAAACATCCTCTCAAATTCAAAAATACTCTTTGAAATAGGTTGAAAATGGAACAAAAGAACACGTCAGTATAGAAAAGAGAGATAGTATAAATTGTGAGCAATGAGACCAAATTTCAAGTCATTTCACTAAAAGGTTTCACAGAGTAAAGACATCAAAAAAAAGATTGAGTAAAAAATTGAGTTATTTAAAGTGATTTATCTAGTGAAGTTAAGTAAATTTAATAATTTTGAATTATCAAATAAGAGTAGTTAAGCTATTAAAAGTAAGTGAAAAGTCAAATTATAGTGAAAATAAATTATTTTCATTGTGAAATTTAAGAAAGAACATTTTCCTTTCAAAAAGCCGAAGAACAGAAAAGCCACGTCATTCATAAAGTTTTTCTAAAAAGTTGTATTAAAATTTAATCATATTTGTGATTTAAATGATTTTAATTAATCAATTCATTGGAATACACATGATTTCATATTAAAAACTAGTTAATTTTACAACGAGTTTTCACATTATATCACATTTTTACTAGAAACTTCTTCCTAACATCTTTTCTCTCTCTCTTTGTCTTATTAGGTAGAAACAAAATTAAAATGAGATTAACTCTATCATTCGTGGTCGTGGCGGCATTCAGTGTGCTGGGAGTTCTTTCGAGCGAGGATAAGGATAAAAAAGATATTGGTACAGTGATCGGTATCGATTTGGGAACGACATATTCATGGTAGGTTAATTTTTTACAGTTATCTTTTTGTACTCAATAACCTTATTCTAACATTCTTCTTTTATTTTTCTATCTTTCTTTTCACTCTTTACTACCGCTATTCTTCTTATTCATCGTCACCGCATTTTTTTTTTCATATACGTGTATGATTTTAGTGTCGGAGTATATAAGAATGGACGTGTAGAAATTATTGCAAATGATCAAGGAAATCGTATCACACCTTCATATGTGGCATTCACTTCTGAAGGAGAACGATTGATTGGTGATGCAGCTAAAAATCAGCTCACAACAAATCCAGAAAATACTGTGTTCGATGCTAAACGTCTAATTGGTCGTGAATGGAGTGACTCAGCTGTTCAACATGATATCAAATTTTTCCCATTCAAAGTTGTCGAGAAGAACTCAAAGCCACACATTGAAGTGAAAACTCAACAAGGCAACAAAGTCTTCACACCTGAAGAAATTTCAGCTATGGTTCTTGGAAAAATGAAAGAAACTGCTGAGGCATATTTGGGCAAAAAAGTTACGCACGCTGTTGTCACAGTTCCAGCTTATTTCAATGATGCTCAACGTCAAGCCACAAAAGATGCTGGTATCATCTCTGGATTGAATGTTATGCGTATTATTAATGAACCTACTGCAGCAGCTATTGCATATGGGCTTGATAAAAAAGACGGCGAAAAGAATGTTTTAGTATTCGATCTTGGTGGTGGTACATTCGATGTCTCGCTTCTTACAATTGATAACGGTGTTTTCGAAGTTGTTGCCACAAATGGTGATACTCACTTAGGAGGTGAAGATTTTGATCAACGTGTGATGGATCATTTCATTAAATTGTACAAGAAGAAGAAGGGCAAGGACATTCGTAAAGATAATCGCGCTGTACAGAAACTTCGTCGTGAAGTTGAAAAGGCTAAACGTGCTCTCTCAGCTAGTCAACAAGTTCGTATTGAAATAGAATCATTCTTTGAAGGAGAAGACTTTAGCGAATCACTTTCACGTGCCAAATTTGAAGAATTGAATATGGATTTGTTCAGATCAACTTTGAAACCAGTTCAAAAAGTCTTGGAAGATGCTGACATGAATAAGAAAGATGTTGATGAAATTGTTTTGGTCGGTGGTTCAACACGTATTCCAAAAGTTCAGCAATTGGTCAAAGAATTCTTCAATGGAAAAGAACCATCACGTGGCATCAATCCAGATGAAGCTGTTGCTTATGGTGCTGCTGTTCAAGCTGGTGTTCTTTCAGGCGAACAAGACACAGACGCTATCGTTCTTCTCGATGTCAATCCTTTGACTATGGGTATTGAAACAGTCGGAGGTGTGATGACAAAATTGATTCCAAGAAATACAGTTATTCCAACAAAGAAATCTCAAATTTTCTCCACTGCCAGTGATAATCAACATACTGTAACAATTCAAGTTTATGAAGGTGAACGTCCAATGACCAAAGACAATCACTTATTAGGTAAATTCGATCTTACTGGCATTCCTCCTGCTCCACGTGGAATCCCACAAATTGAAGTTTCATTTGAAATCGATGCTAATGGTATTCTTCAAGTATCAGCTGAAGATAAGGGCACAGGAAATCGCGAGAAAATTGTAATCACAAATGATCAAAACAGACTCACACCAGAAGATATTGAACGTATGATTAAGGATGCTGAGCGTTTTGCTGATGATGACAAGAAACTCAAGGAACGTGTCGAGGCACGTAATGAACTTGAGAGTTACGCATACAGTCTGAAAAATCAAATTGGAGATAAGGAAAAACTTGGAGCAAAATTGTCAGATGATGAAAAGAGCAAAATGGAAGAGGCTATTGACGAAAAGATCAAATGGTTAGAAGAAAATCAAGATACAGATGCTGAAGATTACAAGAAACAAAAGAAAGAACTTGAAGAAGTTGTGCAGCCAATTATCGCTAAATTATATCAAGGACAAGGTGGTGTACCACCACCGACAGGCGATGATGATGATGATCTCAAAGACGAATTGTAAAAAAGCTCCCAAAAATTCCTTCCCTTCGTACAACATACACAAACAATATTTTCCTGAAATCAACCTCAATTTTTTTAATGTTAAATTGTTTATTGTAAAAGCTACATTCATTTGTTAATTGAAAGTCATTTTCTCTTTTAATTTTCATTCCGTTCTATATCCGTTCTCAAAAAAAAATTCTTTTCATAGGTCGCATAAAAAAATACATTTTCCTAGAATTTAATTTATTAGTAGAAGAAAAAAGAAATTTACAACCAATGCACATGACTGAATGAGCGAATGCGTGCGTGATCTTAATTTTGTAATGCATTAGTTTCTATTATGAAACAAATTGAATAAAAAACTAAACTAGTAAAACTTAGAAAATAATAGTTCTTTTTAATGAAAATCTGTTAAATATTGTTTCACATTAAAACCAACAATTTTTCCAATATTAATAACAAAATCTAGTCCAAGTGTGCTTTGAAGTCTTGCAGTTCCTTCCATTAAATTGCTTTCGCCCGATACGAAAGTAAGAAAGTTGAGATCAACCAGAGTTGAAATTTGTGATAGCAAGTTGCACGTTAAACCAACTTTTTCATCAAGAATAGCATAAAAGATGGCTAATAATCTGTCAATTGTGAAAGATTTAGGTCCAAATTGAACATTCATTTTTTCAGATACCTAAAAGAGATAAAATGTTGATACAAGTTTAATAATATGTCATCATTCTTACTTTTGGTGGTTGCTTTCTTTTTCGTTCTTTTCCATGGTTCTTCATAAATAATTTTTTGTCACTTTTGGCATCATTGTGACTTGCTAAGAAACTAGCAATGAGAAGATATTTAGCATAAAAAGGTAACTCGAGCATTTGTGCAAACGTTTTGATAGTGTTTGTTCTTTGATGAATCTCAAAGGTATTTTCATCATTTTCTTCTGTACTTTTAAGTTCTATTGCAGATAAATTACCAACTCTCATATATATTGTATTGAGTGCCATTTTAAGAGTTTTTGTCACATTTCTCCACAAGTTTGTAACATCAGTTGATTTAATCTCACCAGTTAAAACTGGATTGTAATAAGATGGATAACATTTGTCACATAAGAAACTTAACTCTTTTAAGTCACGACAGGCTTTGTAGAATACATTCAAAAATACGCTTAGATAGTTTTTGTAAAATTCTTCATTCATAGTAGTAACAGCTTCTAGTTGCTTATCGATTTCTTCATTTTTCATATTACTTTTCTTTATATTTTTGATAATCTCTTCATGCACTTCTTCGTATCGATTCAAGAGAATGTCTGTTATATCATTTTTGCTATAATCTGGAACGTGTATTTCAATAATTTCATCACCGGACATTTTCTCATAAGCAATGTGTGAAACAAGTATACATGATATATTTAAACCTGTAAATTCTTGTAATTTTGAGAATGTAGCTATAATATTGATGTCCATATCGCGAAGTTTTTCTGCTTTTTCAATAACAATGATGTATGACTTAGAAACATCCAACATTGAAATTTGATTAAGAAAATCCTCCATTGTATCGATTTTTGCGAATGATTCAAATTGATTAGCTTCATTCAATTCATGATTGTTAAATTTATTGATGATGTTTTCAAACAAAATTTTATTTGAGTAGCATTCATTTGCATAAATAATCACTGATTCTATATAATTGCTAGCATTTTCCAAGAAATTTTCAATGCACATTGATTTACCAACAGATTTTTGTCCGTATAAATAACAACAGTTTGGAAATGGTTCATTATTTCCATACAAATTTATCAATTTATCAACAACTTTATTTATTTTGTTCATGTTTACTTTTTTTCGCGCTCTTCACTTGACTTTTATTTTCATAACTTGACTTAAATACTTAGAATTCTCCACTCGAGTCTGCTTTTAATATTTGTATTGTCTGAGTCACACAATTATAAAATTATTAATTTAACTCACAAATCAAAAGTGTAAAATGGAGAATGCAAGAAATAACAATAATTGGCTTGCTTTATTACGTCGAAAGATACAAAAGAAGTTTAAAAAGACACGTCAAAAGACAACAATAGCCGAAAATCAAGAAATAGCAAATCAAGATGAAAATGAAGAAATTCAAGCTCAAGCAGCAGTAGAACAACAGCAGCAACAATCAGAAACTATTAAAGAGAAAGAAATCAACAACGAATATCAAGAAATGAAAAAAGAGCTTTTTAAATTAGCCTGTTATTGGCCTAAATTAACTAGAGCTGGAGCTCAAAAAATTTTGAAAAACACTCAAAATGGCTCTTTTTTAATTCGAGATTCTGGAACAGCTGATAATTCTATTACACTTTCATTCAGATCAAATAATAAAACATTTCACTGTCGTAATCAGTTTAATGCAATATTAAACTCACAGCAAACAGCTCAATATAATATAATTACTGCCATCGAGGATTCTATCAAAAAGAGTCAATCATCAGTTGTTGGTTTCGTTAAATGTGATAATAATGAATTATCTGTTCCAATTGCCGTTCGTTTAATTTATCCAATTAATCGCAACGTTCCTAGTTTGCAAAATTTATGTTTAAGTCTAGTTGTAAGCAACATCAATCAATCAACAGCTATCAATAGTTTGCCATTACCTCTAAAAATTAAGGAAATTGTGCGTGAAAACTATAATACTTTATAAAAATCAAAGTATTTTTCTCGATTGATCATAATACGGCCTCATATTTAAGTTAAATTACCAAAGATTATTATAATGATTAAAACCGTTATCTTTATTAAGAATCTTAATCATCTATCTTCAGAAAACATTTTATATTTTGTTTATATTTAGGCATTGCAAAAAATCTCTATACACAATTTATGAAATATTGTTTTAAGAAAGTAAAAAATAAATAGAGTTTCAAAAATTCAATAAAAGTTTTATTTTGTTTAATGACACACATTTTTATTTCATATATAATTTGTTTTATCATCATCATTATTATTGTTTGAGGAATTTTTTACAATTTTTTCACTATGATCATGCTGTAATGGCTACCTTCTATCAAAATTCAGCCCTAAAATGTTTCTAGCAGTGATGAAAGCTGAACCAACTGCCTGAGATAAATGTTGTGTAGCGCTCTCTGACTGTACAAGAACATCATGTACTAAGCTTGCATCTGCAATTCTTCGTTCTAAAAATTTCCAAGTATTTTCATTATTAATTGATGAATCCTGAAGCATATATAATTCTGTCGCTTTATAAATTGTTGCTAAGCCTATTCGTCTAGCATACCAGTTAAACTAAAATGAAAATGGAATGTCAATAAAAAAACTATAAATACTTTTGATAAATACTTACATCTACTGACCTATCACCACTAAAGTAACAAATATCATCAACGAGTGTTAACATATTAGCTAAAGAGGTTGGTACATTTGGTGGAAGTGTCATCATGGCAAGTGCTTGCGGCCAAGTTTTGATATAAGGTCTTATCATAATGAGTCTCTCTTGAATTGCCCAACTTACAAATTGCTTCGGATCAGCTACTTTTTCATTTTCATCTCCAACACGCTCACGCATTTTTTCCACTAATTCTTTATTACATTTAAGATAAAAGTAATTTATCAACTCGATGCCTCCATTTGAAAACATTCCATGAATTGTGCTTGGATAGCCTGACTTTTCTGCACCTTTGACAATCGATTGACGCGTCCATCCATTCACTGTTACAAACTCAAGAGCGGCTTCTAATATTTTATTTTTCACTTCTAACACTTGTTCGTCTTCTTCATTTGATTGCTTCTCTTTTTCTGAATTTTCATTTTCCAACGGCTGTTGATTATACTCTGATTCCTTTTGTTCTTCACGCGCTCTAAAATCCTCAATATTTTTTTCAGCATAAAGCGTTAAAGACGAAATATGAAAACTACGACTAATATATAAAGGATTTGTTGTGCATGATGATACATCTAAAATACTTCTAAATTCGAGACAACTTGAAGTCTTGTACCATTGCTGTGATTCTGTAAAAATAATTTTACTTAATTTCACATAAAAAATTTAATTTCTCAACAAGTTCACAACATTCTTTATTTTTGGAAATCTACATAGAAATTTGGTGAATAATTTCATTAACACGAGCTAAATGAAAATCAATAAGATCAAACGTTGCTAGAGCTGAATGAAGCATCTCCATTTTTTTTTCTTTTGTGATTTCAGCTAATGGTGCATTATCATTTAAAATCTCAAAATTAGATACAACGTCATCATCTTGCTTATTACATTTAGTGTCCACATTAATTTTAACCCGTTCAATTTCGGCAGTGAAATGTGCTCTTGAAAAATCTAAAGCAGATCTTAAATCACACAAATATTTAATTTTTAGATCTGATAAATGACTTCTAATACCAGTTTTGTTTGTTTTATCTCGTTGAATTATTACGTTGAGAAAGTTTAAAGCGGCAATGATTTGATCAGACGACTCAGTTATATCACATTGGACACCACCTTCGAGTTTACAAATAAAGTTGAATAATAGTTGTTTGAAATTGAAACCACTTAAATGCGATGGTAGTGTTTCATCATTGATTGATTCGAGAATGATATTTTTATAGAGAGTTGAAAGATATCCAATAAGACCTTTATGGGTGGAACATGACATAATATTTTTGATAAGCAAATAACGACCTGCTATATCAAATTTTAAAATATAAGTTCTCATTACAATTAGTGCACTTTGTCTATTTTTCTTTGAGGGCGAGTATATGAGAAGTTTAATCAAATTGTTACAAAAATCTTCATGAATTTTAATATCTAACTCATCAGATGAAAGACACTCTGTGATTTTTGAAAGCATTTTATAGCACAATTTCAATCCTTTTGGTGCAACAGTATCGTTTGCAACAATCATTTCGTTAATGCAATAAATTCCTGTTTTAAACAAATAATTTGGACTGTAAGTCTGAGGAAGAGTTTCATAGTTTATATTCTCAACAATTATGAGATATAGCAGTATTCCAAATTGCAATAGTGGAACCTTTTCAGGATGTAAAAATATATTGAATAAATCATCATCAATTTTGTCTTTTTGTGGCCATCGACATCGAAATTCAATATACTGTAAAATATTAAACACATCTGGATATAATTTACATAATGTCTTCACCAAATTTTCAGCTACATCTCTAGAATAAGTCTTCACTTTATTGCTTTCTGAATCGTGTGATAAATTTAAGTGTGAAAGCGGCTTGCCTAATAGCCTCAATATGAAGCAGAATAGTACATTTTGACGATTGTATTTAGTAACACGAAAGATTTTTTTATCATTAGAATGATTTTCGATAATTTGCTTTAATATTGGTTGATAGAAAAGATCCAATGTGAGATAGTTCATAAGTATACGTCTTATTTTCTCATCATTCTCTAGCAATTTTTCTTCTTCTTCGTCAAGATATTTTTTCTTAAATACATCTGATAATTCTAATTCTAAAATGTAATCCTCAATTGAATTGAGTGTGTATTCTAATGATCTTGTTTTACTCTCACTTTGTTTCAATAATATAACCTGAAGTGATTTCAAAATACTTCGAAATACATCATCATCTTTAACATTTTCTAAAATCTCCAAAAATTCAAATAAAATGCCTTGTTGATGACACTTTTCAGCAAATAAACTGAGAATATATTCACATGCTTCATAGAGCTCTGGTTGCTTTTCATAATTATTTGCTGTTAAATGCTTTAAAACAACTTGCTGGATTACTTCTGGATAATTCGATAAAATTGTTTGTCCAAATTGATTTTCATCGTTTAATAATTTCTTCGCATTATCGAAATTATGCTGTGTTAAATTGAAATCCAATAGTTTAATAAGTTGTTCTGCACTCGACATTATCGAAGAATATCTTTTTTATCAGCTAATCTTCGCGTGCTAATTTATTTTAGAGAATTTCTATTGCGACTCACAATTTTCGTAACACACTTCTAGAATGTTGAGTAACTTGTTTTGATTTCTTTTTATTTCATTTAATTGCAATATGGCATTTAATTCTAAGTTTTCTAGTTACCTGTATTAGCAATGATATTCCGTAGTAATCCCACTTTATTTAATTTTCTTAGCATAATTCTCTGTGTGCACAAAAACTATTTTTACTTACTTTTGTGTTTGATCCCCTATTCTTGTTTTTTTTTAAACATAAAATTGCACAAGGGAGGTATAACAAAAAAAATTGACAGCAGTGAAAATAAATAATTTAGTCGAGAAAAGCAGTGAAAAGATAAGATATGGGTGAAAAAAGTGATTGATAAGAGCTTATTTGTGTGTTTACGATTGTTCGTGTGTCGAAAATTTGGTGTGAAAAGTGTGAAAACGTAATTTTTTATCCGAATAAAAAATGTCTTTCAAAAGTACAGCAAATACTGCTGTTTTTCTCCGTGAGTTGAATGGTAAGAACTTTTTGATAAAAGTGCTTGATAAAGAGAAAAATCATGTTTGCTAATCAACAATAATAAAAAAGGATGATTTTTATTTGCAAAAACTATAAATTTAAATAATATTTTATCCATATAGAAAATAAACTTTTGGTTATTGCCTTCAAATAAACAATTCTCCTTATCAAGAATGGTGCGGGAGAGTTATTGATTTGATTGAGCTTTTTAAAAAGAAACACTTCTTTATTGACGACAGATGAAATACGCTCTTGCTTGAATAATAAATTATGTGAATGAGAGCTGATTGTGCTCTAAAATATAAATTGAGACTAATTTCTATTAAAACATTTCGTATGTCTTCGTTTTTAAGTTTCTGTGTTTATAATGAGTATATAAAATTCTTTTTAGTGGGCGGATAATACAAAATCAAAATAAAATTATGAAAAGAAGTAAAGCACAATCAAGACAAATAATTTAGTTTATGAATAATTAACTGTGACTCTTTTACACACTCTAAAATGTTTGTACTGTAAAACAAATGGTGTCGTCGTTCGTCATCGTTTGTCTCGTTTTGCTATTACTGTTAGGTCTGATTTACCAAAAAAATTACTGAACCTGAACTTAAACTAAAGCAAACAATAATGCATGCATTTACTCAAATATTAAATGAATCAAAAATCATTCAATTGTACGATGTAAAGAGCTATTATTATTATTAGATAGTATTTTTTCTTCTTCTATGTTTATGCGTACGATTTCGTTTTGTTTACAACATTTTATCAATACATAGAGCAGCGGGTTTATTTGCAAACCGTGTCACGCCCAAATTCTGATCTTCTCATTCAATATATATTCTGCTAACAATTATCCACTTGAGAAATATTCAAATTAGGAAAAGGGTTTTTGTATGAATTATATATTCATGTAATTTTAAACAACATTTATATGCTGGTACATAATATATGTATATAATCACACAGTCTTATTCTTCAGATTTTTCTCACATGCATAGAAAATGAAAATAAAATTTTTTTGACATTGTATAGAATCACTAAGAGACGAGTACCATCAGTAAAAAGGGAAAATGAGAAAAAACTCCCTTGATGGGGGTTAGATATTGAATGAGTGAACGAAAGAAGAAAATGTGAAATATGAAAGTGTTTACGGAATGAGAACCTTTTTTTCATTCTCATGAGTGAGAGGAAGAGTTTATGAAAGGAAAAACACCTTTTACAACGATTTAATTTGTGAAAACACTTTAGATTACTCATAATTGCATGACGCATACCATTCACGTTTTGAAAAGAGAGGCATACATTTACACATGTACATATCTGTGTCTAGAAGTTAATAGCATGTGAATCATATATTTTATACTGTATTTGTACATAGAACTTCTTCTTTTTTCATAACATTACTATGATGATAATGATGAGGGAATGAATGAACAGCGATGTATGCATTATTAACACAAAAGTTATTTTTATCGCCTTATCATAAAAAACAACAGAGCTATTCCCTTTTTCAACACTTTTATTATTATCATGTTTTTTCTCTCTCTATTCATTTTTTTCTATGAAATGAATTAAGATTTATAATTTTTGTTCTCGCGTGCCGAAACAGTAAACTATGAAATTTTATATGTCTAATATGTTTAATGTTCATACCCTTTAAAATGCTTATTCATATGCTTCTATCAATCTGTTCGATGTCTGAAGGTTGACAGCATGTTGTTTTTCATCACAGCAATTTTCCATCAGTTTAGTTTTAGTCAAGGTCATCTGATGCAAAAAAAATCGATTGCTTCATAATAAAGAGTAAATTCATTGTATTCTATTGAATTAAATACATTGATGCTACTTTTATCAAACGAATGCTCTTAATTGACTTTTTTAAATTAGACCAAGTAATTTTAATGAAAATCATTTTTCTTTGTTACTCATATTGATGTCTCTCTGTCGCAATATTACAATAAAATGATGCAGCATGCTTTCTGTGAATAATAATGTCACTGTGGCTGTTAATAAATATTTATAATTTTTTGTATTGAAATTATCATGAGTCATTGAGATGAGCACAATCTATAAAAAAATTCGTTTTCGATATAAAATTGAGTTTATTTTTTTGAAATCGAAATCAAAATCAAAAAATAACAATTATTTCCGCCACGATTAATTGCTCAATCTATTTATTTTAGTTATTTTATTACTATTTACTGCTTATGTGCAGTAAAATTATATCAAATTTTCATGTAATCATCACAAATGAAAATGGAAAAGGCAAAAATTGTAGTGTTAAAAACTTTAAGAAATTGAATTTCTCGAACAAATATGAGTGTTTTATATATATTACTATAATGTTAACAAATTTATCAGGCGTATATATTTTTCATGTACTAATTGCTGAGTCTCTCATTCGTTACTCTTCTGCTTTTATTCTCTCAGTTTTATTTTTCGCTAATAACAGTAAGCTCTCAGTTTGCGAATTGCCTTAAACTAATAAACTACTACTGCTGCTGCCAATGTTGTAGCCAGTCAGTCAGTCAATCAGTGAACACAGTAAAAACACACGTTCATTCTCTACCTCTCTATAATTCAATCTTCTCAATTTTGTTGCGAATTTCAATTTACGAGATTTAATTGAATTATTGTCGCTCAAACACCCATAAGAGACATAAAATTAAAATTTTATTGAGTTAAAATTGAAGTTAACTAAATTTTTTTTAAACGAAAAAAAAATGTGTGAATAAAAAAAATTCTAATAAATTTATAATAGAGTGAATTGAGCAGTGAATTACTTTTAGAAAGTGAAATCTTTCCACATTTTTGTTAATTTGCTGAAATTCATCCATCCATCAACTCATAAGCTATCTAATGATAACAATAGAAATTGCATCAAAAGAAAGCGAATATATACTTTTTTTTAAGTGTAGCATAATAATAGTTTGATATTGAACAAATTTAAAGTTTTTTTGGGGTGGGTTTTACGAAAAAATAATAAAAAGACTAAGCCTAAGAGCCAAAACTTTTCTTTCTGCTTAATTGCTAACTAAAAGAAGAAAAAAGTAGAACTTAAAGTGGAGAAAGAGAAAAGAAAGGAAGTGATGAAAGAGTGTGTGTTTGTCTGTTTTATAAAAGAGTGTTTGTAAATGAAACCCGCAAAATAAAGAACAGAAAGATTCAGAAAAAGATTAAATTTCATCCAAGATCTCCTCTCTTGCATGTATGCGAACAAGAACAAACATGGTTTTCTTTATAAATTATTTCTTTTTGAAGTTTTTATCGTGTAAGTTTATTAATAATGAAAGAGTTAATATTAACATTTTTCATGCATGAGCTCAATCTTAAAAAATGTTATGCCCATTTATTCTTGCAGATAGCGTCAAAAATATACTGGGACGCCACACTAAAATTCTCGTAAAATATATGATAAAATTGGAAACAAAGAGTGATAAAACTGAAAATCGAGTACTTGTCTTCACTCCTGTTCGTGTGTATCTATTAACAGCGAAAGTGCCCACACGCGTCGATAGTAGCTTCCATTATTTAGATATACAGTCGATTGAAAGTAAAAAACCAACGCATTTCTCAATTACCACATCAGATAAAACTTATTCATTTTCAACAATTGGCGAGGCTGGTAACTTTAGTTCCAATGCAGATGTAATTTTGACTGATTTGTCTTCGGCAATTAAACAAATCTTCCCAACTGTTCCATTAAAATACATTATAAGAAAAATTGAAGTGCAGCCAATTGAAAGAATATCAATATTTTCCGATGAATTAAGACCTACAGATCCGCGAAATGTTGGACCGTGTGGTGGATTTAGTGTTCAATACAAATGTATGTGTGATTTTCACGGTGTTTCATATAGAGAAGAAGTAGCTTGGGATATCGATACTATTTATCTCTCGCACGATTGCCGTTTGTTGAATTTGAGAGATTTTGATCATTTGGAACCAAAGTGAGTATTATGCAAATTTACATTGTTTGCATTATTCAAGATTTTTTTATATACATTTAATTTAAATTTCGGTTTCCGTTTATTTCAGAGATTTGATGGCAATTGTATCAGCTCTTGAATATAATACTTTCTTTCGAGGGTTAAAAGTGACAAATACTCGTCTTTCGAATGACACGTTAGATCGAATATTGCACGTTCTAAAAAGAAGTATGTGGCTTGAGGAGCTTCATTTGGAGAGCTTAGGTCTTAAGGCTGATTTCATTCACAAATTGGCAGTATCTGTGATTTCAAACAATAATCCGGCACTAAAAACTATCGATTTAAAGCACAATTTGATTGAAGACAAAGGTAAGATTGCTGATATCATCATTTTGTGTTGTTTTATTGTGATAATCAACGAATGTATATCGTTTGCCTTCTTTTCTTTTGGTCTTTGATTTTTGTTATTGCTTGCTCTCTTATTTTTCTTTATTGATTTAATCCGAAAAAGGCGCATCATCATTCTGTGCCCTAATAGGAAAATTAGTACAAGGTTTTTATGAAAATTTTTATAACAACTATTTGATTTTGTACACAATCATGCATATTGCATAAGTACACATATGATAATTTGAGAGAAAAATTGAATGCAGCAAAATACAAAATTCTAAATTTTTTGTAAAATTTTTGTGTTATACTTGATCAATTCATGCTAAGCATATGTTTCTTTATAATAATATTAGGAGCTGTACATCTCGCTGGACCGATCGCGAAAATAACAAAAGGCTTATGTAAACTTAGTCTGGCACATTGTGGTCTTACTTCAAAAGGTGTCAATCAAATAGCACATGCTCTTTCACTTAACCAAAGCATCTCAAGTTCGTTAACGTACTTAGACTTGAGCGGAAACAACTTGAAAGATGATATAACCGTAAGTATTTCAGATTATGATGATCCAATGATCGATTTATTTACTATTATTAATGCTGCCTCTATTATGACTACAATTTATTATTATTATGAAATATAATTTCATTTTCTTTTTCATTCGCAGAATTTGAACAATTTTCTTGCTCAACCTAATGCTCTTGAATATTTAGATATATCGAGTACAGACACAACACTGGAAAGTGTAAGTGCTTAAAATTTTCTTTTTCGTTAGCTTCTAATTAATTGGAGAAAATTAAAATTCAACAGTAACAATTAACATTAATGAGTAATCATATTTTTCTTCACAGTTATTTGGCGCACTTCTTAGAGGTTGCTCAACTCATCTATCGCATTTGAATGTTTCACACAATTCTTTTGGTACTAAGAAGGGAAAAGAAATTCCACCATCGTTTAAGCAATTCTTTACAAGCAGCTTAAGTCTTAAACATTTAAATATTGCTAGTTGTAAGATTCCATTGGAGGCACTTAAACATTTACTCTTGGGTCTTGCATGTAATGAATCAACAGCTGGACTTCATCTCGATTTAAATGGGAATCAACTTGGACAACAAGGCGCTCATGTGCTTGAATCTTGTATTCACGGTGTTCGAGTGTTGCAAAGCTTAGATATAGGAGATAACAGTAAATGATTATTGAATTGTTCTTGCTTACCCAAATATGGTAACCTTTTCTTTTCTATTTAGATCTCGACTCTGAAATGGCTTCAGTATTAACTGCAATCGGAAAGAATCCTTCAATAAGATCACTTTATTTAATAAAAAGTTTTCAAGGTGTAAAACTAAAACACATTCCAAACATTATGGATTCTCTAGTAAATTTAATACAAAAAGATGACTTTATGCTGACTGAACTATACATGTCCGAGAACAAATTAAAAGCAGACATTCATAATTTCATTAATGCATTGGGAAGTAATCAACATCTGCAAGTGTTGGATATTACTGGAAATTTAATGGGTGACATTGGAGCACGTTTGCTTGCCAAAGCTTTACAAATAAATAATAAATTGAAGACAATCATAATGGATCGAAATATGATTACATTACAAGGATATTCTGATATTGTTTACGCTTTGGAAAATAATTATTCACTCAGACACATTCCATTTCCTTTATATGATATTGCTCCTAGTCTGAAAAATCATCCAGAAAAAACTGACACTATTATGAGAAAGATGCAAGAATATTTGCATCGAAATGGCTCAGGATTAAAAAGACAACAAGGCCAAGGGTTTAGGTAAATTGATGTCAATTGAATACTTTTAAATTATATTTTAATATCTATTGTTTAATTCGCAGACTACAACAAGGTTTTCTTCTCTCTGCAACACATCAACTTGTTGATAAATTAGTATCAGAAACACAAGAAACAATTTCACTACAAACATCTGAAAATTCGGGTGTGCAACGCTTATTGGAAGATGCAGAAAATTGCAAGCAACTATTACCAAAGTTACAAGATTCAGTACGAATCGACCCGCATCCGATTGAAATTAAATTGAACAAAATGACAAACGACTTGACACACAGTGTAAAAACGTATCTTGAGGTAATTACCATTTTCATCCAAATTTAAACAACTGCTCGATGAAAGTAATTTTTTTCTATTTTACCGTAATGAAGGAAACAATGGAGACAATGCTTAAGACTGGAATCGAACAATGTCCTAAAACGCTTGGCAATCAGACTGTAATTAGCGAGTTACGTAAAACGTGCGAGGATCGTCTGCAAATATCAGATGAATTTTTGCAAACCTGCATTGTTAACTGTGCCGGTGGAGAAATAATGAATAAAATAAGGTCAGTGAGAATACGATGCATATGTGCTTCTTAATCATATGTGCAAAATATCGTCTCGAGAACTTATGTATTATAAACCAGAAGTTCTCTCTCAACTATTTGGCGGTGACGCATCGTTCATTCATTTTTTATATACAATGCTACTGCTACGTCGCTCTCGAAATGCTCTCGAGTGTATATGATTTTTTTCTTTTTATTCTTTACTTATTTTATTTTGCTTTCGCTGCTCATTCGAGTTAGAGCATTTGCGATAATAACACAAGCAAAATATTTATATTTAAGTGTTCGCTCATTAGTTTCACAAAAAAAATAGATAAGAATATGAAATAGTATTGTTGTGATAGAAGAGAATTTTGGAATTCATCCTCGAAATATACATTTTTATTTTCTATGAAGTAGTGAAATTTGTGTAATAACCACACTTGAAACAATAAAAATATATCGTTAACTACTTGTTTGATAAGAAGGCAATAATGAAGCGATGGATTCTTTGTTGTATGTGCTCAAAGCGAAGGAAATCAGAGTGTGTTTCGAAAAATAATAATTGCTTAATTAAATTTTTACTAATAGTGAAATATTTATACTTTGATAACGGTTGTTTTGAATATAGTGAACTCGAGCAGTCGTTGGCGGGTCTTATTAGTGATCGAGCAACAGACGAAGTGCTAGAAGCTCTAACCCGATATAAAAGAGGTATGGGTATTCCAGATTCACCAAATACATCACATGAAACACCAGACATTGTGCGTTCAAGGTCGAGTCATGTAAGTAAAAATTTCTTTGAAGTTGCATTAGATTTCTCAATAAAATTTCCATTATTCATAGGACTCTGTTGGTGATCATCATATTGATTTTCATCGTCATGGAATCGGATCACCGACTGTAAGTTGATCAAACTTTAAAATCTTTTATCCTAAATTAATCATATATGGTGCAAAAATTTACATGACATACACATTTTAAATATTTTGACACAATCATATAAATTACATTGGTGTTTTTATCACTCTCATATATGTACATCGATTCTCTTTGTGATTCAACTAGGAAAAAAATGCTTTCATTCTCACTTTACTCACAATTCTTTTAAAGTCTCATGAATCATAAATTGCTATATGAGGAAATCACAGAACTCTCTTTTTCTTTCGTATCACATTTAAACATCAACTTATTAAATGCAATATAGTGTGTTTGAATTATACAGACGTAGTGGAATTAAGAAAAGATCTTTACTTACACTATACATGCTGTGTAAAGCACATTTACATTATAAAGAAAGAATTTTCATGATGTCCTACTGTTAATCTTGTTAATCATCTACACAGATCATTTCCGATAGCTTGATACAAGTTTTCAATAAAAAGTTGGTTTACCTAGCTAAATAAATTATTGAAATCATCTCTCGCATAAAATTTCAATGTATAAAATGCTATTAATAATCTATTTACTCATTTGCTAATTTTGTTGCCTTCCCAATTCTCTCTGTTTCCGATTATATATCATAATGTACATATTCAAAATTGTACAGAAACTGGAGTATCTGAATTTGGTAAGTTTCATCATTCATTCATATTCTCGTTTATTTTTATTAACAGATTTTTCATTTTCAAGTAGTGCATTGCTTTCTGTAGAAACAACAAATTTAATTTAAGTAGTGAATAAATGTGTGTTCTTTTAATATCATCATCATTATATCATAAAATCAAAATTGCATTGCATGAACAAAAAGTTATGGCATATTGACATTTTTGCTTAGTAGTCGACTTCGTTTTGGTTATTTGTAATTAAAATATTAAAACAAATTGGAGTTTAATTAACAGATATTCTTCTTTCCAAATTCTTGTCTCTTTCTCTCTTCTTTTCTTTTCTTGAAACACAAAAAAATTATCATATTTTATTATAAATTTTTTTAACTCTCATTCATTCAATGGTGTGCAAAAAAAATCTCCCTTTTTATTTTGTTTGGGCTTTTCTTTTTCTTTGGTATAAATTCTTTTTTTATTCGATAAAACTAATAACAGGAAATTGTATACGTTATTTCCAATCAGGCTGTCCCACATTTTAAGTCAAAACGTCAAACGATTGCGAAAATTCGACCTCAGAGTGTTGTTGGCATAGGCGCAGACAATTTGAGTCTTAGTCATATTCCAGATTTGCTGGAATCTCCGAGTATTTCTAATCGTGGCAAAGCAAATAACAATGATGATGAACATTGTGACTCGATTACAGAATTGCCAAGTACATCAGTTACACTTCAACATTTGAATAAGAGTAGGCCAAAAAGAGCGAAAGTTCGTGCACCAACGAGACCATTACTGACTGAATTATCACATAGCTTGGGTGAAGGACTAGAAACTTTCTTTACAAAACCTGAATCAGAAGATAACACATTAACACCGCTTGTATCACCAACATCAGAAGAATGTAGTTCATTGAGTTTTGTCGACAGTCCGACAATAAGCCGCGAGGAGAATATTGGCGGTAAGAAAAGTACAATGACATCAGGCGAAACGACTCCAATTATGGAAGAGCGCAAAATAAAGCTTGAAAGGCAGTCGCCGTTGCTTAAAGGCGTTCAAAATTGGACACCACGCTCACTTTCATCTGATAATTTAGAAAAATGCTCCCCAACCGCCAATCGAAAATCACCGCTAGTAAAAACAAAGACAGAACAGCATGTAACATTTGATGAGACTACAAACACAAATTTAAGTTTACCATCACGTGAAAATAACTCGGGCAAAAAATCTCCGAGTAATGAATCAATTAAGGCTATATATGAAAAACAAATTCAAGGTAATGGTGTTAAAACTCCAACACTTTTGCAAAAACCTCGTCCTTGGTCAGTACATGAATCAAAGAATGAATTTAATAATGATTCAACAAAAACAACCCCAGATGCACTCGATAATGGTGAGTAACATAATTAAATTTATAATGTTCATTAAATGAAGTTTTTTTTTTATTTTTCTTTTAGAAATTGATATGGTCACAATTAATCCTGGTGTGGCTCTTGGAGGTGCAATTTTAGGAATTACGCCTGGAGCTGCTCTTGTTGAAAAAAAATCAGTTCGTGATCTTGCAGCAAATTTTTCGGCAAATAAAATTGGTGAGTTGTAAAATATGAATAGATTTGTAAAGCACTTATTTTGCTTGATCACTGCATGAAGTAGTTTCGACTTTTGTTTATATTTTTATTATTTTGGTAAATTTCTTATAGTGGAACCAAAGCCAATGCCACGTCATAGTATCAATAGTCATTCTTTTAGTAATAGTAATAATTCAGATTCTAATGAGAATCGTTTGTCCAATAATTCTGAAGAAAATAATGGTGTCCGACGTATTGCAGGCAAAAAAATTTCACCCTTGTTTGAGGTTTGAAATATTTTTAGTTCTTTATTATTTAGATTGTTAAAATTAGGAATTAATCGTTCTTTATAATTAATTTATTAATTATATCTTTTTAATTTATCAGGAGACTTTAGTTGAAGGACTTCTTAAAACGTCGTCAGCAACGCACAGAACAACTGCCTATCGAGAAAGTAGTGCTGTATACATGAAAGATGATTCTGTGGATATGTAAAACTATATTTTTTGATTCATAAGTTTAAGTGAGAAAGTTTTCTGTAGCATAGGATAAGTTTGCGATAACTTAGACCAGCATTAAATGAAGAAACGGCACAACAAAGTTAAGCGATCAAAATTTCTTGCCTTTAGCAAGTTATGAAAAAGAATAAAAGTTAACATCTGATTAGATTGAAAAAGAAATAAATTAAAATGAACTTTTGGAGTTTTTAAAGTGGCATTCTGAGGAAACATTGAAACTGAAAAGGCAGAGTGCAATCTTTGCTATTATTAAATTAGAAGTCAATATATGGTATTTGAAAGTCAAAAGCAAAAAAACTTAAAAATTATGGTCGTCGATCAAAAAAAATTACGTAAAAATTTAAGAAAAAAAATTTAAAAAGTTCTTTGATTAAGTAGAAACTCATACTATTTCATTCTAATCACTTTTAGACTGTTATTTATTCTTCATTTTAGAACAAAATGAGAGATTTCAAAGAGTAAATATGTTCTCTTATACTAACCTATCTAGTAAATAATCAAAAAATCTTAATTAACGTACATTTACGAATAACAAAATGTGCCAATTAATATTATTATATATCTCTACTCCAGTTTTTTTATCTCTTTTTATGTACTTTTACTCCTATTTTTATATCCTAGCTAATTTTTTTGATATGAAAATTTTTAACATTCCTTTTGCAATCACTCTTCAAATGTTCATTCATATCTTAAGGTGAAAATGAAAATTTAGTAAAATTTTTTAAATTTTTATTTGCTTATTTTCTGTGATTAATTTCTTGTCCATTTAACAATTTATAATTGAATTTTTAAACATTTTGACATAATAATGTGTAATGAGTAACAATTGACGAAAAAAGAAAATAAAAAAAAATTTGAGGATTAGCATGAAATGGATTTTTATTTTTATTTTATTTATTCCAATTGTTATAGATATGGAAGAGTCATCTTAAGCATCATATTTTTAAACATAATTACATCACATTTAACGAACAATTAGGAATTCGTTATTTTTTGAATTCAAAAATTCGCGCAAATTTTTTATGAAATTTGTTTTATTTACAAACTGTTTTATTTTATTATGACCTCAAGTAGCAGCAATAAATCTTCTCAGGATAATGTGATATTCAGTGATGATGATAGTCTTCAATTGTTTATTAGAGAAAGTGAACTTCAAGAAACATCTTTTAAAGAAAACGACAAAATTATTGAAGATGAAGAGATTTTAAGAAATGAAAAAAATCATAATCCGAGAAAAAGGAAATTTGAGGTAAGGTAATATACAAATATGGAATATATCACATGAATATTGAGTAACTTGGCAATATATTTAAGGTTCCTTTAGAACTTAATGATGAAGAACTCCCTTTTAAATTCGATGCAGAAAGATTATTTTTTTCTGAATCGAATGAAGAAATTGAAAAGAATTCGATAACTACTGGGTCACGAACAATAGATAAGCTACTTGAAGGCGGTATAGAAGTTGGCTCTATTACAGAATTATTTGGCGAATCGCGTACAGGAAAAACACAGTTTGTACACACATTGGCTGTTACATGTCAATTACCGATTGATTCTGGTGGAGGTGGAGGAAAGTGTTTGTTTATCGATACTGAAGGAACTTTTAGACCTGAGAGATTATTAACTATAGCTCAACGTTTTGGGATGAATCCTGAAGAGGTTCTTGATAATGTGCACTATGTGCGCGTCTATAATACCGAGCATCAAAAGAAAATTCTTGATAAAGCTCGTTCATTAATGCTTCAAAACCAATTTGCACTAATTGTTGTCGACTGTGTTACTTCTTTGTATCGTACTGATTTTCCTGAAGTTGAAGAAATTTTGATACGACATAAGCATTTAAAAAGCTTTTTACGACGGCTACAAAATTTGATATACGAATATAACATTGCAGCCGTAGTTACTAATCAAATTTCATCATATCCGAAAGGTCCTACGAAGACTATTACAAAACCTTTTGCAAATAGTACAATTGGACATTCATCAACAACACGTCTTTATTTAAAAAATTACCTCAACAACACTCGTATTTGTCAAATATATAGTTCTCCCTCATTACCAGAATGTTCTGTTTTTTATTCAATTAACAATGGTGGTATCACAGATGCAAAAGATAATTAATATTAATGTTTTCTGTTCTAAGTTAATTAAAGAAATGTGTATAATATAGACTTATATAAATTATGAACTTATTTTATTCTCATGTACATATATAAGATCAAAGCTTATTTGAAATTTTTCAAACGATATCTCATGATAATAAATGCTGTTAAACGGAAAACAATCAAAAATATTATGAGAGCTTGTACTGACAACCAAAGATTCTGATTTAAATCAATAGTGTTTAAAAACTTCTTCGGTATCTGATAATGACAATAATCTTCAGAACAATGTAGCTTTTCTCGATTCCAGCCTAGTATAACAGTAGCGCCAGCATCTAATGAATATTTGATGAAAGATATTTGAAAAATCCAATGGAAAAGCCAATGAGCATCTTTCATTAAAATGAAAATTCCGGAAAATATTCCATATAAACTAAAAATTTAATCATTATGAAATAACTTTGATGAAAGAAAGATATACATACGGAAGAAAAATTGCAGCAAATGTTAGTGTTCCCTGTGAATGATAAAATGAGTGTAAATATCAGAATATTCATATCTTTCATAAATATCGATTGAATAGTTTTATCTTTTATCAGCATAAAAGTAAAAATCTAATACAACCAGAATAGAAGTGTTTTGTATCATTACGCAGTTATATTGTATAAAACTATTAATCATAAAACATTGAATGATTAATGTTTTAATATTGTTTATGCTCAATACTAAGTTAAACGTTAAGCATTTACATAAAACATTAAGTGCTGAGCACTGAAACATCAAAACATTGAATGTTGAGCACAAAATTAAGCAGAGTCCGAAACCGTTTCACGAATAACTAAAATTCAACTAATTTTTATTCGGTTAAAAATAAAACACTAACCGGTTAAAATTTAGTTGAAAATTTTAACCGGTTAAAATTGTTCGGATTAGTTGACTTTATCCGAACAAACAACTAAAAATCAACTAAAATTTAACCGGTTAAAATTTTCAACTAAAAATCAAATAAAATTTAACCGGTTAGTGTTTTATTTTTAACCGAATAAAATTAGTCGATTTTAAGTTCTTTGCAACTAAAATTTCAAACGGTTTCGGACTCTGAAATTAAGCATTGATCATTTATAATTGAAAGAAAGCATTCATAGTTGTTAAACAAGTGTTTATAAATTTTTAATATATTAGAAGAAGAGTAGTAGTGCTGTATGCACGAGATAAAATAAATATTGCATGAATAGTTTGTTGTAAATATTTACTTTTATGCATGCTTTTTTTTAAAAATAAATTTTAAAACTCAAATAGTACCTGAAGCTCAAACATTGATGAAGCAAAATGTCCAAATCCTTGTGCTACGAAACTAGTTAATAAGCCGATTGAAAAGAATGCAGTAGCACGTTCAACGTCATGAGGTTGATCTGTCATAAAGTATGTAATGAGTAGATAAATCAATGTACAGATTATAGTCATCGGAATGTCTGTAAGCGACAATGCTAGATAGTATGCTGAAGAACTATAATGTCTGTTGAAAACTTCACGTTTCACAATCGGCAATTCTAAAGGGAATGATGTTTGTTGTGAATAGTATGAGATGTAAAGTAGAAAGAATGCTGATACAAAAATGTATTTGAATGTGCTGAAAGTGTGTGATCCTTCTTGGCCAATGCCTAAATACATTCCACCTACCATTAAGCCAACCACAAATGAGATTAATAAACGTTGAATAATTAAGGTTATATTTCGGTGCGAAATTATATAGTTTCTTGAAACAAGCAAAGCTAATTGGTAAATAAATGATGAGGGCGATGATAATTTTGATTCTTCACTCAAGGTCGTTCCATTGGTAAATTTTTGAAAATTTACGTCATCATTATTGTTGTTTAAGCAATTTGATGGTTTACGATAAAATTCATTTTTTCCATTTTCTATCGTTTCTGTTAGACGTGAATTTTGTGCTCCATAATCATTATTGGCAATTTCAAGGAGAAAATCAGCGGGATTGTAAGTGCTTGGACAGATAAGATCAAGTTCTTTCAAGAATGGAACGAGATTTTGACTCGAGCCTTGATAGATACATTCACCCCTCGCCATTGCGTAAATATGATCGAACATTTCAAACATTAATGCACTTGGTGTGTGAATTGTGCAAATGACGGTTCTTCCTTGAGTGGAAAGTTTTTTTAGAAATTGAATACACTGCGTTGATGCTACAGAATCAAGGCCTGTTGTGCATTCATCTAGAAAAAGTACTTGTGGATCATCAACTAATTCTAGCGCAATCGATAATCTTTTTTGCTGACCGCCACTTAAGTGCTGCGTATAAGTGTTCAAGCGATTACTCAAT
This sequence comes from Polypedilum vanderplanki, assembly GCA_018290095.1. Taxonomy (NCBI): domain Eukaryota; kingdom Metazoa; phylum Arthropoda; class Insecta; order Diptera; family Chironomidae; genus Polypedilum; species Polypedilum vanderplanki. The sequence goes on along the minus strand of CM031381.1, from coordinate 19,690,391 downwards.
TTAAGTGTGTCCAAAATTGAAATAATTTTTTCTTGCTGCTGCTTCTCGGTCAATGATTTGCCTGTTTTAAGTTTAATTGAGTAATTCATTGCTTCTTTGACAGTTAAAACAGCATGCAAATTCTCTTCTTGCATGATATAAGCAAACTTTTTCTTAAATTTTGTCTTATTCCAATGTTCATTGTTAATCGTAATTGACCCAGAGATTCCATCAGTCATGAAAGTAGACAAAATATTAAGCAGCGATGATTTTCCACATCCCGATGGCCCCAGAATAGCACTTAATTCATGTTCACGAAATTCACCACTTATTCCATTTAAAATTGTCTTTTCTTCCTTTTTAAAGAAACCATACCTTCGCGCACGGTATGTTAAATTATCAAATTTAATACTAAGATTGTTCATCATTTTATTTTTTTCGTAAATTTTTATCTGACTGAGAGCAAAAACGGGTCTTGTGTCTTTGACTTTGAAATAACAACTGTCGAGTTTTCTGGTTTATTGCCGCTCGCGATGTATTGTTACACTCAACCTCTACGTACGATCAAAATGCGGAAAGCGCACATGTACATACATTTGTACTTATTATTTCTTTATATTATTTTTACTTAATGCTTTTTTGTTGAGCGTGGTCAAGATACTCAGACTCGGGTTTTCTCGCGTCTTTACTCTTCTCTTGTTGCTTTCGTGTAATTCTCACAATAGTAAAGTAAACTAATAATAAAACAAGTTGCATTTCTTTAAAGAAAGATGATTGTGTGTGCACTTGCTAACGGAATTATCTTGATGCGTATTTATGCAAAATATCTAATTATAGAAATTTAAAGACATGATGAGAAAAAGAAGAAGATACTCGAAGACCTCTTTTCTACTTCTTTATATTTCTTCTTCTTTAAGTACAAAAATCATTTCAAGGTCATATGTGATCATAAGTGTCTATATTTAAGACGATAATTAATTAAAATAAAGGATACAATTTGTGAGAAAAAGAGATAAATCATTATAACCAAGACAGCATGTGTCATATCAACATTCATTTCAAAATCACGAAGAATTTTTTTAGGATCACTGTAGTGACAATAAAATTCATCACATTCAAATTTTGTTCGATTTAGGCCAATTATTGAATTGACGGATCCTTTGAAGGCCATATTCATGAAATTTGCGTCAAATAAATATATTAAAAATGGATGCGTGTCCTTGGAAAAGATCACGAACGACGAGAAAAGAAAGAACGGCATCATAATAATCGTACCGAAAGTTGTAGTCATCTGCGGAAGAAAAAAATTTTGAATTTTTAATTTCTCGACACGATCGTTTTACGAGTGCAAAAAACCTGTATATTCATGAGTGAGGTAAACATGATACCAAGAGATTGTGCAGCATAAGACATCACAAGACAAATCATCAGAAACATCAAATATCGATAAAGTTCGAGTGGTTGATCAGTCAAGAAAAATGTAATTGAAGTGTAGATTATGCAACAAATCAGAATAATTGGCGCATCAAACAAAATCATTGCTGTATAATAAGCTTTTGCTCCATAAAGACCATTAAAATGCTCTCTTTTTATTATTGGAAATTCTAATGGAACTATAAAAATAAAATTTTTTAGCTGTTTTATTCCCATAATGACAGAATAAAAAATTTTACTTACATTTTGCATAAAGTGAATGATATGAAGTGTAAAGAAGAAAACAAATTGATATAATAGCAAATCGATAATTATCTAAAGCAATTGATCCTTTTCTTCCAATATCCTTATAAATAAAACCAAATGCAATTCCAATGATAAGATGTAGACCAAAACGCATAAAAAATAACGTTCGATCACGTGTTGTAGAAAGAAAAGTTCTTAACATGAGATGATGAACTTGATAGAAATATGATACTGAATTTTCTTTATAATTCTTTTCTTTTGTGAAGACTTCAATTGAATTTGTGTCGAATTTAGATTCATCATAATTTTCGTAGTTTCTTTTTCCATTTTCAATCTTATCTATTAGTAATTTGTTATAATTTCCGTAATCATTGTTTGCTATTTCAAGGAGAAAGTCAGCTGGATTATAGTGTAATGGACAAGTTAATCCAAGTTCTTTTAAGAATGAAATGAGGTTTTTACTTGAACCTTGATAAATACAAAATCCATTAGAAATGGCATAAATGTGATCAAACATCTTAAAAATTGATGCAGATGGTTGATGAATGGTACAAATTACTGTTTTTTGCTCTCTCGTAAGAGACTTTAAAAAATTTATACATTGTACTGTAGAAAAACTGTCGAGATTTGTAGTTGGCTCGTCGAGAAATAAAATTTTTGGGTCCCTAACAAGCTCAATTGCGATTTGAAGTCTCTTTTTTTCACCACCACTCAAATCTTTTATCAATGTATTATTTCTATTTGTAATGCTTAATTTTTCAAGGATTTGTTCAATTCTTAAATTTTTTTCATTTTCTTTTAAATTGTCACCTCCTTTCATGCTTAATGAAAATATTAAAATTTCTGTCACAGTGAGAAATGGATGAAGTGTTTGTTCTTGCATGAAATATGAACTTAATCGTTTGATAGTTTCAACAGATATCTCATTATCATTTATTAGGAATGATCCATTAGTATAATTTTTACGAAATCCAGAGAGACAATCCAATAATGTACTTTTACCGCTACCACTCAATCCAATTATAGCTGATATTTCATTTGCACGAAATTCTCCTGAGATTTGATTTAAAATGGTTCGTGCTTTTCTTCTAAAAAATTTGTTTTCAACACCAATATTATATGTCACATTTTTAAATGCAAATTTAAAATTTTCACGATTAATTACAGAGTTATCCATTTTTTAACTTTTTAAATCTTTGTGAAGGAATCTAAAAAATAAATGTTAACATATCAGCACTGTGGTGAAAATTTAGAGATTTTGATTTTTGGTAGAAATGATTTATATAAGAAATAGACTTTGATCAAATGTTTCAATAGTATTTTTTTCATCATGCTAATTATCATTGAAAAAATACTGTCTACTCACAAAATAATGACATGTTGTTCATTTGTGTAATAATTGTTTAGCACAATGTTAAATTCAAATCTAATTTATGGTTTCAAGGGTGATTTCTTATTCTCTTTAAAATATATTTAAAATCCTTTTATTTTAAAAGTCCAAGCTTCTTTTTCAACTAAATTATTTAAGAGCAATCAAATATAAAAAAATGATGAAGAATAGCGTGTTACTGGAGAGCTTGCTTGCTAAATTCTAACTAACCACGTACTCTTTATTATTTTCTATTTTTTATAAGCTGCTCACTGAAAAATATTTTTATTGGAAGAACTCTATCTATAGACAATTTATCTGTTCGTATTTTCATTATTACACATCTACATCAACATCATTTTAAATAATTCAACAGTTGAAAATGCATCAATAACGACGATAAAAATAGAGAACATAAAACAGCTGAGCGCTATACTTTTTTTTCTCAGGTTGCATGTTTCAAGTTTAGGTTAGTGACCTCCTTAGTTTTTTTATTTTTAAATTTTAACACCAAAACCACGAATTTAATATATGATATTTTAATATTCGTGTCACAAGATGAGATTTGAATGATTCAAGGACACACAAGGTTTCATTAAAAACTCATTTAAAAAAAAAAAAAAACTTATAAAAACTATTATTTTTACTGCTGAAATGTGAGAGCTAAGAACATTATTCACGTATGATCATCATCATCATCATCATCACTATTTGCGCTGTAAGAACAATGAATCATCATATTTTTATTCTGAAAAATATTTTTTTGAAATGAAAAATGCTTTAGTTGATTTACTCTTATAAAATTTATTAATCAATTAATTGGTTATTTGTATTCTATATAGTTCTTTTTGTTGTTTTAGTAACTAAATCTTCAATTTTTCTCTTGCTTCTTCCTTCACGTTTTTTTAAATTTTTATTCTGCATTTTTATAAATTTATTTTTTTTTAGAAAAATTCCCTTAAAAATTATTTAATGCTTGTGTTAGTTAGCTTGTCTTAGGGAACATAATTTACTTTTTTCTTTCATTTTACGATTTATTCATAAATAAATTAATGCAATCGTTTTACATACTTGCTTTCTATTCTAAAAATCTTTTTTTTCGAATAGAAAAAAATTATAAAATATGATTTCTTTTATCTTGCACATACCATTTTTATAATAATTAGCTTTAAATTTCTGATTGTTTGATTTAGAAATTATTTATTCATTATCGTGTTTGCTTATAATTTTTAAAGGAAGTCAAAAAGTATACCATAATGATTTTTTTATAAAAAATAAAATTCAATTATTTCTTATTTGAAAATACATAGTTCAGCGGTAATTTTGGATATGCTGCACATAGATGTTGCCATTATAAATTTTTTTGCTAGCAATAATAAAATAAAACTGTTGAATTTGAAAATAAATGAAACTCATTTCGGTTAATCTAAAATTAAATTTAATAAATTAGATTGTTGAAAAAATTTTTTGCCTATTTATAAACCCCGCTCTCACTCTTATCGAGAACATTCAAAGCTTCATTCCAAAATTTCAACTTTATTTTACTAAATTTGATAAAACTATTTTTCTTCTTTTTTTGTTGCCACTTTTTTCCTTTGTTTTTTAAAAATTATTTCTCTTCAATTATATTTTAATATAGTTCCTAACAATATTTTTAATGTATGATAATTTTTGCCTGGATCCATGAAAAAAGTTCCCATTAGTTCCAGAATAGGAAACAAAACTTTCTTCTTCTTTTAAAGTAATTGAAAAATATGTGTATATTTATGCATACTGCTCACTTTTGAATATTGATTATATTGTATTAGAATAAAACAGAAAGAAAATAAAATGAAGAAACATGCAATTCTCTGACAGTCAGAAAATTTGTTCTTTAATAAATGCCTTGCGTACGATAGTAAAATAAACAAAAATATTAAATTTTCTTTCTGCGATTGGTTTCTATTTTCTTTAGAAAAAAAAGTTGTCGAAGAGCTCCCGAAAAATAAATTTTCATATCGAATATTTTAGGATACGAAATGGTTTTTGATTGTTGAGGCCTTTCCCTTTCTACAAGATCTTGCATCTCTTCTTTTTTGCTGGTTCTGGCGGTTCCAATGCTGCTAATATAGCTTCATCAAATACATTCTTCAGCCCTTTCTACAAAAATGTCAGAAAAGAAAACGCAAAAAAGATTTATTGCGGTTGCACTGGTAGAATTATAAAAAAGAGCCTTTTTCTAACCTGAGTCAATGCTGAACATTCTACATATTTGACAGCCTTCAATTCCTTTGCCAATTTTTCACCCTGCTCCAAAGTTATCGGTTTCTGTTTATTCTTTGCCAGCTTCTCTAATGTACCATTTTCATCGCGTAAATCGATTTGAGTGCCGACTAACAAGAATGGTGTTTTTTGACAATGATGAGTGATTTCTGGTACCCACTGTAAATATGGTTTTTGTAATTGTAATATCAGTTTAATTATATCAACCTGTTGCTTTTACCTTTTCTTTAACATTTTCGAAGGAGCTGGGACTGACAACTGAAAAGCATACTAAAAAGACATCTGTTTGTGGATAAGACAATGGCCTCAATCGGTCATAATCCTCCTGACCTGAGAGATGAATAAATTATTATAATATATTGCATTTATTGTTAATCAATGAATATGTACTCACCAGCTGTGTCAAAAAGACCTAGCGTGTAAGGTTCACCTCCAATCATTACTGTCACTGCATAGTTGTCAAAGACAGTTGGAACGTATTCAGATGGAAATTTATTTGTCGTGTATGAGATCAGAAGGCAAGTTTTACCGACTGCACCATCACCAACAACAACACATTTTATGGTCTGCATTTTGGCCTTTGAAGTCTCTTCGTAATGTTAATATGGTGTTTCTTTTGCTTTCAAATTGATGAATTTTTTAACTGTTGATGGTATCTCTTTTCTTTTCCTTTTTAACAATTTATTAATTATGCACTTATGTTTTTTGTCTTCAATTAATACATAAATTGAAATTCTTAAAAAATTTACAAATTAGAAAAACTAAACATCTGAAACGAGACAAAAGAAAAGAGAAAAAAATTGAAAACGGGAAGCAATTAGAATGTAGAATTGCTATGATTATTATGTGGGAGTGCCATTTTTATTTAAAGAATTTGTTTGTTTCATATTGCCAACTCTATCTCTCTGACATTCTTCTGTATAGTTTGTTGTGCATACATGGTATGAACGAGTACGGCACACAATTAACGACAATTCACAAAAATAGAAATATTAAATAAAGTATCATATTTTTCTCTTTCTTTCATCATTTCTTCAAGTCATAGCAATTGATTACATTTCTATCTATAAGTGAATTTAGAAAGCATAAAACAGAGTTTATTAACAGAAGGAGAAAAAAAAAATTTGTTGGAATGTGTAAAATATAATATTGCTTTTTTGCTGTTATTGAGAGCTCTTTTATGAATGATTCATCGGTTATATTTTTTTCCCTATAAAAATTTATCTGCAATCGTCGAGTAGCAGCGACTTCTTCACTAACTCTCTATATGCGTTCCTTATCTTTTTTTAAACATCATATTATTTTCGCCACACACATACATGCATGTACATATATATTTTAAGATTAGATATATTGTTTTGATTAAACTATTATCAATCAATTGATATTAAAATGATAGTTTATACATTTATATTGCTTAAATTAAGACAAGGAAAATTTATGCTTTCATCAATACATAAGATTTTCATTTTCAACTGTTCACTATTGCATCTGATGATGGGAAAAAATCTCTTGTATGATTGAATCATAAAAAAATTCACTCCCTTTTCTGTGTGTGGCACATTCTTTAAACTTTTTTATACTGTACTGTAATCATTTTTAAGAACTTGCCTAAATTGTTTTAAATTAATTGCATGGTGTTTTTAATCAATCATTATAGTTGACACTTGTAGTGTTTATAATTAATTGGATATTTTTGACTATACGAATTGTGACATAATCTCGAAAATTAGCCCGGAATAATTCGGAAGCCATCTTTTAAGCCAACTTTCTTCATTTGTTTCTCATTATTTCGAAAGCATATAGAGTTTTAATTTTAATTTCTTTATATGCACTTAAATATTTAACCTTTAATCATCAGTTTTATATACTTTTTGCACTATTTAGTAAGTTAAATAAAGGAATATTACCTATATAAATTTATAAATGTTTTCTAAAGTGTTGTTCGTTGCTTTTTCCCAAAAATATGTGTCAGAGTCGCGATATAACGGAGCGAGCAACTTTTCAAATTTGACCGTTTTTGAAATTTTCTTTCTTGATGTTATCGATAAATGACAATAAGTTTCAACAAAAATTTTATTCAATAAATTTTTCATGTATTGATAACAAAATTTAATTTAAAATATCTTTTAATTTTAAGAATGTCTTTGTTTCTTTTAATATGATAAAAAATCTAGTCCATAAAATATTAATTTCAAAAATTTATCAAGATATTAAATTTTATGAAGTAAATTAGGATGAATTGTTAAAAATTATAATAAAATTTTATTAAAATTTAATTTTTTAGTCAATAAATTTTGATAAATTTTTAAAAAAATATAAAAAATTTTAACTGTAAATTTTTACAAGGGTTGAAATAATACAACTCAAGAAAAAAACTCTCAATTTTCATTCGTATAAATACCTTTGAAGTGAGCAGATGTTTATGAAAATAAATTGACAAAATTAAGCAGAAAATTAGTTGAAAAGCCTCAGAGAGAGGCATAAAATCAAAGATTCGGTAGATTGTGATCCACAAAAGATGTGCAAAGTGAAAAATCTTATATAAAAATAGTAGAAAATTGATAGTGATTAAAAAGGGAGAGGAAAAAAATTGTGTAAACCAAACTCTGAATGAAAGAGAAATTACATAGGAAAAAAAAATTTAAAAATTCAAAAAAGCTATTTCCAGCAATAATTGTTTGAATAATTAAATATTAGTGAGTACTACATAAAAGTAAACGCTTAGTGATATACAAGAATATCGAATCAAAAGTGTTTGAAGTCTTGGTTAATCAAAATATTAAACAAACAACAGAAAAAAAAGTTACTCAAAAGTAAGTTCGCTCTCTTTTTCTCTTTTTTATCGATACTTTTTTCTTCCGTCTCGTTCTTGCCAATATGACTAACAGTGTGCGACGACCAAATGAAAACAAAAATGTATAAAATAAGAAACAAAGAAACGAGGAGAGAAAAAGTAAAATTTGATGATGAAAGTGAATGAATATTCCATATGTATTATGATATAAACATATTATACGTACAACTACATACACTCGCTATATGGAATTAAACTTAACGTCTCTTGTTTCATCCATTCATTTGCTTGCTCTTTTACTAAACTTACCTTACTCAAAATGAATGAAATAAAAAGTGATCGGTGCTCATTTTGAGAATAATTGTTAAAAGCTTTCTGTCTATTTATGACCACGAAGAAGATGTCAAAATCTAATTTAATTAACTCTGAAAAACTTTTTGTAGCACGAATTGAATGTGAAAAACGAAAATGAGCAAATAAATGCCATGACTTGATGAAGGAATGTAAGCATTAAACGTGTATTAAAAATAAAGCCATTTTCTGCATAAATTAGTTACTAAAGCTAAAACTCCAAAATTATGTTAATGAAAATGCGTATTCATACAAATGTGTATAAAATTGTGGTTGTGTGAATAGGATTGGGGTTGAATTTACCTTTTTCAGAGAGAGACAGATATCCACACATGGTCACAATTAGTAATGCGTGAAGCGAACTTTGAATATACGACCGTATATAATTTTTTCCTTGCCTACTCTAGGTACAGACATAAGTTTGTAAGATTATTGCAAATATGTAAAAACTTCAATGTTGTTGCTACTGCTGCTGTTTGTGGAAATGTATATGTTATTATACTACAATTTATATTGTGTATGTGTTTCTATTTTTCTGCGGATATAAAAAAACCAAGGTTAATTATAGCATTAATTTTAGATTCTTTTTCTCTGTCTATAAAATACAAATTTATTTTTTTCTGTACACATTTTAACCACAAAGTGTTTTCTCAACCCATTGAAAATATAAATATGCGTTAAAATCTCTCTATTGTTTGGTATTTTTTACTTATTTTATTGTTGGGTCAAAGTCATTTACAAAATAATCTTAAACTGCTGTTTCTGTCGTCATCATCGTCATTGTTTTTGCAGTGTTTTTAAGATTATTAAAATAATGCTTTCAGTAGAACAATACTGGTTCTCTCTAATCATGATGAATGAAATGATGTTGCAGCAACAGAGGCAACAACAAAAAACAGCAATGGCAGCGGCAGTAGAAGAATATTATTAGAGAGATTAAGTATAGAAAATAACTCATTCTATGGTTGAGCGAGTGGTGAAATGAACCGAAGCAAAAGCTTAATGTTCTGACGATGAGAAATGCTCGATATTTATTTATTTAAATCACTTCTACACACTTAAAAGCGAAAATAAGCATAAGAATCTGGTGCAAGAAGAAATCATCATTTTTTTGTGAGAATAAATATTACGAGAAGGAAGAGGTAGAATGAAAAAATTACGTACATTTATATATGTATGAGACGATGATGATGGGTTGAGAAAACAAGAATGGTATTTTACTTCGATACGTAAGTAGATTCTTCCAAAAAACTGATTCAGTATAAAAAAGAATTTCGTCTTTTCTCGTTTCTCTTTTAAACCATTATTGCTCATTCTGCAGAGCAAAATAAAAAATCTTTTAAAGATGAATGTTAAAGGCATTAAAATTGTAAATTGGATATTCTCCTCTGTTCTCCTCTCTCGACGCTCTTTGTCGATGAATTATACATCATCATTATTTATTCCAGTTTCTTTCATTGCTATTTCCTTTTGCTTTTCAATCAGATAAAACCGAAAAAGTATAAATTTCCATAGATTCTTCATCCCAAAAAAAGTTACTTCATTTAAGAAAGAAGAAAGCTTCAAGGAGTATGAGGAAAAAGTCAAATAACAACTTTTCTTTCTTTCTTTTTGTATTATTTTCCATAAAAAATTGCCTTCTCGCTCCCGTCTTCTTTATTTGCTTTTTTTTCGACATTCCGTCATGGTATAGAAGCACACATAAAAAAAGACTGAGAGGAGAATTAAGCAATTTTCATCATCAACAAATAATGTTCCATCTTGGTTTTATCATTTTAATATAAAAAACGTCTTCTGTCTTTATTTTACGCATACATTAATACAGTCATCAAGCGAACAGGAACGATTATTTATCATTCTAATTTTATCGATTCGCTCAATAAAAGAAATTAAAAAAAGTACTCTTGTTTATAGCAATTGAGACGTTAAAATTATACGTTGACAAATGTGCATGTGATAGATATATGTAAAAAGTTCTGCTAAATTATCCATATAAATCACTCGTTTGGTTCGAGCCCTAAACATTCTTTTGCATATCTATCTCGAAATTGGATTATTCTATTGAGAATTTGCTTTTATTGATCGATTTCATTTTGAAAAACAGTTATGTGTAAATAAAAGATCATCCTTATCAGTACAACTCTTTTGTGCTTCATTCCAAATTGCGAAATCGTTTTCAACCCCCAAATGAATAAACAAATCTTTTAGCAGAGTTGAGAAATGAGTTTCTTATCAAACAATTCATACCTAGCAACCACAAAAGCAGAAACAATAACAATACAAGCACAAAAAGGGATGACACATCAATAGGGAAGAATTATTTCTTTTTTCTATGCCGTTTCACATTTGTATGTTCATCTATCGTGCGTATCCGGCACTCATGAGCTCATATGGAATTTTTTTGCTACTTTTAACTTTTCAAATTGCCCCACGTTTCTCTTTTGTTTGAACAATAACAAGAAAACAAATTCTCTCTTTTTTGTTTTGCTAGAAAAGACAAATACAATGTGTAAAAGGGGTGAACATGAAAAATCACAGAAAAAAATTCTCATTCCCTTCATGAGCTATGAAATTTTCTTAAGCAGCTGGCGTGGCATACCAAATACATTATACTATACTAATAAATTCAAAAAATAGCTGGGCTGAATTCGCAAAATTATATTTAATTTAGAAAAAAAGAAATGAAAATTTCTTTATTTATTTTATGTATTCAATATTGCTTTGACTGCCACACATGAGCTCGATTTATTTCATTTGTTTGATATCACAGATTTAGGTGATATAAAGGAGGAGAAATTGTGGCATTTCCAACTACATAGATGATAAATGAATTCGATTTTTTCGCCATCTTTCATTCTTGGCACCAAGTGGATGATAGCAAAACATAGACAATTTAGTCGTTGCTATATGAAGAAAAAACAATTTTATTTCCCATTGAAAGCATGCTGCTGTGCTTTATTAAACGGTGAACCTAATTTATTATAATTGGATATTATGATGCTTCATCATCGTTATCATTGTAATCATCGACTAAGGGTAAGAGAGATAGAAACGACAAAATATAAACATTCTACTTACCAAAATAAAATAAGAAATAAACCGAAAGTTTATTTAACATCAATGACATTTTGACTCCCTCTATCTTTTTCGCTTTTTTCATACATATATAAATCTCATGCCGTGAGGCAAAGAATAAAAAAAAGCATACAAAATTGACAGTGAGAGTGAGTGCACATACATTTCATTCTCTGGCATTTTTTGAGGAGCTCAGAATTTGATAAAAGGAGATGTATATGTACACATCTTCTTTCATATATATATATATACACATAATGATCATGATTGAAGAAAAATTGTCATCGTAAAAATGAGAAATGCTGCGTGAACATGTACTCCTACATCTCCTTCTTTTCTTTTTTTCTATGTATAGTCAAGCGATCATCAACGAACAAATGACATTTTCATATTGGCTCCTTTTACTTTCATTGTGATGACTAACTGCCTCTTTTACTACTACTATGAAAAGAAAAATAGAGCGTTAAAGCACAAATGAATTCATTTTTATTATTCAAGTATGAAATAAAAATTTGTATCTGTAAAAAAAGCAGGCAATAATCGTAAGAAAGAGAGAAAAAAGTGAAAAGATTCAGGTTTATTTAATACATTGAATAAACAGAAAAGAGAGAAAAGTATCAAAGTACAAGCTCTTACTGTTGGTATTGCTGCTACTGCTTGCACAGAAATTTACGGTCTTCTAACACCCACAAAATTATTATGTGTATAGCACATTTCATTATCGTTCGCATGAATGGTCATCAGGCAATTTACGGAAAAGAAGCAAGAAAAATAAAGAAGAGATATTTTTGTCTTATAAGAAGGCCTTCATCGGGGATGAATTTCAAGTTTTGGTTCGATGATCTCTCTCGCTCTGTTTGCTTCATTTCTCACTCGTTATATATGTAACTATAGTGCCATACACATACACACACACAAAGCGTGATTGCCTTTCATAAATTGAATTTTTTCCTTTCGTTCCTTCATCACAAATTTTTTTATCATTTCAAAACGAGCTGAAAGAGAGATAAAAGGAAAAGAAGTAATCCCAGGATGACACAACAAAAACAAAAATCGGTTATTTTAGTAAAATTTAAATTTGAATATTATAATGACGTTGAAATTTTTTTTTGAAAATTGAAAAAATCAAAATGGATTTTTTATATTCATTATAATTAATTTAGATTATGATTCTTTTTGTCATTTGGTAGTGTTATGCAAATAAATTTAAAATATAAAGTATGAAATAAATAAATTTTAAATTGTTTTTTGAGTTTACATGTTTTTTTGAAATATTTTTAATTTAAATTGAGCAGTTTTGAAATAAAATTTCAGCTCTTTTTCAATACTGATATTTCTTTATGACACCCTAGTAAAAATCAATAAAATCATGCTGAAAACGAATGAGAAAACTTTTTTAAACTATATGCCTATGAGAATGTCGAAGGGGAGAAAAAAATTGTCTCCCTTAAAAAACGCGTCAGAATCGATCATCATTCAATAAATATAAATTTTGAATGAATGAGCTAGGTAGCAACGAAGAGACACACAGAAAGTTTTTTATTTCTCTCCCGCTGTGAAGCAGAAAGATAAGCGAATAGCATTAAAATGTGAAATTGAATAGACTTTTACTCTCGTTTTTTTTTCATTACAAATCGTTAACGCTTTGTTATATTAATATAATAAATCAGTACATGAAGAGAATGCGACAATGACAGGCGACTCCTACGAACTTTCTCATAGTTGCAGATATTAGTTTCATGCTTCATGTGAACATTGAAAAAAAAAATTAAAATAATCACTTAAATCACTCTAGAGACCTCATTACATGGCAACAAAAAGCAATTTCACAAGTCACAATTAATGAAACTTAAAGTTTATTTTCTGTTTTTACTTTTCAACATTTCAATTCAACACTCTCGACATGAAGATTCTTCTTTTTGCATGTTCCATCGTCGAGAAATTAAGACACTGTCAGTGCGCTTGATTGATCGCTTTTGCAGAAACTAATGAGACCACAATAGCAAAACGAAATTCATTTATTTTTCCACGAAAAGCTCTCAGAGTGAGGCTAATTAAAAAAGAATTTCCTAAAGGGCTTTCTATTTTTTCGGTCAAAGGGAAAAGTTTTTTTCTTTTTTCCCTTTGTCATTTATGCGGTTACAATAATTGAAAATAATCATCATTATTTTTCTGTTCATTTTCTGTATGGGGCACAATTTATGCTTTTTAATATTCCTTCATTTGACTATATATGCCATGGTACGTAAAGAAAGAGAGGGAGTAAAAAAAGCAGAAACTCATCATGGCGCGATAAGAATCTTTTGCGTTTTATAACATAATAACTTCTCAAATTGACGCTCAGTAAGTACAGAACACACGGCAAAAGAAAGAAATTGAACTCACGAAAAGAGGAAATTAAGGAGTATAAAATCGCATGTGATTAAAATTCAGCACTAAAGTGCGCGGTAAGGCAAGATGGAAGAGAAAAATATGTGTGTGGCGAGAAAACATGTAAAGTAAAGATTATATACAATTTCGCATAGTTATTTCCAATGATTTTTCACACAAAGAACACTGATGAAAAATCAATAAGTAGGCAGGTTGTAGTTGCTATTTTTACTTGATATGCAAGTTTATTTCTATACATAAGCGCATTATGATGGTCGTTCGTTCGTTCATTCTAACCCTTTCATGCATGTGTAAACAAGTAAAAGAACGGACATTGGGGATTTGTTCATAATATTATCTAATGTCTGCAGTTAACAGTAAAAATAAGAAGTAAAAATAATTTTTTGAAAGAGTTGTAACTTTATCTATGTACATAGTTTAGAATGTTTTTTAATAGATTCATATAGAGATTAAGCAATGAATGTAGGACATTTTTCTTCCTTTCATTCTTTTTAAGTAGTTTAAACACACACATTGATGCTTTTGTAAGCTACTGTAAAGTGAAATTGAATAACCACTTGAAGAAGAAATGATGAATGCAATGGTTTACATAGAATTCACTATTTAATACTCTGCCATTCATTCACTCTCTTTTGAAATGAAAAGACTTTTCCATCATCATAATATTCATAATAATTTTTCATGAATAGCATGTTTTTCTCGTTTGCCATGCAATTCAAATAGCAATTATTCCACGTCTGAGTGAATTTATTTCAAACAATCAGCAATTACTGAAATGTTTTTGCACCTAAAGCAATGAAAAACGTTAATGCAACTTTATAGTAGAAAGAATAAAAAGAGTTTACAAAGTATACGTCTATTGTTTTTACTGACAACTATAAACACAGTGGCATAACGAAAATAAAACGAAAAGATTAAATAAAATAAAAGGAATAGTCATTTGCCCTTAATTCTTTTTTATCCATTGCGGCTTGAAATGAGAGAAATACAGAAAATATTCAGTTTCTTCTTCTTACTACATTTTCCATTGAATTTAGATGTTGTTTTGTTCTTTCGAATGCGGAAAATTTATATCACACAAGTAACTGTACTGTTAAAGAGAAACATACAAGTAAAAGCAGTGGTAGTGCTTCATAATACAGCTTTTCTTGAATACACTATGGGACATTATGAGGGGTGAAAGAAATAAAGAAAAAAATGAAAAAGATTTCGAGCTTCCTTTAGTGTACCGTAAGAAATGGCTTTCTTCATAACTTCCTTTATTTTGCTTCATCATTAAGCCATTTCAATTGCAATAATACAAATTTTCATTTTACATTTCCCCTTCAAAATTGTGTACTGTAATGGCATTACGCGCATTTCTGTTAATGCTGTTTGGGATTCTCATTTTAAAAAGAAATCAATAATCGACAATGGTGCGAGAGTATAATAATAAAATAATTTGAATGCCATCATTTCATGAAATTATTATTTTTTATTGGATAATTTGGATACATTGGTGTTATTTAAAAATATTATATAATTACTTATTTTCAAAATTTGCTCAAAATAGAGCAGTCAGTCAGAGAATTGTCTCAAGGACATTGATATCATTTGCTAATAATATTTTCATCATCATCTGTACGCTTCTGCCACGTTTAGCATTGTGTATGTATTTGACATTCACAATTATCATCTACATCATCATTGTCACTGTCATTGTCGTCATATTCAGCTGGCATGAAGGCAACACACTAATTGTTTTTGATTTTATTATTATTATCATCATTGCTGCGATAACAATTCATATTCACTGTTGTTCACTTCAGAAAGTGTCTTTCTCTCGTGAACAGTGACGTTGATGAAGAACAATAAGAAAAAAAAACATGGTTGGAGTTTGAAACTCAAGTTCATTACAACATCTTTAATGAAACGCTTCATGCCCTTTTCTCCGCTCGTGAACGCTTTTATCGCGAAAGCAAAGAAAATATAATGCGATTATGGTGATAATTATACAACTCGAGTTTTATTTTTTTATGCTCTGTTCTCTATGTATAAAAGAAA
The DNA here is from genome assembly GCA_018290095.1 of Polypedilum vanderplanki. Classification (NCBI taxonomy): domain Eukaryota; kingdom Metazoa; phylum Arthropoda; class Insecta; order Diptera; family Chironomidae; genus Polypedilum; species Polypedilum vanderplanki. The sequence goes on along the minus strand of CM031381.1, from coordinate 19,674,444 downwards.
CGATAATAGAAAAAGAGCCTGTCTTATTCAGAATGAGAGTGACTATCATTTATTTAACATCTATATGAAAGGGAGGACATTTGCGGAGCAAAAACGATTAAGGGGCTGGCAGACGCACACAATAGAAGGATTATAAAAAAGCAATTAATATTTTTTTTCTCCCTTTCTCTTTTCCAATATATAATGGCTCGATTTTTGGCATGATCGAACAGCTTTTTGTTATTTTCAAAAAATGAACTTTCATACGATAGCTTTAAAGGAAAACGCAAAGTTGGGTCTTTTTTATGTACTTAATGTAGCGAAGCATAGACAAGAAGGAAACAGAGTGAAAAAGTGCCACTTATCATTTGCAAAAGAGCGGCAGCATCTGTTAGAACAAAGTTTGTAGTTTCAAAAAAGGTTATAAACAAGAAAATTTCCAGGAGCAAAAATGGTCGTTAATTAAAGTTTTTACTCAAGAATGGACTTTGCTTGAAAAATTCTATACTGTGCATAAAATGTTAAAATTATTGCACAATAAATATTTATCATAGCGAGGAGCAGAGCAGTAGAAACATTCCCTTAGTTAAACATCTGAATCAAGTTGCGCTTTTTCCATCATAATATATATTTTTATGGCCTCCCCATCTTTTATTTTCATTCCATTCCTGTATACAATGATAGGGCTACAAGTTATACACATATACAAACAACATGGCCATTATATGAAAAAGGAAAATCCATAAAAATCGTCGAAATAGTATTGATTAAATTGCCGAGCAGCAGAAATAAAGGGGGCATTAATGTTGGGTCAAAAAGGAAAAGAGCAAAATATCATAATCATCACGGTCTGTTATGTTGTTTTTTTATACATTTTTCCTCAACTTCTAACATTGCGTCATGTGAGCTTTCTCTTCCCTTTTTTAGCACGGTTCACTTTGGAAATTATTATGTTTTTCCACGCTATATTTTATATGATGATAAAATAATAATAATAATAATTCTTTAATGGAACATATAGAAATTATGCACGCATGAGGATGGAGACAAGTACGACATGTAGATGAATAGTGGCTTTTGAAGTTGATAAATTTACTTGTGTGACAACAATGTGACAACATTGAATAAGGAAAAGGTGATGTGTGAAAAATTTATCATATTTTAAGCGTAAAGTTCTGTAAATTGTGCTTCTATCACCGCATTTACGCATATAAGCTACTAAAAATTCTCTTTTCTAGCTATTCTATCTTTGGTTGATCAATGCTTGTCTAATGAAATTTTCATTCATGAAAGAGATAAAATACTTTTTGGATTTTTTCCAAAAAAAGAAAAAAATCCACAAAGAATTTTATCATAACTCGTTATAATGAATATTCATGAAATTAAAAATTATAATAAAAAAGAAAGAAAGGAAAAAGGAGAAAAATTATGGCAAAATGAAAAGAATTTTATTCATTGTATGCAGTCGACTTTGCTATGCTATTTTAGAGATAACAGATTCATTCAGTGAAGCGAAATAAAGAGCAGCAGTTTTATAGAGATTAACATAGCATATATTGAAACTTTCCAAACCTCAGTTACAAATCATTTCTAACATTTCTGCCCTCTCGCCAAAAAAGTATATACGAAGTATTAAATTTAGACTGTATCTATCCATACTGAGCTCAACTTTTCAAATGAAGCTTATCGCAGGTTTACATGAAAAAAGAAATATTAGACTTCTGCACAGTTTCTTTTTTTTTTTGCTTTCATTTCGCACATTTTACACGTTTATCATGAAAAGTAGTGATCGAGAGAAGAAAGGAAGGTAAAAGGTATCTTAATACATTAAATTCAATGATACTTGATAGTACGTTACGAAATTTTATATCAGTTGTTGAGTTTACTTTAAATTTACCGAAAAAAATTCTTTTTTGCCATGTGCAATGCAAGAGACTCTTTAAAAATGTAATAAAACTTACAGTGAACAAACTAGCAATAAATTTCATTGCAAAATGTGGCAAAACGTGATCTCCTTCCACAGAACTTGAGCATTTTTCCTCAATTTCACTCTCGCTCTTTCGGTTTCTTTTAGTATTAACCACAACACCCGTATGCCTTGAGGAAAGTCGCAAGAATAAAAAAAAAACTTGCAACATTAGACATTCCTTCGTGTTATAATTTTTTACAACTTATCATTTAGACCCAATCTCTTTCTTTAAGTTTCTCATGCCATAAAGTCACTCATTTAATACGATTACGCCGTTTTTCTGCACTGTCTGGTGATTAATTAATTTTCCCTTTTTTCTTTTTACTCTACTGCTCGAAAAAAAGTAAAAACTTTTTAATTTTTCTCTCATTTAGTTGATGAATGAAACGATTTGAAACATTTGCCAAAACAATATTTTTGTTAAAAAATGAATGTAAAGATTGACTATACTATATTTATGTAAATTAACGCGGATCACAATGAAAAGCACAACGAGAGAAAAGAAAAATGATTATAGAAAAAAAGAGTTGAAAAAATACCAACAATACGTGCTTTCCATTTCATCATTTTTTATTATTTCGTTACGCAATAATGTGCTAGCAACTCATTTCCTCTTCGCAAAAAATATACACACAATTTCATTCTCTTTTTCAGTGTGAAAAAATATATTGTTTCAGTTGTCGCACACGGCATTTGTGAGTCACAATTCTGCTTTGATTTAAATTTTAATAAATCACGAGAGCAATAGCGAACAAAAAATTCTATAGTTGTACATTATAAAAAAGTAAAAATATACTGATAAAAAATATGGCAACGTTGCTTCGTGCGAAAAATGAACAGTTTGAGGTGTGATAATATAGAGCTAGCAATTTGTCGCTGAGGGAGCTTTTGATGTCTTCTTTCATTTGAGCATAGCATAAATTTTAAAGTTTTTCTTTTTTCAAGGCGGACTTGCACAGCTGTTATTGCTATTAAATTTCATTGCATATTCAATTTCTAAACTAATTTTTATTTTCAAATATTAAAGTCATCAAAGTATGCAAGCTTTCAAGTTAATACCTTGACTTTTTTTGCAAAATAATGATGAACCTTGCTTATTATGCATCGCATAAGCAATCAGCCCATAAAAATAAAAATTTAAATTTTTTCACTTTTTTTGTATGTGTACACGAGGAAAATAGAAAAGGTTATAGACAAATTATGCTCATAATTTATTGCCAATTCAATTGAGCAGAATATAGAGTATGTTGAGTAAGAGAGACTTAAAATTTTCCATTCATGTGTGCTATATGAAATTCAATTCTTGATAATGAGATTTTTCGCTCTCTCCCCAAGCACAGAAATCAAATAGTTTTCTACATCATCTCACAGTATTCGAGTTATTCAAGCTGTTCGCTTGTTTGCTGTTTTCTCTCATTGGCAATATACTGTAAAATTTCGCTCTTTTTTGTGTATGTCAATCTACAAATAGTGAATGTATGCAAAAAATTTAATTTACTTTTTTATCTTTCGGTACTTCAAAAGATAGATATGTAGGTGATGAGAGTTTATGTTCTTATTGAACTGAAATTGATATCATTGCATGCATGTAAAAATTGCATAAAAGAACATCTTCATCACGAATGATGTTCGTGTGAAAAAGTTACTTTGGCAAAAGCTTTTATCAAAAATCCTTTTCTATCATCCTCTCTTCCTTATGGTTTAAATGATTTATAGAACTAAAAATGGAAGCTACCCTATTTGCTTACTGAATTTGGGAATTGAATTGAACATTGTTTTTGCTGCTCCATGTATGTCCTAAACATGAAATAACTAGAGACACATAAATTCATCGAACTAGGAAAATAGAACGGAGTTTGAGGTTTAGGTGTATTTAATTCAATATTTAGCAACATCCTTTGCAGTTGTTTAATCTCAATGAAGCTAGGTAAAATAAGAGAAGAAGTAGGAAGAGGAAATTATACCCGGCAAATGCATAATTGCTCGTAAATAATTCAATTTTAAGCCTATTTTCGGTAAAGTTGAAGCTACTCACAGAAAAATATCAACCTTGTATAAGTGAATAATTGATGATGATTATTGATGTGCTGTTTTTGCTCGCTCTACAAGCTCTAAGTCATTCTTCACTTATGTTGAGATTTATAATGTTAAAAGAGCTCAACATTTCTTATTGTGAATATGTCAGCAAAACAAATGTAGATGATGGCGCTAAGGAGTTGAAAATAAAATTTAATTTTCTTTTTATCAATTCAACGCCATCGTTGGTGCTGCTTTTTTCGCAGTTTATCATCTTTTGCGCAAATCGTAAATCAGCGACAACATCTTGTTTTTCTTTTCATCTTTTTAAAGTGCCTCAACTTTTTTTGATTCAATGTGATATCGCAATTAACATCCATTTTCATAATAAATTTTTTTTTCATGCATATTGCTATTGCATTGTACTGCATACAATCCCACAAAACATGGCGAACAATGAAGAATTTTCATTTAGTTTAGTTATTAATTTATTTAGTCTCGTTCTACATGCATAACGACGCTCAATCGGCTCTACTAGCTGCAGATACATCTTTATAAAAAAAATTGATTTTGATAACACAAATTTTTTTTGGCTTTTTGCCGTATTTTTAGCTGGTTTTTTAATGAAAAAAATTCGAGATATGAGAAAATAAATTTTTTCAAGCAAGCGCCAGTTGAATGGAAAGAAAAATTTATTATTGTTAAAATATGTAAATGATGAAAGAGATCTGATGCTGTGGGATGAGGTAGCTCATGAAAAAAATGTTTTTTATGTTGTCAGTGTCGAGGCAGAGGGTAAATTAACGCGATATAACCCTCTGAGGCACGTTCATTCTTTGTGTATCTTTTCATTTCATATAAAAATGCATAATTTAAATTAATTTTGATAGGACAAAGCATGTATACAATAATATACATTCATATGACGGCAGTCAGTGGTTAAAGAATTGTAAATTTCTGACTGACCAACCCTCTCATGCACTGATAGTATATGACTACTTCATGATTTATAACGCATAGCACATGCCATGGCAGCAGCGGAAAAGCAAAGTTGTGGGTGATTTATATTTAAATTAAATTTTTCGTTCACTTTTTTTTTTATGAATCATGCATGGCAGAGAATGTATGCTTGCTCGAGCAAATGGAGTCTTTAGAAATTACAACAAGACTGTGTCTATTGAGTGTTAATTACATTGCACAGTTCCTTCTCTGCAAGTGCCACTCTCACTATTTATCTTGCTTGCTTGGTCTCTGTTTCTCCAGTTCACATGAACATGCAAAATTTATAACCCACTCGCAAACGACTGAGCTATAGAGAGAGAAAAATATTCGTAACAAGGTGAAACGTGTAGTATTAAAGTCAATCGAGTTAGTAAACAGCATTTTTTTGCATTTATTTTACTAGTTTACTAGTTTCATCATTCAGCCATTTTAAATACATTGTGAAATTATTTCGCTCAATGACGCTTAGCGAATCGTTGCCGTGTGCGCGTGTGGATAAATGTTATTATTGTGAAAATTTTTCCTTGCTCTCAAACAGCGAGAGCGATGGGTGAAAAATTATTTAATTGTCGCGAAAAATGAAACTTTTTCATTACCGACAAAAGTTTTTATTTCTCTTCTCATCTGTTCTCGTCGCATACCGAAAAATTTTCTTTTCTTATAGATGATGGCTCCATAAAATATTAATGAGTGTCAAGGCGAAAAAGTGACGAAGGTGCCATATTTGCAACTCACACTCTTGCGTCTGTCTCATGACATTCATTTTGTAATCGTAACTGATTATGATTAAAATATAACTTGAAAGAGCAAGACTTGGAAAGTTGAATTTTTTTAATTAAAATCAAGACAACCTAAAATTTTTTAGGAATACAATTTGTAATAAATTCAACAACTTTTTTTCTTTTAATATCATATCGTTGAATAAATAAGATTTTATGGCAACGAATGAATTTTTAGAATAAAAAATTTAATTCCCCAAGCCTTGAAAAAGCAAGAAAATCGTCAATAATTAAGTTGATGATGATGATTTATAAATTGAAATTTTATGTTTAAAATTACAATAACAATAAAAATTAAAGAATGAAAAGAAAAAAGTTCCATTATTTACGCCATTATTGAAGAATCATGTTTTTTCCCAATGGGAGAACTCACTTTTCAATTTTCACATTTTTCAATCCCTCCCTTTTTCCTGCCACTTCCGCTAAGAGAGATGTGAATTACAATGTGGCAAAGAAAGGTAAAGCCAAGAAGGAACATTTTTTATATATGTGAGAAATGAAATTATAACTCAATGATGGATGGAATTTAGTACTAGGTTGACAACAGTCGTTTAAAATGTTGTTGAGTTTTATTACATTTCTTGGTATCAACAAACCGCTTGACAAATATCATATTTATTATCAGTAACATTCCTTGGTGTCTGATAGAGCGATGAAAAAATTTTAAATTTGATTTCCTAGAAAAATGTTTGACTTTAATTAATGCTCATCCTTTTTTTTTAATTTTTTGGAATTGAAAAAATGTCATATTGCTGATTTCAAGCTATAATCCCGTTATAGAAGAGAAAAGAACAAAACAGAGTGAAAAAAATCAGATAAAAATAAAATTTACAATCTGACAATTCCTTCCATATGAATGTGGATACAAAACATTAAATTAACGATTATTGTTTTTGCCTTATTCAATAGTTGAAGTAAAGTAAATCGCCCATATTGAGTAGATGAGGTAGTAATTCTTTTTCTAGCGAGTACGATAAAAATATGAGATATATGCTTGCATTTAAATTAATTCTTTTACACATTGAAAGTGTCATATGATGATGAATATCACACATGAGATCAAATTTTTACACATAGTCGACAAAAAATTCTTACTGTGCAACTTTTTTGCTCTTTCGCATAGCATAGCATGATGAGTCAGAAATCAATTTTGATGACATATATAAAATTGCGTAATGTATACGACGAGATGATGTGTGTCTGCAGTTTCAAGTCAACACGCTCTTCAGGGACGATAGTGAAATGGAAAAGAAGCATCTGAGGTTCATTTATCGTTTATGTTCTCGTTTATATTCATTTCTTTTGCTCGTATGCACACATAAGCACTTCGTTTATTGGCTATTTATACACATATATGAATGTGGTAAAGCGATCCATTACATATTCATAAATATCATGCCAGAGCATTAACACGGAGGGTAACGCGTTTTTGGGGGCAGCAGAGAACGAAACCTCAATTTATAGCACAAAATAACATAACATAGAGAGCTTCGCGTTCTCTCTATGCTCCATGCACATGAACTTACCGCTTTTATGAAAATAAAAATATTATTATGATTGTACACTTATATTATTAATAATGTTATTATCATAACTCGATGATTAATGAATGAGTTTATGCTTCATGCGGCATAAACTGATTGCTGCTGTCTATGCACAACAGCGTGTGGGCCTTCCTTCCTTTTTAGATATGCTGAAGTAAATTAAAAGTTTTTGAATTAAAAAACTTTTCGGCGGTCCATAATAAATGAACTGATAAATTCGAAGCGAAACAAATTTGCTTTTTTAGCTAGAGAATAAAGCCATCAACATCGTCGTCGTTATGGTAAAATAGCTTGAAATTAATAAAAATGAAAGAACTTTTATGAATTGTTATTTTTATGTATTGAGATTCCATAGAATTCTCGAGCATTGTTATTTTCAATGAAACAGATTAAAAATTGCTTATATTAAGAATTCTATGTGAATTCAACTCACAAACACATCCGCCTTGGTTACATAAATGGTAGAATTTCGAAATCGATATTTGTGAATAAATTTTTTAAAATATTCTGAATGAGTTTTATTTGGTTAATATCACAGACAGAGTTTATCAATACAGTGCGATGCAGAGTAAAAAATAAATATTTCGAGTGCACACACAAAAAAATACAAAAAAGCAAGCTGAAATGCCGTCATGCATAAAAGAAGAAACTGAAAAAATAATTGAAATGAAAACGAATCAACGAACAATATATATAAAATAAAAGTTGAAAGAGCAGAGTAAGATAAAAGAGAGAGCAAAAAAAACATTCCTCTGTATAAAAGTAGCAAAAAAATCTGAGCCATATGGATCCCAACAACAATGGCCAAAAGGTAGAAGAATGAAAAATAAAAACAGCTGTGAGCACGAAAAGCCAAAGAGAATGTATATAAGAAAGAAGAATTCACAAAAAATAAATTCAATTCTGAGATTTTTGTTATATCGTCATCATCGTTTTGCTTGTTCACTCGTTCGTCGCTGTTGTGTGTTTACAAACTAACTCCAAGTTTGAATATTGTCTCATACATATGCATGTACATATACTAACGTATGCATCGTGGTTTCAACTCTTTTCCTGTCGGTCTGCCTTGAATGAATAAAAAAGAGTTTCATTTTATAGTCGGGAACATTTTTCTACTGTTTTGTAAGAGTGCAATACACTCCCCTGACTTTTTTTTATTTTTAAAATGAAAACACAACAAAAAAAAATTCTTTTTATACACTATGAGCATTTCAGCAACACCCAAACAAAAAACAACGACAAGCGCGAGAAATTTATGAGATTCGAGTGAGATAGTTAATTTGAGGTAGCCCCATACAATGATGATAATGGCGAGAATTAAAATCAATTTACAGCTTATGCGGACCAGCTTTAATTTTACTATGAAATACGGGCAAAATGTTCAGTATTTGTTGTTGAGAGACCCTTTTAAACAATATTATAGTGGTATTAAATGAATGACAGACATATGTTCAATGCAGGAGTTTGAATTACTATGCAGTATGCACATTTGCCGGAGATATGCATAAAATATATATGAGAGAACAAAAAAATATTTTTTTCTTCTCTCTCAAAAATTAAAAAGAATGAGAATTAACGGGAAAAATGTCATATAGTGATTTTTTTGAGATTTTATTTTTCGCTTTAAGTGCGAGAGAGTTGAGTGAGTTTTTTCAAGGTTTTGACATTGACTTAACCGCCAATGGGATTTCAGATGTCATTGTCCTAATTGAGCCTTCATTTTGATTTCCGTACGATAATTTTCAAATTGCAAATCAAATCTAATTAATTATGCAATAAATTTCCGTTCTATGATTGTTATTCGATTTATTGCAAAATAATTCTGTATCAATTATGAAACAAAGAGAGATAGAGAATTTAATCATCATCGTCACTCGTGAGTGAAGATTAAAGGCATCAAATTATCATTTTAATTGGATTGTTCAAGAGCAATAGAGATTTTTTCTCATTTCCTATCTTAATTGATTATGCAATGAGAATTTATGTATATGTTTGTTGCATAAAATGAAGTGATTTTTCTTTCAAGCACTTAAAAGACTTCTTTACTCGTCTACATAATGCAGCTGTAACTGCAATTGTTCAACTCATTAGAGCATTCATCCTTTCACTCTCACGATACCATATAAATTATGTATGCAATTATGATGTTGTAATTATTGACAAAATGCACAACACAAAGCTTTTCAAAATAAATTTTTTAATTATAAAACTCAATGTAAAAACAAATGAATGAATGAGTTGAATAATGATGATCATCATTACGAGAGAGATAATGTAATAAATTGTGTCAATGACTTTTAAAATATATGGATGAATGAATTTTGCCAAGATTCTGTCTTTAGGTTTGGCAAATTTCAAAGAAAAGCAATTTTTATTTGAATGTCATATATAAATTTATATTGTTATTGTTTTAGATTCATTACAAACTTTCCCACTCATTCACTTTTAAATGAAAATGGAAAAAGTTTTTTTCTCCTCAAATTGGCATTTTTGTTGAAAGTCTGAATTGAAAAATAAAAAAAAATAATCATTGTGATTTAATTTTCTTTCTGTTTAATGAAACTTTTTTGTTTTCAAAACTTTCCAAAAAGTCAATAGCGAAAATCTTAAAATCTCATCTATGTAACGTTGGCTTGCATTAAAAGAATGTTTTCAAGGAATTACACTGTATCCTCCTCTCATTCAAAGTTTTGTTATATAGGAACTTTTATTTATTCATAGTGCAGAAAAGTAGCAGAAAAAATGAGATTTATTACTATCACGATTAGTAATTCTCTCTATGAATGCTATTGGCTTTGTTTATCTTCTCTCTTATTCGCTTTTTTAATTGCCAACAATATATAGTCGAGAGTTGAATCGAGTCATTTAATTTTTCGTGAAAGCTTTCTTTGTACTGAACCAGTCAAGCTAAATGTAAGTCGCATGTTTAAAAGGGCAATATAAATCAGATGAGAGAACATTACGACATGGGTAGGAAATTGAATCTTTTTTTCTTTCACCACGTTACCAATTTTTATTTGTATGAAGGAGTAATTCTTTCATTTTCTGTGCGCGTTGAAACAATAGCACCTTGAATATTTCATTATAAAACTTTATTTGTTCGAAACTTTCCCTTGTATAACAAACTCAGAAGGAGTCTCAAGAGTTCTTTTATTTGTATGTTGAATGGTACTTGGTTTACGAAAGCAAAAATTGAAATATTTCTCCTAGAAGGCTCGAAGGAAATGACTTTCATAAAGCATTTTTTATATTATTCAAGTGACTCAGTGATGCCTCATTCCTCATCTCACATGACGACGAAAATCGTTTTAGTTTATTTTTTTGTCTTACGTGCTACCACCATGCTCTCTTCCCATATACAGTTAAGAAGAATCCATAATTCACATCACGTTCGATGGGCGCCATTCTCCTGGAAAAGAGAAAATCCTATAAATTTATTTCTTGTTTCTGCTTTATACTCTTTTTTTCACTCGTGTGTGAGACAGAGTTATTGAGGCCTAGGTTTTCTGAAATTATTTTCATTTATTGACTTTTTGATGGGAAAAGATCGACTGTAACGATGGTATTTGGTAAGAGGAAAGGGAAAGGTGACTAACTGAGGTGTTGATGTAAGATGTTTGTATATTTTACAATTCTCAACATCTCTAGGCAATATACACATGGTGACATTAAGAACGTGTGTTATTGGTTATATAAAAATTTTACCTTACGAAATGATTTCTTCAATGCTTTTTTATGCTCTTTTTTTGCTTCATTTTATAACTTTTTGACTTTATATGGTTTTTTTAAAAAAAATCTTTTTCTTTATTTTAACTAGTATGAAAAATTATTATAGTAATTCTGTTGACAAAACAGTACCAAAAAAGTTAATGGTAAATTCCGCATGGATTTCTTATGGGTAGTTTGATCACGTTTTTAAGTGTTGTGAGATTACACAGAGTAAAAAAAGAGGCACGTTGATTTATAGCTTTTAATAAAAACAAAATTAATGGTATTTTTATCTGAAAGCTGCCTAACTTCTTCTCTTCAGATTGGAAAAAAAGGGATGATGTGAACATAAAAAAATTGTGAGATTCACATACGACGACGATTTATCTATTTGTGCATGTGCCGACGCAAAAAAGGTCCTTTGCTGAACTCAAGTCTCGAAAAATTAGCGATGTGAAAAGAGAGTTTATTTCTGCCGGGGTCAGCTAAATGAGACATTTATTCTTCCGTTTTTGGACAGCATATATAAAATATAGTACGATAGAAGCAGCAGTGATTATTTTTCACGGCACAATGATGATGAAGAGAAAAATGGGACAGATTTTGGTTCTTCCTTCGCATTATAAATCTATCCATCTATTCCATGTCTATTTCCGACGCTTTTTATCGAAATGTCATATTAAGAGAGTGAGAAAAATGGGTGGTATCGTATAAAAAAGGACATATACGCACATACATGTAGGGCAAAAATAAATTTCTTTGCAACAACTTTCCTTCATTGCTATGAACATGGCAAAAGCAATCAAAGCTCGTCGTATGTATCGTCGTCTATTGATAAGCATTATAACACTCTTTTTATATGAAGGAAAAGTTTTTCCATTTCATTGACACACTTAAACATGAAGTTTCTGCTGTTGCTACCATATGAACAAGATAGAAGTAAGAAGTAAAAAAAGACAAATATCTTTTGACTTGAATCATTAAAGTTCATTCTATAAAGCTTTTATCCAAAACAAGAGAATATAAGAAGTAATAAATTAAGAAGTGAAGCATAAGAAATTGAAATGACAAACAAATTTTCCTAGTAATTTCTTAAGATTTCTACATTCATTCAATGAGAAGAAAATTGGGGCGGGTAAATATTCTCAATTGGATTTACCCCTTGATCGAGTAAATGATTAGATTTTGTGCTCGAGTGCATTTCATTCTTCCTTCCTTTCTCTATATGCTCCTGTCATGTGCAATAGCTTAATTTTTTATCTCCCTACGGACGTGGCTTATGAACCTCATATTTGCTGTCCATGATAAAATTGCCAACAAGATTAATTGTTTATGTGGTCAAATAATGAGCAAATTAAACATTTATAAATATTCAATATCGACATTAAATTTCAAACCACAACGAGTTTTTTGGGTCAATTATAAGGGAAAAATCGTTTGCTCTACAAAATATGTTAATTGAATATAAGGGTCATAAAATCTATGCTATAAACACACTGTTCATGTTAGTATGAATTAGTGAATGAGTGTGCACAATGAGATAAGAATATTTCTATTAAGGAATGTGTTAAGTATTGCGAGAAAATTCCAATTGAATCAATAGTTATAGTTGCCATAAAAATTTCACGTTTCGCTGCTGCTGCTGCTGAAAGATACTTATTTCAGTTGAAAGTCATAAAAATATAAGTAAATATAGGTAGTAATTGAAAGATATGTATATGTATACATGAACACATGAAGATGGCATGTGAATTCAATAGAAAAAAGGATCTGACACTTTTACCTTTTTTATGTTTTCTCTTCAACTTCGAGAACGTACACATGCAATGACTCAAGAGTAGTAGAGTGAGGATGAAATCAAATGCTAATATTCAATTTTTGGTCAAGATTTTTTATGTGTATCTGATTGGGACAGAAAAGCAATATCTGATGCCATATCAATCCCATATTTTCGAAAGCCATCAATTGTACAAAATAAGGAGACAGGAAGACTTGAGAGAGAAAGAAGAATTTACATAAATTGAAGCCAATTTGTCGCATTCTTTTCCTTTCAAAGATAAGAGGTTTATATTTTTTAATGGTAACGTAAAGAGGATTGCTTTCTTTTCTCATTCCCTAAGCAACTGTTAGAAGCAAGGAAAAGTTTGAAAAATGTTCAAGTTAAAGTTTTTTTCTCGCTCCTTTCCGCTTAATTTATGTTCATCCTTGTGTGTAAGCAAACTTGTTTTCAAGCTCTTTTTTACTGATGCAAGATGTTTAATGTCATAAATTGTGAAACAATATCAGAAATATCTCATGAGAGGAGAAAAAGTTACACATTTTTTGTGACTCACTCGCGTTTAGTAGTTTTTTTGTTAGATACAAGATAGCATCGTCAAGCGAGCATAAGAAAAGAAACTTACTTTTTTGGTTTTGTCAGTCAGTTGGTAAACTCAACAACTTTAACTTAATTTGATTTTTTTGGAACAACTTTTCCTTATTCTTAGAAAATTAAAATAAATTCAAAATGTTTTTCTGTTGACAATCATCAAAATGATGAAACCACAGAAAGTTCAATGACAGAAAAATGCAAATTTTATGCTTGTTAAGAAAAAGTTTTTAATGAATATTTTATTTTTTGGTTTCATTGCAGAAAATAAAGAATTTTCACTTTAATCATTTTTGTGTGGAAAGAGCAAAAGAAAGAGAGATTCCTAGTCAAAAGAAGGAAATGAATCAAAATCATACGATAACAATGAATTCTCAACAAATGCAACGTCGACCTTATATAAATATAAATTCACGTGGCAGTGCTCGTGGTGGCAATAACATGAATCACCGAATGCAACGAATACCGTTCGGACAAAATCAGCAGTCGCATCACAATAATCATCGTAGCGGCGGCAATAACAATAACAATGGCAGTGGCGGAAATGGCAATCAAAACAAGGATCTCGATTGCTTCAATGGCAATAATTCTCATTCTGGGTGAGTACCGATAGTCATATCGAATTCACATTTTTTATGTTTTATCAGAAATGACTTTAGTGTTAAATAGCGATAAGATACATAAACTTTTTTTTGAACTTTTATTTTATGCATTTTGGCTGAGGCTCTTTTAATCTCTTTTTATCATTTCTGATTTATTTTCCTAAAATAAAAATATCTTTTTCACATTTTTGCCTAATTTAAATTAGTTCTGTGTTCTTTGAATCTCTTACTCTTTCTATTCTCAGTTTTCTTTTGTTTGTTTGATGATTTTTCTTTTTGAGAAAGTCAGAGATAAATGAAAGAGTGACACACCAACAACTAAACACAATCACACAAAAATCATTTGCTTCTTATTTTTCATTTTTTTTTTCGTAGAAATTGACTTGCCCTCTTATCAATAATTCACACATCACTCAGAGTTAGTTATATATAATTGTCGTGACTGTTATTTTAACCTTATCTGAGAGAAAAAATAGCTTTGATGTGTCAAGCATTTCTATATCTTTTATATTTTGTGTGTGTAAATTTCGTTTTTTAAATTGCACTGAAAATGTGAAAATTTCTAGATTTTTCTTTGTTTTATTGTCTCGTTTTTATATTCATTCTTTTTTAAACAGCGCGAAAAAATTTATACAACGGAATGTTCACACACTTCACTTACGCTTTTAAAGAATTTTGTTAGTTATGCATTTCTGGCATTGTTTCTTACCCTTTTCTATCTTTTTTCTCTCTCATTCATTAGAGTTTGTGTATGTACAAAAACATGATTAATAAGCGAATCTTTGTCAGCTAAAGCTTGCCCACATTCTCTATGTCTCCCTTTGCAAAAACAAACCGGAAGAAAAAATTAAACTTTTAATTTGGCAGACGGAGCAAAAGATAAAAAATTTAATTTTATGGTTTTATTGCTCTCATATGTATGAGCAAAGCATAAGTGCTTTTCTCGCTTCATGGTTTCAATTTATAATTTTGCACAAGCAAATGTAGATACAATAACAATTGACCCATCTAAAAAACTTTTTCAATATTAATATTTCATGCCTTTCTCCTCCTCTGTCTTAATGAAAATTTTATTTCTACATTTTCAAATGTTGTCCGTCCGCATCTCGTTAATGCAAAAAATGAATGAAGAAAAGAAATATTTAAATATTTTAAGGCAGCACTTCTTTTTTCTCTTTATAAATTTAGATATAATTTTTTCATGTTTTAGATTTACATGCTGGGTGTGTTTGTTTTAAAAAATTTAGATAAAGACTCGTGCAAATTTTAAGTGATTTATGATGTAGTTGAATAAATTTAAAATTTATGGGCTCGCTTAATATTTAATGTTCTAGTGTCTAAGTCTCATTCCTTTTTTCCTTGAAACCATACAGAAAAAGTTTTTCAAAAGAAGTTTCTTTCTTCTTTCCTTTTCAATGGGGATAACAATGAAGAAGATTCCATAAATATTTAAGAGTTCGCAGAGCAGGTTTCATTTTTCTTCACTTTATTCTTCTCTTTATTTTTGGGATAATTCAACAATAAGTATGATAACAAAATTCTTTTTCTTCATTTGACATTGACCCCTCCAAGATATTCTCTTTATTCTTATCAGTTTTCCTATCGTTATCATTGCACTTTTAGCTACTCTCAGACTTTCTTAAAAGAAATTTATTTACCCTTTTTTCTAAGTTTTTTGTGTTGTTGTTGTTTTAGTTTTCTCCCTAAAACTCTAAAAAAAAATTCTCAATTTTTCTTCTTCTTTCTTTTGTTTGTTATTTAGAGATAAAAGAGTGTTTATGTATGATTATTATGATGATGATGAGGTTGAAAAAATGAAAATGAATCTACTTAGCCGACTCATCTCTTTCTCTCAATGATTTTTCTGTTGTTTTCTAAGATGATGAGTTTATTTGCTGACTGTGATGTTCGTAAATCATTTTTTCAAGCTCAATTATTTTTTTCTCTTTTTTCTCTCTCTCGGTGAGCACAAAACTACTGGAAATTGCTTCTAGTAGTATAAATAGATAAAATACGAAAAGTGAGAACTACTGGAATGGCTTTTAAAGTAGAATCAAATATGATAAATTTTCTCTCTAACAAATAATTTGTTTAATTGTAACTTTGATATTTATGTGTTTTCTTAGAAATATATTGTACTTGAAAATTCAAATTTTGTATTAATTAACATGGTTTTGGTTTTCACTTTTTTCATTCCACTTTTATAAATCAATATAAATATCCTAATTAATAATTACTTTTTCCCTACCATCTCTTTCTATTATTTGTGTATATTGCCCACATAAATATATATATTACACTTTTTTCATTAGTTTCGTGCTTGCTGGGTGCTTTATATATATACTTATTAAATACATTTAAATTTATCTGGATATGTAAAGGAAGGATTTATTAATTTTTATTTGTTTAATTACAGCATTACTTTTTCTATTTAGCATAAATATTAACCAGCAAAAAAGCGTTGATTAACCTAATTATTGCTGCTTTGGCATATATCTATATATTATACATACAGTATTTGAAAAAATGAAACTTATTAATTTGTGTTTGTGTTTTTTTTGGATATTATGACTCTATATATATTATACATGTACTTTATTATCTCTCTATTTTCCCATCTTTATAATTATCTAATATATTTAGAATACCAAATTCATTTTAGTACAAAAAATTAATAATAACAATTTTGTGATGACAAAAAATGAATAATAATGTTTATAATCATTGCAAGATGCCTTTTTATATATGAGTACAAAAGACATTTATATAAAGTCGTTTAGAAATATAATGTGAAGTAAAAATTAGTTTCATTTTTTACAATTTTTTAATCAAAGTGTTGACAGAGATTTTGTACAAAAAAATTTGAATCAAACTTTTTCTACACTTTGATTTTTTACCATTAATTTTTGTTGTAAATGGGCCTGTGATATGCATTAAAATTCACTTCTGTTTTTTTTCCTTTTTTCAAATTTTTTGTGATTTTTATTCTCTTTTTTATGCAACATACAATAAAAAGTATCATTAAACTGATGGAAAGAAATAAGACCTAGTTCATGTAAAATGTTTTCATTTTCCTTTTAGTTTTATTTTATTAGAGTCAATATTTGGTTTATGGATAAAAAAGCAAGAAATTTACATTAAAAAAGTTTACTTGAAAAATATTTTCTCAATGGTATATAGTACTATCTCATTTTTATTATACTCACATATGAAATTAAAGTTTTAAGTACTTATTAATAAAAAAATCTTAGAGCAAATAATAAAAGTAAACTCAACACATCCCATTTCACATATGAAACCTTTTCTGAATGTACATTCACCACACATTCACAATAGTGATTAACTTTTTATCCTTTTTAATCATGAAAATCCAACTATCCTTGTGCCATCTCATTATTCATTTTATTTCCTCTTATTTTCTCGCTACTTTTTGACACATTCACAAAATTATCCTGCTGAGCTCGAAATTAGTTCATGCAAATTAAGCTTTGGGAGAGAAAATTTTGCACTGGTAATGAAATTAAATTAAAGCAGGTTAGGGTGAATAATAAATCAATTAGTCAGACACAGACACCTTTTGGAAAACCATTGCACATTTTAACTTTATTTTACTCTGTAAAAATTTTAAAAAAATAAAAAATCTGTTTGTAAACTTTCACTTGACCGTATAAAAAGTTCTTTTTATTCATTTTTCAAAAATAGTCACAAAATTTTTATGATAGTTTATAAAATTTCTCTTAAAAATAATAAACATTAATTTCGAGCTCTGATAATTTTTAGTAGCCATATATTTACTATATTAGATACAGCAACAAAATACACTTCACTTAATTGAATGTTTAAGTCAATAAATAAAAATAAAGTGAATGGGAACAGGCTTCATTATAATTTTAATCTTTTACTATACATGTTGTTCCTTTTATGTTCATTTATGTCTCACTTTTTCTCCATCATTTCTTAGTAAAGTACTTACTTTTTTAAAAATAACAAAATTGTAATGTAATGCAAAAATAAAGTTAAGGACTGAATCATATTATTAAGAGGCTGTGGAAAGTTGTGTTATGCTACCAAAAAAACAATCAAATCAAATGCTAATACCAATGATTCATCAGTAGATTTTACATTAAGAGTTGTATGAATTTTTGTCTATTTTTCTTTACTGTATTTTTACTTTAATCTTATATGAAAGTTGAAGTTGTTTAACAAAAATATAAAAAAATAATAATAATAAAGACTGAAAGCAAAAAAAGTTTGTTAGAAGCAATGATGTTCACCAAAAAACTGATATTTTATTGTTTTTTACTATATTGATCGTGTTTCACAAGTTTAATCATTTTTGCAGAAACAGTAATGAGTTTGAATTGAAATATATGCATTATGTGTGATAGGGAAATAGGGAAATTGATGAAAGAAGAATTTGGACACAGTCATATGCTTGCTTATGTATAAATGTCTTCCTTACTCTCTTTTTAACTTTTTATGACATTTGCTATGAATGTAACATCATTAAAATCACTGTACATTCATTCCAATTCCTAACAAGAAAAATAGAATATCCTGTGGCCGTTCTTTTTTTGTGAATTTCCGCTTCCCGCAACAAGAATAAAAAAAATTGAAAAATTTCTTGAGAATGAATATAAAATGCTTTTTACAGTAATGATTTTTCTTTCATATAGCAAGATGATAAATATACGAAAACTTTTTACTCTGTGTGATCTTTTTCATCTCTCTTTCTCCACTTTCTTATGTTTTATTTTATACTTTTTTCCCACTTTTAAATGAAAAACGAAAAAAAAAAATTGAAAAATAAATATTTTTTTGCTTGTTAGTGAAGTGTTTTTAATATTAATGGAAAATGGGTTGGAAATATTAGTACTTTCATCTTTCTCTGCTGAATGCTATGTTGTATTTTTTTGCAAGACAAACTCTTTATAAGTATGGCTGATGGGTGCTGACAAAGACATGAGTTGACAGTAAAAATCATTTTATTGCATTTTGTTAAAAATTATTAATTTCTTTATCTCATTTTAGTTCCTTTTTACTCTTTTAACCAGGCAGTTTATTTTTGTATACCATACACATGCACACATAGACACACGCACATAATTTTTAAAAATAATTATTTTTTTATCAAGGCTTGATTAGTTAAATGATCTCTGACTTAAAAAATTCAGTTTTAAGAAAAATTAAAAACTTTTTCTCTAGAAATTTGATTGATTTCAAAATTTTGATAAAAGAAAAATTTAAATCAATTAATTTCAATTAAGTTACATGTTTATTGTAAAGCTCTAGATTTGAATACATAATTTTTTTTAGGGTTCAGACTTGCATGCATAATTTACTTGATATACGCATATATTTTTTATCAAGTTGATTTCAAGTTGACTTACACAAAAATGTGTTTCATTCATTCACATTTTATTTTATTCATTTGAAGTCCAGCAAATTTGTATAAAAGTTAATGATTCTTTAATTTACTATGTATTTTAATTGAATTAAATTCAATATGAATAAATTAAAAACTTTTTCATGTTAGTCAACTTGACAAAACATGCGCATATCAAGTAAAGTATGCATGCAAGTCCGAATCCTAATAATTTTTTAATAAATTTTATTATATTGAATTTAAAACGAAATATTTAAGTTTTCAAGCCTTATATATTCTTTATTTTTAAACATCATTCTTTTTCGAATCTTTTTTCTCGTGCAAAAAATAATCTGTTTTGCCTTCGTGTAAATTGTGAAAAACACTGTAAGAAAATCAATAATTTTTATAAAATATCTAAATGAGCTTTGCATGACACTCTCTAGTTTAAATTTTTTATTAATGTTAACACACGAAAATTCAATTTTAAACGAGAAGTTCACACTGTTTTGAAAATCCCTCTTTCAACTAGCAACTAGCTAAAAATTAATTAAAGTCGCTTCAAACACTCTCTCTATTGTTACAATCACGACATATTGAAACCATACGTCTTTTGCCAAAAAGCCGCAAGTTTCATATTTATTTATTGTGTGCAAAGCCTCATAATTTTGCTCGAGAAAAAAGTTTCAAAAAAGAAAATATCTATCTAGGAAAACAGACAGAAAATTATTAATTTTGATCTCTAGCGCATGCTTTTATTCCTTTTTTTTCTTTCTCTTTTTATGTTTTATAATATATCTGACTCTATAATTTGTTGTTGTTTTTTGGGGGTTAATGTGTACAAACAACAAATTGGACATTTTTCTGTATAATTTTGATTTTGTGTAAATAACGAAATTTCTTACTTTCAAATCCCTGCCATCTTTACACCACATCACCAACTTGTAATTATCACAAAAAATATTTTTAAAAAATAATCAACAATCAACTACCATAATTTATTTAAAAAAAAACTTTGCGTTTGTTTATCAATTTGTGCTCGTGCTCGTGTTTTTCATTATGATTTTTTAATTGTCGATATGAAAAAAATCAATCAACCAACAATAAAAAAATAAACTTTATAAATAATTGTTCAGTGAGAATGGTATTAATATCAATAGTTCACATCAGAAAGATAATTATTTAATTACATCAAACAGTCATGAAAATTTCAATCATAATAATGCTAATAATAACAATTTGAATCTATATGCAAAAACAACAACGACAACATCAACATCACAACAATTGCGCATTTACATCCCCAATTATGATGACTTGATGGACAATATCAGAGGTCAACAGCCACATTCGTCACGTGCTGGTGGCTCTGGAATGCAGGGTGATCGTCGTAATATGATGAATGATCGTCGTATGATGGTAACTTTGCACTTATGCTTGTTTTAAAATCTCTAATGTAACATATTTCTCTACAGAATCACTACGATTCATCATCATCATCTCATCGTAGTTCAGAAATGATGATGGATAATCGTCCATCATCAGATAACCATCGAAATAATAACAACCGTGAACGCATTAGTCCACATTCAAGTAATGATTACTATCAGGAAAGCCAGAGTAATGGCGGACCTAATATGAAATCAGATAGCCCTTCAAGAAAACGTCGTAGACTTCAACGAATGCCAAGTCAATCACCACCAACTATTTGGGAAAGTAACAATCAATCGATGCAAATGCAGAACCAAAATCCGATTAATTCGAATTCCAATAACTATCATCATAATAACAATAATAATCTCAATCAAAATATGAACAACATGAGACGTTTAGCAACACGCCAATATCATAATGTTAATAGCAGTCAGCAACATTCGCCACCAATACGTCGTCAACGATTTAGAGATCAACAACAACCGCCTCCTTTGCAGCAGCAGCAACAACAACGTCCATGGGATATAAATCCAACTCCCATTTTTCAGGCATCGCCTCCACATCATCATCATACATCTCATATGATGGAAATGAATCAGGTGCCAGTGAGTTTGCCATTGAGTCATCATGAGCAGATCTGGACATATCCTGCACCACATATTTCAATATGTAAGTGACATTTGTTAGCATAATTTATTTTTGTTCAACATATTTCAATTCTTCTTTATATGTAGCTCCAGCCGCTCCTCATTTGCCACCATGTCAGGTGCAGAATGTGTACTCACAACCGTTTGCTCAAGCTTGTAATCTGAATGGACATCATTTCATGCAACCGCATACACAAATAACACCGCATCATCAACCGCACTTTCAACATTTAGCGCAACAGGTGAATATTGCATGCTTTTAGTCGATGACGACAGGAAATGAAGAAAAAGAAAAACATTTTTTTTATTTGCTCATTTACAGAGTGGCTTGCATATGGACAGTATCGATCATGTGACACCATTGACACATTTCAATTCAACACAAATGGCTCAAATTTCTCCGCCTCAGCCTATTTTTATATCAACCGAGGGACGACCTAATCAGATGGAATTATTGCATCGCACTGCACGTCGTATCACGGCTGCAAGAAGAAACTTTACTCGCTTCCATTGGTCACCACCAACACATGCTGCTCCACATTTACATGCACGTCAAATTCAGGCACATATTCCACATCAAACACCATTGCCATTGCAAACTGCGTCTGCTTATTCTGGAATACTTTTAAATTTTCTGTAAGTTGAATTTTTTTCTAAATTTTTGAAGTTAAAATGTTAAATGGAATTTTTTTATCACAGAGCCATGTTTCCATTATCGCCATCGCCATACGGACAACCAGAAACATATTCGCCAGACTCGAACGAGACCGAAAACTATGAAGCACTATTGAGTTTAGCAGAGCGACTCGGTGAAGCAAAACCGCGTGGTTTGGGAAGACTTGAAATAGAGCAATTGCCAAACTATAAATTCACTGCTGAAACTCACACGGGTAAGAACTCATTTGTCATTTTTGAACACATTTCCTATTCTAAAATGTGATTTGTTTTTTCTTCACAGGCGACCAAACATCGTGTGTAATTTGTATTTGCGATTTTGAGCCAAGACAAACACTTCGTGTTTTGCCATGTTCACATGAATTTCACGCTAAGGTGCGTTCAATTTGGTTTTAATTCTATTAAAAAAATCAGAAATGATGTAATGGATATAATTATAATGTTATATTTTATTGTTTAATTTCATGCGACTGAAACATTATGTGTACAGTGTGTAGATAGATGGCTTAGGGTAAGTTCAATAACATAACGATTATTTTAAATTTAAATTTTGAAAAACCGTTATTATTGAGAATTTATGACAGTAATTTCGTTTTCATAAATTTTTTTTTATGATTAAGAATAAAATATCATATTATTGTTTTGCTTACAATACGTATATATTACTTTTTTACAGTCAAACCGAACGTGTCCCATATGTCGCGGTAATGCATCAGACTATTTCTCATCTGAGAGTGGTAGCGAAGAGCAATAAACTATAACTTTGTGGTTTATCGAAAATGAAAAAGAAAGAAATACACAAGAGGAAGTTAAAATTTCTATTTTACTATAACATTAAACAAAAATTATTATTACTAAAGAAATCTAATGATACATGTATTATGAAAATTAATGGAGAAAATGTCACAGTAAAGTAAAAAAACTAGTTAGCATGAAGCACGCGAAAAGAGATAAGAAGAAAAAGAAGAGCGAGCGACCTGAGTGGGAAATGATGATGAAAAATGAATCTTGGCTTCATAATAAATAAAACGTATACTATATTTTTTTCTCCGAGAATGTTAATTAAATAATGATGTGCGACATGCATTTAGCTTTTCTTGAACTGTGAAATTGCGTAGAAATTAAAAGTTTTTTTCTTGTCATTTTTGTTTGATCATTTAATGGATGATGAATATTGCATGATAAAAAAATGAAACGCTTAGTTAATGTCATATAAAAAGGCCATGAAAGAGCCTTTGTATCCTGTATAAAAAATATATTTCATTTTGTTCTTTTAAGTGACAACGACAATGATGATTTTTATCACACATATCTATGCTTTCTCATCATGAACCTAAATCTTTTCTTAATCGTTGTTCTTTTTTCTCTACTGCCCGTGTTTGTTTAATTTTTCAATTTGATTTCAACGCGGGTGGAAAGAGAAAAGAAAATTATTCACACACATAAAAATAAATAAATAAAATTGTGAAAATGTTTTTTATAATGCGATAAGAAAGAGAGACAATTTTGCAGCTAATACAGGAAATTAAATGTTAGAGAGTCGTCAACAACACACAATTTTTTTATAAGACAATTTCGCGTTACTCGTAATTGCACTGACATTATATAGAAAGTGAAAAATTAATTAATTGCAATTGAATGTTGATTGGCGTGCGTGTGTGTGATAAAAATAAATAATTTACTTTTTTCAAGAGAAGCAGTTGATGTGTGCTTCAATTATTTTAAATGTAATTTTCTAAATTGTTAATAATGGAAAAATCACAAGCATTTTAAAATTTAATTCTCTTCATTGTAGACCATTTTGCATTTTTTTTACTTATATTGTTACCAATCATCCACTACCCGCTCACTCCTACTTGGTCTCTATCTCTGCTACTCTGATGTTAATAAAATAAGACAGAATAAATAAATTAATTGCTGGCCAATCAATATGCTTTTCAATGATGATGCATGAAAAATAATAAAATTAAATTATCAAAAAAAATGTATAACACACATCCACTGAATCATATTCGTTGTGAATAAGCAAGTAAACAATGAGAAAGTCCCTTTCGGCAAGCTTCGAAAATTATTGTGAATATGAATTTAAAAATAAAATTGAAAACATCAAGTAGCAAGCAACAGCATATATATATAAATATATACATAAAAATAAGATATAAGTGAAAGAAAAAAGCAATAATAATCAATAATAATAAAAATAAAAATGAGAGGAGAAACATTTAGGAAAAATTCGTATATGTTTACACGTTGAAACACTGAAATGAGAAATAATATTATATATACAAATGAAAAAAAGATTTTCTTCTTCGTTTCTTTCACCAATTTCCATAATTATTCTTCTTCTCCCTCGTTTACTTCCAGCAATGTGAAATTGAATTTCTTTCTCTACATAGCTAATTTTAGAATCTTTCTCTTTTTGCTTGACTTTTTAGTAAGTACTTTAATGATTACTTTTGAAGCCATAAAGTTAATATTTTAATAAATACAATTCTTCACTTCATCAAAGCCATTAATAATGTTTAAAAACAGTTCAATAGATTTTATTACAATTGTATCATTTTTTATAAATCCATAATTAAATTTAATTATAAACCTTCAGTAATAATATGAATGCAAAAAAAAGTTTTTTGGTACACATGCCAACATTTTTTAAATATAGCCGCATGTTATTTACTTTTTTCATTCGACAGTACTTGAATATTTTTTTCATCTGTCTTTAACAAAATTTTTTGGCTGATAAAATGTTTGCAAATATTAGCTGACTAAACAATTTCATTCCATTAACTTATTAATTTATTTAAATAACAAAAAATAGCAGAAACTTGTTAAAATTTCATGATGAAATTGATGAAGTTGCAGGAATTGATTTTATAAAAATATTTCCAAGTTAATGAAGAAAGTTTAAAAGTTTCATATGAATTTGAAATTTACACCATAGAGTGAAAGAATTTCAAAGTTTTGAAAATTCAATTTCACAGCTTGTGCAAGTCATGAAATACAGACATTTAAACTTTTTCTCACTATCGCTCTATGATTGACTTTCAATTCAATCAAACTTCAAAAAAAAAATCGAACGTCGAGCAAAGCCACAGTCTTATACACAACAATAAATATTATTTTTTCATAAAAGAGTGAAAAATTCTGCCATTTACACTGTCAGTGTATTTTCCATTAAGTTTTCATCGACTTGTATACACATACGAAGTAAGAGAATCAAAGTTTGTATTATTTCATGCTGCGAATGAAAATTATATTTTAATATATAAATTTCTCCTGTGAAAAATCATCATTTTGAGTGTGCCATTAATTCACCACATGTGTAAATTTGCTATTATTGCTATCACGACATTTTCTCTGTGCTAAAAATTCTTTTTCTTCTTTAAAGACTTAAAGTTTATTGCTTGCGCATTTATTTTTTAATTTATTAAGTTTATATAAAGCTACTTACCTTCACTTTATTTTACAAACTTCTCTTCTTCTCTGATTTTTAATTAGTGGGAACTTTTCTAATTTTCACCTTATCGTAGCTTATATTTTATCTTTATGCTCTACATTCTTCTTCTTCGTCTTAATTGCAATTTAATTTACTTAAGTTTCATGGCTGCTCACTCTCCTAATCTATTATTTAGTTGTTCCGCTTATCGTTAGAAATAATGTGATAAAATCAATTACTATTTCTTTAATTGCTTTAAAGAGGATCGAGCGAAAATAAATTTTCACGAGTTCTTCAAGTTTTTATATTTTTCTTCATTATTCTTCCCTTCTTGTTTACCGTTTATATAAGGATATGGCAATAAAAAAAGAAGCTTGTTATTTTTCCTGTTTATTGCTTAGTTGATTTTCTCGCATTTCCATGTTTTTTTCCCAAAGATTTATATGCAAGTAAAATAAAGAGAAAAATATGAATAAGAAATGAGAATTGAAAAAAATTTGCGCGTGTATTTTTCTCTCATCATTTAAGTAAAGAGAAAATTTTAATCCCTGGGATTCTTAGAGTTACCAAATAATATTTTTTAAAAGATGAAAGCTTCGTTTGGGTTTTTGAATCGATGAATTTTAGAAAGACATTTTTCGTACACTAAACCGCTTATTAAAATTAATAATGATCTCCATTAGGGTGTTTTTCCAATTAAATTTAAGAATATTTTTCTAACGCTGCAATTTTTTCCCTTAAAAATATTTTAATGTAAGTGCAAGACTAACTGTTTATTTTTTAAGTTTTCTTTTTCATGTTCCATTTTTTCTATTGCATTTTTTATATGGGCAAATTTGCAATTTGTTAGTAAAAAGAAAATTAAAAGTTATAGGATGGAAAATTTTCCATTCCATAAATGATAATGATTGTCGATAGAGAGTGCATAAATGTGTTTTATATATACTTACTTATCTACTCTTTTACTATTTTATATTTCCTCACATTTTCCAACATAAAAACTAATTAAAATTAATTTTAATAGAAACACAATGAAAAAAAAAAAAATAAATTGAAAAAATGTAACAATGTAAAATTCATGTATGAGCTTTTTTGCATGCAATAAAATTGAAATTGAAAAATTGTTTTTTCCCCTTAATGTTGTTTATGATGATTATGAAAAGAGTTTGTGAACACAATGAATGAAAAATATGTTTTCTTAATACACAAAGAAATCAAATAATAAAAAAGTTTGTTTTTCGAAATTAATTCTGAAAATTATATGCAAAAAAAGAAAGAAATAATGGAAAAAATTTCTCATTCAATGAAAAATGCTTTGGAATTGAAGACAAGAAAGCGGAAGAAATGTGAGTTACAAGATGATGAAAAGAAGATTAATGAGTTAGAGAGTGAGTAAGAGAGAAAGATTTTACTGAGATATATATAATTTTAGTAAATTAGCATGTTATTTTCTCTCTCATCGCACTGTGACATAAGCTTTTACATTAACACAAAAAATGAATGACAGAAAAGCAAATTGAAGCACAATTTTGTAAGTATTTAAGCAATCATACTTATACTTATATCATATAATTCCATTACGTAGGAAAAACTTTTTCCTATTTTTTTGGTCCTGACTTTTGTGTACTTTTTCCTTGTGTTTTTCTTTTCCTGGTCTTTTGAACAAATAAATGAAAATAAAAATTATGTCAATGTTATTTTGAATTTATTATTGTCAAGGCTTTTGTCGGAAATGAACTTGTATAAATAATTTAATATGAAAGCTTTATGCATGTTGCTTTTACCCTCTTTCCATATACATACACAAGTGATGAATTTTCAATGAGAGAGTTGCTCTCTTCTGGACGAAAATCAATTTCATTCTTGAGAAAGAGTTGTTGGCCAAGTCTTTATATCTTTAACAATTCATTTCACGTTCAATTTTTTCAATGAACATGAAATCAACTTTTTCCATCTCTCTCATATATTAAAATTATTGAATTTTATTCTTAAATTAATCCAGTATATAAAGAACTTTCTTAGTGGGTGCTTTAAAAAGTTAACCGCAAAATTAGATCCTCATTTTTCTTTTCTTCTCTCGCACATCACTTTCTCATTCATTTTCCTATCGTTATATTCATGAATTATGTATTCACAAGAAGTCACTTTCGTTATCTGCCTCTTCTCACAAGCTTTTATCCTCACCCAAGGATGTTTTTATTTTTTATATTTAAGTATATATTATTTTAGAAATAATTTGAAATACTTAAAAAGCTTTTAAGCTTCTTCTTTTTTGCTTTGTTTTTTCCCAACCATTCATCAAAACAAAATAATAGACTTTTTTTTTGGTTATTTTATTTTGGTAAATTAATTATACGAAAAAGAAAAATTGTGTGGTTTTTTTTAATTTCATTATTTAAAAGCTCCTTGTACCATTAAAACAGTATAATTTTTTACCAATCGATCCCTATGAAAGAAACAAAGCAGCAGCAAAATATTCTCATTTATGTAAACAATTTTCTGGGTTTTTGTATGCTAACGACAAACAATGGAACAACATTCGACCATAGAATGATAATGACTATGAAAAATACCTTTCTAATGATGATACAAAGAAAGGACTGCATGTAGTAACAGCAGCACACACAATGAAATGGTTTCAACAATTATTTCATATATTCTAGCTCATCCCTTTTCTATATAAACACTATTTTGCATTGTTTGCATTTACACAAAAGAATAAAGATAAGTAAATTTCATGTATAATTGCTGTTTGTGTGTATTTTTCTACAGCATCATCTTTACTGAATTTGTTTCACATAAAATTTTAATTATTTAAATTTTATTATATTTCTTGCTGCGATTATGAAATTCATGAATAATAATAACAATAAAAGACAGAACTATTTCGAAAAATGTAAATTTTGTCTCTATTTTATATCTTTTTGCGTTTGCAAGAATTTTTATTAATATTTCGTGCTTGAATAAGAATTTATGAGATGTTAAAGAAATGACAAAATTTATTTTATTTTTTTTTTAAATGAATTTTCTTCGTAGCTTTTCATTAAATTTGGTTCTAGATTTTGTATTATTAGCCAGTGGCATTAAATCCAATAAATTTATTCGCTTATTGTTCATTAGATTGTAATTGAATTTTAATTTGATCGGATTTCCTTGACGATATTGATTTTCTTTCTTTGTACTTTCTATTTTTCACCATTTTCTAGCTCTATGAATAAAGTATTTTTCATGGAAAATTATTCTGTGCAGGTGATGTGTTTTATTGCTGCGAGGCTTTAAGATGTAATATGAAAGTTAAGCTCGTGTGTTTATTTTGTTTGTGAAACTTCAAGGAAAATTTATGAAAGCTAGAAACAGTGAAATTTTTAAGCAGAAGATAGAAATTTGAATTTTCTGAAATGAAATTTCTTGAATCAACAAAAAAAGAGACAGGATATGAATGAGTAATAAATCCTAATTCTAACATCTGCTCTGATTTATTGAGACATTCAAGAAGCACAAAACCCTTATTTCCTCTCATTCAATCTTCTATCTGCAAATAGAATAAAAATATGGCACAAAACACACCAGTCATTCATATCTATTCAAAAATTTACACCTAACTCAATTAAAAGTATGTGATTGAACTTCATCACATCTATTTTCTCATATACGATACCGGAAATTCGAGAAACATTTTCATTTCCCATTCTTCTCTTTCTCACACTATATCTATCTATATTAGAATTTGATTGACAATTTTCAATTGTTTTTGTTGTCTTTATTTCTCTATTCATTTTCACATCATTTCAATTGCACAAATCTCTGAATGCATATTCATTTACCCTATTCCGTTTCGACTCTTTGGCTTTAATTGTAATTGTGTATTTTTCGGAATTCGAAACTCAGTACATACAAAGAGCTGCAGTTAAATGTTAAATGAACAACATGCTAACTTTACTGGAATCTACTTTTTGCCTCTCTGTAAAAGCAGCAGATGCAAATTTTCATTTTATACATTTTCTATTTTAATTGCCATTATAGCATTGACAAAGTCTCTTTTTCTTTCGCACAAATATACACATGCATTGCTATGCTTTCATTTGCTTTTCTGTATATATAAAATGAAAAAAAAATTTAAGAGCATAAAAGTTTCAAAGTAGCAAAAAAAGTCACTAACTGGATGTTTCCTACAATTTATGCTATGCAATGTTCTACCTAACAGCATTCATGATTAAATTTATGAGAATTCTTTTTCAATTTTACTCTGAAAAATAAACTTTATATATTTTGATCAATGTGAGTTTTCTTCATAGTTTTTTTCATGCCTTTTTATATTATAGTTATGAGACAGGCAAACAGTGATGTTTGTATATATTTCTTTATTTATAAAAACATGAAAGCCAGCAATTTGAAGAGTGCCATGTCATGTCATTGCTTTCCTTTGAACTGATATTTCATTTGTTGCTATATTGAACTCTTTTTTCCTTGTTTAATAGCCTTTTTTAATTTGTTGAAGTCAAAGTATGATATATGAAAGCACATTTTGCTTGATAATTTTCATTTTTATGTGAAAAAAGCTAAATTAAGAAGATAAAAATAAAAAAAAATAAAATCTCACTCAGTGTTCATTCCAAAGTCAATGTAAAATTTTTGAAATTGAAATATTGTTTGTAATTTAAACATTTTAAAATTTAAATCCCACTTTCTTTCTCTCCTTTAATTAGATAATTAAATGTTTGAAAATTTAAAGCAACTCGAAATAATAAAAGCGTGATGAATAAATCCAAAATTTTTTTAAAAAATAGTTTGTTGCAAGGACAGTGTATGCATATCATCATTACTTACTTTTGCTTCTAATTGAGTCCTTGTAGCACTGCATTTTTAATCTAATTACTTATTGTTATAATTTTTACTTATTACATAGAATAAATATAGTTTTTAATTCTATTTTGAATTGTGGTTGAAATTTCTTTAGTTGATATGAAATGCAAAATATAAAAAAACAACATACAAACAAACAATAATTAATTCATAATGTATTGTATTAATTTTAATCAAAACATAATTTTTAAGTGTGCCTTTTTTATACATTGTACTTTTTTAATTATAATTAATTAATTGATTGTGGCCACGTGTATAAGTAAAATAGATTTTTTTTTAAAAAAAATTAATTAAAATCAAACTGAAATGTAATTAAGCAAGCAAATATATTGTTTATATTTGAAGTAAAAGCGTTGAATGAATAATAATTATTAAATGTATATTAACAACCAACAACAACAAAAATGCAACAAACATATTACCTAACTTAGTAATTAATGATATCAGCTTTTTGTACCTATATATATTTTTTAGTAAAAACAGAGAAAAAAATTTGATAAAAGTAAAACAAAAATACGAAAATATTAGTGTTCTTTTTCTCTTGTTTTGCCCAGAAATTTTTGTATTTATTTTTTATATATTGATTGATTGATATGTAATGCAAGCAGAATTTTTTTCTTTTTGTTATCATTTTAAGTTTGAAAAATTATTTGTTGGTTTTTTAAATGAAGTTTTATGTCTAGTCTTGATCAGATTTACATTTTTATGTTGAGCTTAATATAAAAAATCAAGGAGACAATGCTTAAATATTTATTTCAAATGTAATATAAAAATATAAATCAAGTTGACTTGACATTTATTAACATGACTCCATTTATTATCAACTTGACATTAATATCAAGTTGACTTGACGTTTACTCTGACTTGATTTTTAAATTCACTTGACTTTAACTTGAAATTTTACTTAACTTTTTTTTGAATTGAAAAAAACAATTTTACGATTAACTTTGAAAATTGTTTTAATTTAATAATTAAATTTTAATTTGAAGTTAAATTAATTAAGTTTTAAGTGAAAACTCCTTGAAGTAAATTCAATTTTATCAAAATACATATTGTGATATCACACACATGTAAATCAAAAACTTTTTGACTTCATTAGTAATTCTCTCTAATGCTAGCTACCGAGATAGACTTAATGAGGTTTCGAAAAAATTTTATGTTTACTAATTATTTCATATACGAGACTAGATGAATAAAATATGGATAACTTTATGAAATTAACCAATAAATAATTACTTTCGCATTAGTTTTAATTAAAAATAATTTTATTCCACTTCTGTGTGTTTAATTTTAATTTAGTTTTTTCTATCCTCAATTTCAATTTTCTTCTTATTGTGTCTGTAAGCATAAGGAAAAGTTTTTTCTTTTTTTTGGTATCTTTTAAGTGCTTGAGCAAGAGAATTGCAATAATACTCCATAAAATGCAATTTAAAACAATTATTTGTATGGCAATAATGTGTGCACAAGAAAGCACAATAAGAAATCTGTATGTTTTTTGCAATAAAAGAACAAAAAATAAATTTAAATTGAAGCAGCAATTGTGTAGAAATAAATTTTGCACATTCACACACTCTAATGCTCAAAAGCACTTCTTTCAAGTTTTTTGCATCTCACGATGCTTATGATACAGGCAGTGATACAAACACATAGAAAACTTTTTATATTCATCAATCGACTTTTATGTGAATTTTCTTTCTTCTTTCCATTTCTATTTCCTTTTTTTTTGCTTCAATTTTTCTCATCAACATGATTGTTCTTTAATTTAAAATTCAATGCTAGTTTTTAACACTTTTTACTCCTTCTAATTTTTTTTTTGAATTATTCAAAGATGTAGGTATTTCAAACATAGATTATTTCGATAAATGAGAATTTTTTGAATGTAACGGATTTTGAAATATTTTTTATTTTTAAAGAAAAAAAATTCGTTATAAATTATTGTCAAATTTTTTATTCCAAGTAATTTTAATAAAGGTTTTGCCCCTGAACCTTTATGGTATTCTTATAAAGTATATTCTGTTATTTCTTTGTGCTCCGTAGTGATGATGAGACTTAAAAGAGAATTTTTTCCTTTGTTGTGAAACTTCTTTCTTTATTTTTCTTTTTAGACAAAAAATGAGAAAGAAAAAACCTTATGCAGAGCAATAAGAAAGAATTTCTTTTTTATAAAAAATGTTCATTTAACTTACCCTCCTTCATTCCCTGCCATTAGATTATCGCTTATTTGTCACAAATGAGAATTAAAATTTAGTTGAATGAAAGTTCGTTTTTTTTCCTTCTTGTGGTGTATAGTGTGCGAGTGTATGACAATAAAATTCTTTACTATAGCTTGAAAAAACTTTTTTCTTTTCCTTTTTACAATTTTTTCTCTTTCTCCCTCAGTAATTGGAAACTTTTTTATTCTAGCATATAAGGAACTTTTTTGCAGAACGTGAGTTTTATTGATGTTATAAACTTTTTTCTCTTTCTATTTTACATATTATAGCTTATTTTTACTTTTTTCTCTTCTATATGCTCACTTTATGAACTTTGAGAAGCATTAGAGTTTAAATGCTTCTGATATTTATGTACTTATTATGGTTACATGTATGTAGATGTTATGAACATATGTTATGCACATTTTAAGGACTAAATGCCTCTCTTTGATGTTGTTTTTTTTTCATTTTTATAGACGAGAAATTTTCTATTCTGATGCTGACTCTTGTGTTTGTGTTTCATTTTTGCTTACATGAGTCTCCTCCCTTATACTAAATACTTAAATTTCTATATGAAGCATGTAAAGTATTGATAAGAATCAACACAAACACACATATCCATTATGCTTAGTGTGTGCTTTTGACAAGGTGTAGATTATAATGGTCTGATAAGAATGCTTGAAAAAAATGGCATTAGCCATGAGTTTGCCATTAAAAGCTCGTCATGCTACATACAATGACACTATTTATAAAACTATATTTAATTTTTTTATGGGTTCTAATAATATAATAACAAAACATTAAGTTGATGTTCATTAAGCTCAAGAAAAAAGAAAATTATTTAAAGAATAATTTGAAAATTTAAGTAAACAGTTTTTGAAGGAGCATTTTTAACAACCTTTAACCTTCAAACTCAATCCCTAATCATTAAAAAAAAATGACCCTCAAAAAAAAAACCATCCTCTTCTCTGTTGATTCTTTCACCTTTCCAAATGATTAATTCTTTCACTTAATCTCATACTCTCTGCCTTGTTTCAATTTTTTTCTTTATTTAAACTTTTACCATTTCCTCTTGTGAAGAATAAGGAACACCCGCGGGCAAGCTCTTTTTTAAAACCTCAAAATGTCAAAGCTAGAAGAAGATACTTTTCGTCAAATTGCCTTACAACCCTTTTTTGAGTGACAACATCAAAGAGACTTGATCAATGTTTGTTATCAAATGAATTGGAAAATTTTTTCTCTTTCGGATCTTCAATTTCTTTAAAATAAAATGAAATTTTGCTAAATCATTGAGTATTGCTTATCAGTCAGTCGGAGAGGGTAAATATCAATTTAATGAAAGCATTGCTTTTATCTTAAATTCAACAGAATATATATGAGTGTTGAAATATCATCATCATAATCGTTTGTTTATACACGTGTTGGCAGACAGAACAGAATGTGCAGAAAACTCACTTTAAACATCGAATTTTAATTAAATTTCTTGTTTGCATGTTTAAAGAGTTTGTGTAAAGAAAATTTAGCTTTAGCGCGTGATTCACAAAAATGAAAGATATTTCGTAATGCCTCAAGGTGATGGCATTTAATACTTGTGAAAAAAGCTTTTGTTATCAAACTGTTTTAATTTCCATGTCTAAACCTTGAAGTTAGTTAGTAAAATCTCCTCTCTTTGAGGGTTAAATTTTATAAAAAGAATAATTTGGATAACTCTCAAAAAGGGATTGAGATTAAAGTATCTTTTTTCTGCAAATATTTGACCAACATTTTCTTGTTTACATTCTTTATTTTTTATTTCTTTGATATTAAAAATTCTTCATTCATCTGCCCACTCCAATGCTTTCATTGCTTTTACTTAGAAAAAGGTAGCAACTGATGAATTTAAAAAGACATAAAAAATCAACCTTTTCTTGTGAAAGCTCCACTCGTCTCCGCGGATTATCAGCTTCAAATTTCGTGTTCTGTGTTCCAAGTAATTGACAATGTGGCAAAAAGGAAAAGAAAAAAAAAACATAAAATTTCCTCATTTTAATTGAGCTTGAATTTCTTTTTGAATTTTTCACGTGAAATTTAATGAGATTAAAGAATTATGATTTAATGAATGAGTCAGCATCAAATTTCTTTTTCGTTGAAGCAAGAAAATCAAATTTTCTCCTTTTTACTACACGAATAAATTTCTAAGAAGTTTAATATGAATTACTGGTGTGTACTTTAAATGTGCATATGAAAAATGAAAATGTTCAAACATTACGTCATTTTATGAGAAATTTGTAAAACTTACAAGAAATGATGTTACAACCCACATACAAAAATAATCTCGATTTCAACTTGTTTTCTCTAGAGACAAAATATAATTTTTTTCATCTTTAATTTAATAATTGCATGCACTCGAGATAGAAAAGGAAGAAAAGTAATAAAAAATTTCCTTTCATATCTTTTTCTCTGGCTTTTATTTACATTTTGCTATAGTTTAAGCTCTAGGATAGGGGTTCTCACTTCGGGAACGGGAACGGGAATTCCCGGGAAAAATCGGGAACGGGAATTCCCGGGTTCCCGAAATTTTCAATTTTCGGGAACGGGAATTCCCGAAAATTTTG
This sequence comes from Polypedilum vanderplanki, assembly GCA_018290095.1. Classification (NCBI taxonomy): domain Eukaryota; kingdom Metazoa; phylum Arthropoda; class Insecta; order Diptera; family Chironomidae; genus Polypedilum; species Polypedilum vanderplanki. The sequence goes on along the minus strand of CM031381.1, from coordinate 19,639,271 downwards.
AGAAATGCAAATTTTCCATACAAATTTCAACTTTTTTTTGAAAATTTTTAAAAAATTCAATAATTTCATAAATTTTTCATTCTATCAAAATAAAAATGATGAAAAAATATGGTAAATTATTCTATCACGGTACAAATTTTTTTTCTCACTTTTTTTCAAGGCCTGAGAACTCTTTTGATATTTTTTGTTATATTTTTTGTGTTTAATTAAAGACTATAAAAATTTTATTGTAGCTTTAAAGAAAGCTATGAGCATTAGAAATGAAATTCAGAAAGGATTGCATATATTCATGTTATCGTTTTAGAACTGAAGTCATTTAAAAAAAGTCCATTTTTAAAAATTTTTATTTTTCGAAAAACAAAGGTATCTTGATGCGAAATATCAAAAAGAGTTCTCAGGCCTTGCTTTTTTTAAAACTTTTCTCATTTATTGCTGAACCAATTCTTATGTTGGATTCATTAAATAAAAGATAAATTCTTCTATTTTAATAAATAAAAACTAAAGTTAGAATATCTATTTATCACCTTTCGAGAATAAATTTTATTTTATTTGAACCTATCATAGGACAAGTAAACAAATGAAATCTGAAAAAGTTGAATTTGAAAATATTTTGTTGTCATCGAAATTTTTGGTTTACATTTTTTGTTAAAATTTTCATTTTCAAATATAAACAAAGTACCATGAATTATGTTCAGCTAAATAAATTATTTTCTGACAAAACGATACGCGAGAAATGAATATTTGATAATTTTCTAACTTTCATTTAAGATCTTCTTCATTAGTGAGAAATAAAGAAAAGAATAAAAAAAATAATTTTATTTCTTAATAAAATCATTTTTTCATGGAAATTTTTTAAAATTTAATATCTTTATTATTTTTGCGGAGTGCACCTTCAGCGCGCAAATTTTTGTAAAAATTTTATTTGAAAAATAACGACTAAAAATTCTGTTCGTCTTCCGAAGCTTATATTTAACTGTTTCTAAAATATAAAATAGCCATCAAATTCATTCTATTTTTTCTGTTCCATAATAAAGAAAAAATTAGCAAGAAAATTTTAAAATTTTCATTATGTCAACAAAAGTATTTTTCAAACCAACTCTCTTTATGTTGATTTTCAATAATAAAATGCAAAATATCATCGAAGAAATCATAAGTTCTATGATTTTTAAATTTTCATAGGCATTTTGAATCATTTTGTATGACAAAATTATTTCGGGAATTCCCGGGAATTCCGGGAATTCCCGTTCCCGTTCCCGTTCCCGAAAATCGTCCGGGAACGGGAAATCGAGAACCCCTAGAGTCTAGGATGAAAAATAATATCAAAAATTTAATAAAATTTATATCAAAAAAGTTTTTCTACAGAAAACACAAAAAAAAAATAATTCGTTGCAGGGCAAAGTAGTAGCGTCGTAATAAAATATAAATGTATGATAAAAATTGCATATAACCTTAATTTTATCGTGTGTATTTTTGGCTTCTCGTGAGAATGTCATAAATTTTTTTCAAATAAAAGTAGCGTTGCAGTTTGTTCCAAATTTTTTAGAAGATTTGTTATTTATCTGACTGCACCTGTAAATGATATGACATCATCAAGTGTAAAGAATGCAAAAAGACTTAACATGGACCAAATTTAGCAAACATTTTTTTATGTGGCTTAAATTTGTTCAAATCACAAAAGCAATGCACGAAGGAAATTATAAAAATGTGCACCAAATTACCTGCATAAGTGTGTAAATTTAAATCTTTTAATGTTAGACGAGAAATATGATGAAAATAAATTTTATAGACATATTCTGTGTACTATTCGTGCATATATAAATATATACACCACACACCATATGTTAAAAAGCATAAGGCATAAATTCTCATTAGAAAAGAACGAGCAAGAGCATTTCTATTTTTTAAAAGCAAATAACATGCGTCATTAAATATATAATCTAAACATTAACTCATTCTGTATTGCCCTCCCATCAACAGTCACATACTCACCAATCTACCTTTTGAAGAGCATAAGTACTTACAATATGTAAGTATATAATCTGTATAGCATGCGTGTTTCAAAGCATAAATTTATTTTCTTTTATACTGCGCGTTCTATGGAAAAAATAAATAAAAATCATAGAGTGCATAGCTTATTTTTAATTTCTTAGAATATGTGAAAAGTTTTAAAAAATGTTATACATTTTAAAAGAAAATCCATGGATAACTATGCATGAAAATTCAACATTTGAAAAATTTTCCCTATTTTCCCTAGTTGAAAACTTTTCTTTCTTTTAATGCTCTGTAATTTTTTGATTCCTTCCTTCCTTAATACTTACTTGTACTTACTTGAGAGATTTAATGCAATGAACGTTAATTATTATTACAATCAAGAGTGAAAAACAAAAAAAATTTTTTTGTTTCTTTAGAACTTTCGTTTCGCTCGAAAGTCTGCTATTCTGTTATACTTATTTAAAAGCATATTTCTTGCAACAAACTAATGAGATCTGAGATGTATATGAAAAGTAAAAGAACATTTCAATTCAACCTTTTTTTGTCTTTTATAGAGTGTGCTTTCATTCATTTTAATTAATTTATTTGTTCTGTAAGTAATTTTTGGCGTATGTCTGACTTTTTACAAGAACGTTCACAAAAAAATGTTTTTGCTTGTAATTACTAATTGCTGCGTGTAATCCGAAAGTTATGGCTCATTATCATTTACCTAGTTATACATATTAAGAAGAATATTGTCTTTGTAGTCAACTTGAATTAGATTAAAATAAAAAATTTTTGTGTGTCAGCAAATGCAAGAAACTTTTTTTCCATTATTAATCAAATTTTCCCAGTTTAAATTAGCAAAAAAATGGGAAATTTTGAGTATTAAAAAATATATGTACTTTGTAAGGATTTTGTCTTGAAAAAAGTTTTCTATATTTTATAAAACTATACACAAGAAAAATTAAACCTAAATTGCTCCTTTAGACCTTTTTTTAGTCTAAAGATTTCTGCTTTTACCTTTCATCATCATTATCTTCCTTTTTTTCACTTTGCTATGGTGTATTTTTTGCATTATAAAATTAGCTGTAATCACTTAAGGCTCATTATAGAAAATTTAATTTTACTAAGAGCTGCGTATAGAAAGAAGCAAACAAGTTACAAGAAAAATCTATGAAATGCTTGAAAGATAAAATTTTTATTTGATAGAAGGATTTTTGTAATAAACATGCTGCGGTACATAAAGAATTTGAAATGTTTGAAAATTTTATTCCAAAGTGGATTTTTATGATAAAACAGCTCATTAAATTTTGTATTTTGGAAAGTACTTTTAAATTAACGAGCTAAAATTGCTTTTATAAGGGGTACATTATAAAGAAATTGTTTTAAGTGTCCGCAAGTCAATGAGAATAAAAAATTTTAAATTTTAGAAATTTTTAGATAAGATTTAAGAGTATTTAAATGAGAACTATAGCAAATATTTACCCCAAAATGCTTCACAAGATTAAAAATCATCCTAATATGATGAAAAATAAAAAAGATTACAGCCCAAAAAATTAAATGTATGTACATTTGCGATTCATGTAAATTTCAGTAAATTAAGAATCGCGTTGACTCAAAAAATGCGTGTCATTAAAAATAAATATTTTAATCCATAACCAGTGTTATAAATACAGAGCCTGAGAAAAAAGGGTGAAAGCTTTATATACTTTTTGCTGCTTCATTCATTCATTCTCTCTTGTTTGAGACACAGATGATGAAAAGGCTCAATTTGAGAGATTTAAAACAAAATTAATTACATGAAATATTTCAAAAAGGGTGTTGAATGAGACGAGTATGAAGAAAAGATAGATGTAAGACAAAGAATGACAAAAGAACCATGAATATAATTGAATTGTTCTTTTTTCCTGCGGAATTTCTCAATCCCGAAAGTTCTTGACCGAGTCAACCCCTCGAGAAAAACACACACACAAAATTGCCTGCAAAGAAAAATGAAAAGGGAACTTTTTTTGTATGTGTCAGATTAAATATAATAAATAATGGGCTCTCTTTTTCGTTTATTTCTACTAAAATAACAATAAATACAATGACATTTGGAAAAAGAGAAAAATATCAATCATATTGTGTGGATTGAATGAAAAACCCAAAATTAAAATAAATGAAAGCACAGCTCACTAGACAAGAGATAAATTTTTTATCCATTGATTGAATTTAAAGTTTTTGAAATGAAATAGAAAAGATTTTTATAATCCAAAATTGTACAATAAAAAAGCTTAAGAAATAATTTAAAGAAAAACATGTTAAGCAATAATTACAGAGCTCAACCCTCAAAATGAACATTTAACACTCCTCACTCCAATAAATAAAATTTAATTCAATTGTAAGGTTTTTTTGCATAATACAAAAACAAAAGTTAATGAAATAAATACCCAACCATTTTAGCTCTCTCTCTCTCTCTTTTGCAAATGGAAACCTAATTTTATACATAACTACGTTTAGGGATGAAATAATAAATTACTTCAATTCAGTGAGTTGTTTAACTCTATATAGCAAAAATCAACTTTACCAACTTTCTCACGACTAGCACATACAACTATAAAATAATGAAAATAACTCATATAAATGTAAAAAAAACTTTGCCATTAATTAATTTATTTAATAAAATGAAATTAAAATTTCTCGTCTTTTTGTGAAGAAAAAAATAAAATTTATTTCATTTTGAGTTTATCAAACATAAAGAAGAAGTTCTGAAGGGTCTTCTAAAGGTAAGAACAAAGTTTTTTCTTTTCTTATATTGAAGTTTTCTCTTCAGAATAAGTTTCAATAAAAGGAGCTTTCGAAAGAGCAATTTTAATGAAAACTCTTCGACACTTTTCCATGTCTATTTCAGTTATAATCATATAATTTGATGAAATTTTTTATTTTAAAGGTAGGTTTTGATGTAAAAAAAATCAATAAAACCCGCAAATTCAATTCGAATTCGATTAAAAAACAGGATTGATTACTTTTCAATCCCACATTTATTCTATTTACTAAACTAATGTTTACAAATAGAGATTGCAAATATTTCAATTCAAACGCACGCATATCGTAAACCACCAATCCTCTTTCAATTACTATAAAATTCAACTCTTTCGAATTGGCGAGTGAATGAAATTTTTTGCTCTTCTGTGAATTCGTTGATTGAAAATTTCCAATTTGATTTGAATTAACGTGTGTGGGCTATTCTATGCTTTTTGAGGCAAAAAAAAGTTTATTTAGGACTGAATTCCCGAGAAATTGAAATTGATTGAATTTTCACAATCAAAAAATTATGAATTAAAGATTTTCTGTGCATATGGGACTGTCATAGAATCATGTTTTTTCACCTCAAATTTAGGAGCTTAGACTTGAAATTTCAAATTTATTCCATTACAAGCAATCACGTTCTGTGGTAAAAACATTTATAGCAAAATTTTACTAAACATCCTAAAATATTTTTCATTCTATCTAAATTATAAAGAAAATTTCTTCTATGAATGATAATTGAAATATTTTTGAATGAAAAATTTTATCTATTAATTTTATGCTCAATTTAGTTTGATTTATTCATTCTAAACATTTGTAGCCATTTATTTTATCTATCTAGCAATAAATTTCTCGCACATATTGCAAGCATACTTTAAAGTCAAATAATTAATTAGTCTCGGTTTTTAATCTTACGACAGTGTCTAATCTTGATGATTAAAAAGATGAAAATAGAAAAATATGAGATGAAACATTTGTACAAATTTGAAAGTGTGTAAAACATAACGAGTTCTAAAATTTTGAAATTTTTTATAAAACTTGTTGAACCCTATTGATGAGCTTAAAAATAACTGATATTTATGAGCAATCCGTTTAATATTTGAAGTAAACTTTTTAAGTTATTATGTTTAAAAATACTCAAATATTCTATGGTTAGTATAAAAATAATTCTGAAAAATTTAAATATGAATTTCTTTAAAAAACATTGATTTTAATACCCATGAATTTATTTTAAGGCTTTAAAAATTTAATAATAATTTTTATAAGTAAACTAATTTCACACTAAAATTATAAATGAATAATCACAGTTAACTTTGAAATTTCTTTATATAAAAATTTCAATAGCTTTCACGTTTAAACGAATTTATTCGGAAAAATATATTTTTAATTAATAATCAATTAAAAATGTTTGATAGAATTTATCATCATTATCAATATGTATCTCATGAACAACAAAATCATAATGAAAACATTGAAGCTTTTAATAACTCGATTTTGATGCAAATAGAAAATCAACCTAATGGTAATTTAAATTATTTTCAGAAAGAATTTTTTAGAATATTGTTGTTTGCAGTGTCAGACGAGAATTCAAGAGAAATTTCTGAGCAAGAAGATTTGGAAAATTTAGCAATCATACTAGACTCAACTACAGTGAATAATTATGAAAATGATGCTTTAAATAAAGTTGATGAAGATGAAGTTCTCACAGAGTATATAAACTATGAACCTGAGTCTGTTATGGTAATTCCACGTCGTTCAGCTCGTATTCGAGAAAAAAATGAGAGACTTGAAGCAATAGAACGTCAAACTTCTAGAGAACGTTCGAGGAGAAGAAGACAAAGGTCAGCTTCTAGAAATCAACGCGATTCTAGCCGTAAACGTTCTCGTTCACGTCGTAAAGGAGAATATTAAAATCGTTTGGCCAAAATTTTTAAATTTAATCATGATGAATTATAAATAAATCAAAGAGAAATAAATTTATTCAAAAATCAATCTTTTATCAAATTTTTTAGTCTGTAAAGTTAGGTTTTCACATCGAAAAAATAAAAAAGCATAAAATTTTATTTTACTATAATAATTTATTTTTAGTTTTTATTTTTCAATAAATTTATCGCGCCCATTAAAATTTTTTATCTTCCTCATATTTCATCATTGTATTTTATTGTATAAACGCTATAAATCTGTGTGGCAGTGTAAAGTGTGTAATAGAGTATTGATTTGAATAAACTTAATTACTGTCATTTTTATTTATCATCTGAATCACTTCCATTATCCTCCATTATTGATTACAATATTTTTGTTGTTGTTTTTTACGGGTTTTTTTATTCTCTTTAAAAAAGAATTAGAGAAGTTTTTAAAGTAAAACATGAATAAATATACTCTTCACTAACATAGTCAATTCATTGATTACAATTTCATTCACTTAACGATTAAAATGAAAGAGGAAAATCATGATAAAAATTATTATCAAAAATTGTGCACTGGCTAAAACAGTTGAAGTTTCTTTTTTTCTCATATTTATATCATTATTATTTATTATTTATGGATGTGAGGGCGTACATTTAATTTACTGTTTATTTTATTTTTATTTTTTTCATCTAACGAATCTCAATAGGGTTTTTTCTCATTTTAGTTTTTTTCTTCTATATACTTTGATAATAGATTATTAACATATTAAGTTCATATAGTTTCATTTTATATTTTTTTTAAATTTCCATCCTTTCATTTTTATAGCGTTTTATAGTGTTTTGTGAGTGTGTGTAAGTGTTTTATGTTGGTTTCATAAATTCCATAATTTGTGATTTCCATTTCAGGTTATTTGGAGAGGAAAGATTAACTCAACTTTTTTTCAATAACTAATAAATTAAAGAGAATTTTTATGAAGCTTTCAAGCCGATTTTGTTCCTCTTTAATAGGAAATTGACATTTTGTCTACTTTTAAATTGGAGGATAAAGAGAAAAACAAAACATTTTATGTTTTAATGATTAAATTTTGATATCATTCTTATTCCATTTCATCAAATCTTTTCTACTTAAAATGATTGAAAAGTTTTCTTGTTCTTTTGTTTATGTAATAAAATGAGAGAAAACAGAAAGTAAATGATCTGAGAAATCATTTTTGATTCGTTTTCTTAATATTTTGTGAATTTAATTATTTAATAAATATTTGCTTTCATAATATTCATTAAAAATTCAAACTTGAAGGTTTTGAATTAGCTCTTTGAAGAATAAATTCTTATGGTTTCTTGTTATTTCAAATTGAAATTTGATTTTATGATATTAATGAATATTAATTTCTCAGATCAACTAAAAATTTTAATTTCAATCTAGTAAAATAAAAAAGAAAAATTCATTCAGATTGGTGTATCATTACTAATTTATTTGATTCGTAAATTTTTAATTTTATTTGACATTTTTTTCATACGCTTTTTTATTCAAAAAGGAGAAATGGGAAAATGTTTTATTTCTTATATATTCATTTTTTGATTTTGTTTTGAGAAAAGAAAAAACGCATAAAAGAAATTTCTTAGATTGTGTTCATGTGATTCAATAGGCTTCGAATAGATTTTTTATCATCATTTTTGTAGTACTTTTAATTTTTAATTTTTATAGTTTTCATTTTTTGCATCTAAAAAATTTTATTTATATCATTCCAATTTTTTTTTTCACTTTTTTGCTATCATTAAGACGGTTTATATGAAATATTGTGCAATAAACATGTATTCATTTTTTTTCTAAAAGTTAATTTTCTTTATTTTTGTATAAAGCCATATTTATGAATCTTGTCAAATGCTGCTTTAAATATACGATATGAAACAGTGATATAAACAACATCAGCAGACTTCGTCCAGTCTAGATAGTGTGATAGAGAGAGTGTTTTGCTTAAAAGAACCTTCGGATGCAAAAGATAAGCGAAAAAGACATTTTTTGTGTGTTTATTCATCGATCGATGTAACTCGAATCAAGAAATTGTAACAATAAGTTTATAGACAGCCTTGTCAATCATCATTAGCAAACAAATAACATAAATGGGCGAGTGCATGTAGTGTGAGCGAGCGGACGACGAGCGGGCGAAGATAAAGAGAGACAGCGACGATATATATAGTAACTAATCAATTAATTAGCAAAAAACACTTTTCTTGGATTAAATGTATTGTATCTCTCATTAATATATAATATGAAGAGCGTACAATATTCAATGACTATATACCTTTATATATACTATAATAAATATTTAATTGCATGCACAAAATGCAATTTAAAAACAATTTATTATTTTTTTTTTTCTACTTCCTTCATTATTAATATTCATAACCACAACATAATAATTTATTTTTTATTTTTTCTATAAGACAAAACTCGAGAAGCGCAATCGTCATAATTTATTTTACTTTTGCTTGTTTTCTTTAAAATTGACTGGAGAGGACAAAAAAGTTTTTCGATTCATTAAAAACTTTTTTAATTATCTCATTAAAACGCAATCTGGGTTGCTTTTGTTGATTTTTGAAGAGTGGTTATTGCTTTACTCATTTAATATGAGTGCTACACTCTTTCTTAAAATAAATTTAAATTAAAGCAATCAAGTCAAGGCTCACGGACATCTCATAAGAGTGACGCGATTTAGTTATAACCTTGAAATAAAACATCTTTAAATAGAACATTGTCAACAATTAATTAAACATTATTTCAATAAACTTGTTAAAGATTTAAAATCACTTCAAGTGAAGGGAAAGAGGCTCATGAGGTTGTTGAAAATAAGAAACAAGTAATCCTCATGTTATGTGGATAATTTGATTAATTGAGCGCGGTTAAAAATTAAAATTTTATATTTGATAAAATTCACAATCTTTAGCTTTATTTTCACTGGATTTTTAATTTGGCATTTTTCTTAAAATTCCTGTAATTTGGAATGTTTTAAATGCCAATCATTCTTCTTTCATTTATTAAAGCTTTCAATCTCGTATCATAGAAGTCGCAAGTAGTTGAAAACTTAATAAGAAAATGCAGGAAAAAAACGTAAAGAGTGAGAAGAAGAAAAAAAAATTCATCTCATATGTTGTGACATTATGTTTTCAGTGAAAATTTTAATTACGCTACAAGATAAATAAAGCACCTATATTTTTTATCTCATCTCAATTATTATTATTTTAATATAAATATTGTTTTAATTATCATTATCAACGTCTTCATCATCATTATTAGATGTGTGTGTTTAAGTTATTAATAATTATGTATATATAATCCTTTCTTCCCTTTGAATACCGTATATAATTGTATTTCGATTAAAAAAAGTTCTCATAATTCCTCTATAATTTTTGCTTTAAGCACTATAAAAAGATTTATTTTCCCTTTATAAATACTCAATATATATTATCGTAGTTAGATATATCAATTTTTATTAAATATTAAAAAGGAGTTTTTTATTTTGAGGAGGAGGAGGAAGTTGATTGAATGAAAAACCGATAACTATGATAGATAGAGTAGAAAGAAGTATTTTTTGTAAAACGGCAATTGATGGTGATTTGTATAATTGATTTAATTTTTAGTCGTTAAAAAATCGCAAGTTTGTTTCTTTATATAAAGATTGATTTGTCTTCCACATTTTTATTTAAGATTATTTCTTGGTCTAGCTGCTCAACAATATAGTGAGAGAGAGAATGTTTTGTGAAAGTAAAATAGAAGGGATGAATAATTAGAGTCATTATCTGTTAGTATTGTCACTATCGTCAATGTAATTAACTATGAAAATAAACAAAATAAAATTTACGTATTGAAAATAATTCTCTAAATCATACTTAAAATGTGATAATCTTATGATAATTGTTTGTTTTCTTATCATTATTTCTTCTAACTCACTTAAAATAAAAGTAAGCAGATTGAATAAATTTTGTAATCAATCACATAGCAATTATGTTTGCTTTATCTCTCATTGTTTGTGAGTCAGAATATAATACTATCGCGGTTTCACTTATTTATGGTGTGTTTTCGAGCAATAAATTCGGGTATGAGGAGAAAAATTTGTAAAAAAGGAGACTGAGATAGAGATCATTTTCACTAAAATTTGTTGTTATTATTTTAATGTAATTTAATATTCTTGCTACGTTAGCTATTTATATAGTAGTTATATTGTAATGTATATTTCTTCTTCTATGACGATTAAAGCTTCCTTTGTAAATTTGGTTTTCTTTTGAAAAAGGATAGGTAGTTGGAATATTTAGTGCTATGAATTAGACATATCAAATGGCGACATTTATTTCAAACAAGAAACAAGCTTTAATTAAAGCCACCATCTCAAATTGTTTTATTGCCAAAAATTTTGTAAACATAAAAGAGGAATTTTTAATGCCTTTTTTATCGACAATGGAACGAGAAGTTTTTTTGTCTATGATTTTTTATAACATTGACTCATTTTCATTTTAGCTAGTTAATATACATGTATAATCTCATCTCTATTTTGTGTGTATAGGTAGTTTATATATAGTGTAATAATTTCTTTGGCCAAAAACTGATACTGATTGGGAGAGATTGAGAAAAATATGAGAATGAGATAAAGACAGAGTGTGAAAGAAAATCACATTATTTCAAATCCTCTTCACTATCGAGTTTTTCAAACTTTCGAGCCATTTCTGAGACACTTATACTACCGCTTCCTCCTCCTCCATTACTATTGCCGTTTCGTGAAAAAATTGAACCACCAGTATTGTCAGAGGCCGTGCCAATATCGGTATCAATGGGATCTAGGAATGGATTAGTCGCTGAATATTGTACTCTATAAATATTATCTGACGCACTACTACTTGTATAAGTCGATGTTCCATTACTTGATGTATTATTTGTCGTTGCAAGATTAGAATAATAATCAGTACTATAATTACTATATGAACTATACGATGATGAATGAACGTCCGCTTTCTCGCCACTCGCGCCCTCATATTTGCTAATATAGGACGATGTTGTTTTGGGTAGAGTGCTATAAACATTGTTATAATTTGTTGTCGACGAGTAGGACGACGATGATGTCGCTGCTGGACTTGATGTTGTCGTTATTGACGTTGATGTTGCAGTTACATTATTAGAATTGTTATTATTAGTATTAGTATTATTATTAAAATTTGAATCTGATTGATATAAGTATGGATTAGTTCTACCTAAATGTAACGGTAATGTGTTTGTGGTATTAGCACTATTTATTGTATTTCTAGATGGTAGTGGTGGCGATGATGATGATGAAACGCTGCTACTTGATAATCGACCCAATCCTGAATCACTATATTTTGACGATGATGAGAATGCAGTTGTTGCCGCAGTTGATGATGAGGATGGCGGCGAAATGTCTTGATTTTTGTTTGCACTTGCCAAATTTAAGTTGCTTAGAGTTGTCTTTAGGTCAGCCGAGGGTACATAAACGGGAAATGGTGGAAGCTTAAAAGTATTCATGATTTTATGTTTGCCGTTTGTTAAAATCGATATTGTTGTTGTACCACTGCTGCTACTAGTTGTTGATGATGTCGATGTATTGACATTTGATGACGATGATGGTAGTGAGAAAGAAATTGGCTTATATAATGTGATATCGTCATCTTTTTCATTAGTTTTGCCATTCTTTTTTGTTACATTGCTGCTACTGCTGCCATTACTTGTTGCAGCCAAATATCTGTCGGCAACTGGTGATGATCGAGTAGTGCTTATACTAGAATAATGCTTATAATGGTTGTTGCTGCTTGATAATGCCGATACGGTTGAAGGTAGCAAAGAATTTTTGGTGTATGCTGACGACATGTCGTACGATTGAGAAGAAGAAGTGCTTGGTCCACTTGTACTGCTTTCTGTTACTTTGGTTGTCGATGTTTCATCCTTACTATTCAAAGAAGATTTTGTAGATACTGATATTAATTGTTCTTGAGATTGTTGCTTGATTGAGTTACTGCTAGTTGATTCTTTTAGGTTTGTTGCTGATTCGGAGATGCTTGTTGGTGGTGATGCACCTCGTTTAATAGTTTCAGTTCCTAAAATAATTCAAATTCATTAAAAATATCAAATGATTTTTTTGATCATTCTAACCAGAGCCTGAATCTGATGAAGCTGAACTAGAGCTTGGGGATGGTGTGGCGAGCTGTTGCTGTTGCAATCGGCCTCGAGCTGCCAATGAGTCCGACGATGCTACCAACTGCGTTGACTGTAAAATATTCAAATATTAATATTAATACTAAATAAAAAGAATATATTTTCTTTACCGTTTGAGCCACCGGCTGTAAGACTCGATGCGATTGAGCTAACTGACCCACTGCTGATTGATACTGAGGATTGGTGACTGAAAGCTGAGTTCGAGCGAGCGAGGTGGCCGTATTGTTGACTACCACCAGTGGTTGTTTGACCGCTTGCGATGCATTGACTTTGCTTCCACGCTGTTCTGTTCGCTGCTCGTTGCCGCGCCGTTGCATGCCTGTCTAAGAATACATAAGTCTCTGTATTAATCATTAAATTGCGCTCTAAGTCAAATATTGAAAAGAGGATTTTTGCCATTGACTGTGTGTGCGTGGAGTGCTATTTTTTGTGTCATATTGTGTTTTTTCGTGCAGGATAGAAAGGTTTTGTGATATTGCAGTAACTTTACCACATTACCTGAAACATTGGCTGCCGATGCTGGCTGTGGCCAGATTTGTAGTAAATATTTAAGAACAGCTATTGGTTGTGCATGATCAATTTCAACATCAGCTGGACCTCCTGTTGAATGTAACATCAGAGGTGGCCCAAGTGCGGTTGCTAAAGCTTGCGCTGACATCTTGTTCCTTTCTGATGCAGATACCACTAATGATAAATGATCAAGTAAAAATACTAGTGTTGCCTAAAAATAAATAATGACATTAATCAATCAAATAAAATTGTCAATAGAAAAATTATATTTTTACCCTATTAGCTCTTGGTAAACAGTCTAGAATGCTCAACATCAATTTTGCATTACCCTCTGGATCATCGGGTAAGCAAACGCCTAACGCATCAACAGTCATTTGGAATAAACAACGAGTGAATAAAGGTTCTGGAAGTTCGCGAAGATAATCCTTCAATACACCAGTAATAACATTGATATCGGGGACATGTTCAGGACTCAATTCTACTGCGCGGCTATTTCTTTCGAATGCTTCACGTAGCAATCGTTTTTTAGTTGCCGATCCGCAAAGTCGATAAAGTCCAATGATGTCAAGACCGCGACGTTCAATTTCTTCAACACAACGTCTTAATATAATCGGAACTGGAGCATTTCCTGGTGCACCTTTAGCTTCTCTTGTGACAACAGTCTCGAGATCGACACCAAAGAGAGCTGAGGAGGTGGAGACACTGCCACGTAATGCTGGAACACCACGTCGTCGATATAGCTGCTGTGGATCATTGTAGCGCATTCGCAAATAAATAGTGCCACGAGGTTCAACTTTAAGAGCGAGTTGATGAATAGGTGCTTGTCTAATGAGTGGAGTGATTGCAATAGCACCACGATAGCACAACTTATGTCGATGTTGCGGATCCCATGAATAAATTAATACATCCAACTGCTTATTATTTACCAAATCCAATTCAAACGATTCATCCCAATCGAATTGCAAATCACCAGATCTAACAACAGTTCTTGCTTTATGAACACGGTCGCATTCTATCACACAATATAAATCGCGAATTTGCTGTGTATTTGCACTCTGAATGCCTTCTGGTGTTGCACGAAGACCACGACCAGCGAGGAGATTCATCCAGAGCATGCCAGATGTACCTTGTGATTCCATGACGGGCTTATCGAGTTTATATTTTGTGAATTCAGCTGGATTGATTTCGATTTGTCGGTGAGTTCTTGGCAAAGTTGTACTTGGTGTTGGTGCAGGACTTTGATGACCACTGACACTGCCAGGTGACTGAGCTACGTTGCCAGTACCTGTACTTAATTCTAGAAGCTGTCGCATGCGACGAATATTAGGCGATGAACGAATGGCCGATGATGGTCCGCCAATATGCTGTGAAGAGAGTGAACGCACAGGCAATCCAGCTATTCCAGCACGCATTCCTAAACCAATACTATTGCGATCCAATGTGCCCAGCATCCTCGCACGATTACTGTATATATTTTCAGTCTGCAAATGAAACATTTATTATTCAGTAATTACTGCTATTGTAATATTAATGAAATAAATTGATGGATATTCAAAAAGAAAAAGAGCTTTTAGTTGGTAAAAACTTTTTTATGTAGATTAAATCTGAAAAAGCTTACATTTTTAAGAGCATCATGAATATTTTCAGCACTGCATGAGAATCGATGTGCTCGTTGTTGATTTAGGATGTCACGTGATGCTCTCATTTGTTCACAAATTGCTGAGCTGCTTGGTGCTCTTCTTAACCAAGCTCGATATTCATCTGATGTGAATATTGATGGATTTGTTGCAATTCTTGATCTTAAATCTGAAAAATTATATAGAAAAAACATTAGTATTAATTATTTACTTTTATTTTACCCCGAACCAACCTCTATCACGACGTATAGTTGGCAGTGAGTATTCGGGGGCGGAAAGATTACCATCATCTTCGCTTCCAATTCGATCAACAAGGCGTGATCTTAAATTCATGCGTGCATTAGCCACGTTTCTATCTCTAGGCAGTGAGTTAAATTTAGAAAAATCTGCTGCACCGCCATGCTGTGAGCTGCTGCCTACACGACCCATCGTATTCACGTTTTGTTGCTTATTATAATAGTAGTAATTTGGTCGACCAATCGTTGCTTCCGTGTCACTTGAATAGTCGAGTGGCGGTTTATGTCTTGATATAGTCGATGAAGTAGGCGATGAATATTTGATTGCATTTCGTGAAGATTGCTGATCATAACCGCGGCCATAACGTCCTAAAGTACCACCTGACATTTGTTGTGGTGATGGAGCACCTCCACCCGATTTTAGACTCGATCTTAGGAAAGAGTGACGACCGAGTGAGGCAGAATAATCAGAGTATTCAACTCGTGGCAAAATATCAGCTGAACCAGAACGTGGAAAACGCTGATGTGATTGACTCATTGAAACTCCAGCACGAGTATCTGACATTCTTCTGCTCGGTCCTGGATAGAATGAGTGAACTTTTTCAGCTAAGCTTTCGAGTGTGCCAGCATTTTGATAGTATGCATTTGAAGGTTGAAATTGATGAGCTCCTTTAGGTTGTTCGGTAATGACTGAAGATGGTGGAGCTGGAGGTTTATAACCCCAACTTGGTGTATGCTGATCCATTGCGTTGGATCGTGAACTGTAATACATATCGAGTTGTTCACTTTGCGGACTATAATTTGTTAGTCCAAGTCCCAGACGCGACCTCGATTCGCTCATCTCTCTTCCATCGCCTGTTCTTCGCTCGCGTGACGATCTAGAGCGAGGCGCGTGATCCGTTTCGTCCAGTAACATATCTTGATCGTCACGCAGGTCTCGTTTGATGACGACAACTGGCGGCTTCTGTTCAGAGCGTGTAAGGGGTGGTGGTGAAGTTGAGCGACTACGACGAGTTCTTATTGCCAACACCAAACGGCGTGGTATAGACATAATTATTACAACATCATCCAATGACATTTGTCTAACATCTACTAAATTTACTGCGAGTATTTCATCACTAACTCGCAAACATCCACTGTTATAAACTGCAGATTCCAAAGCTATACGCGATATGAAGACGCCATCTGAGCGGTCGGCGCCATTTCCTTCTCTTATATAAAGACCTTAAAATAAATATTTTTATGTTAATTATGCTTTTAAGAAATCAAAAAAAAAAAATAATTTTTTTACCTAATGTCTGTCCAGGGCGTTTAACAATCTCGACCATTTGTACCGTATGCCGTGAGTCGGCCGTTGCGAGAAATTTTTGAGCCTGCTCATACGACTGACGACTTCCTATGCATCGTGGTTCTAATATTCGCACAATCATCTCGCCACGTCTTTCGACCGCCTATAATAAACGGGAAAAAAATTCTTTCTGCATTCTATTCCATTTTTCATCATTATTTTTACTAACCTCAAGCGCTGCTGCTGTACTTGGGTCATGGTCATTTTCCACTGCCTCAATTTGCCGAAAAATTTCTGAACTGATACCAGACACTTTTCGAAAGTCACCCTGCAGCAGCACGGGTTCTTTCATGTGCCCACCTTGCCTCTGCATATTTGTATTTTGCTGATTTTGCATATTTTGTCCGGGATGATGCGGTGCACGTCCCGGACTTGCCGTGAGATCAGGCACTGATCTTCCATTATCCTATAAAAAGAGTATAAGAAAAAAAAGAAAAGTCATCTTGATGAATGCATGTTGTTTATTGAAAGATTTCCATGAGTCACTCCTCATTACAATTTGCCATAAATAGTAGTATGCGTGCACATTCATTCACTCATTCCATTCAATTTTCACAATAAACATTTTCAATTAATAATTCACAAATGTTTTTTTTTCGCTTGCTTTCAGATTGCGAATGATGCAGAGTTCGGAAATTTCTTGAAATTTAATTTAATTATTTAAATAAATAAAAATAACAGATCCTATTTGAGTAGCCTTTCATACAAATTTTAAATTTACACGAGAATTGATTTTGTAATATCTGATTATTAAAAATCTACAAAAGTAGAGTTTGAAGAAATTTCTGTTTTACATGAGGTTTGAAATCACCATATCAGAATTCAAATCTTAATTTCCGAACTCTGAAAATGAAATGTGAGTGAGTGAATGTACATGTGTATTTGTAAATGAACTTTTATATACCTTACTGCCTCTGATAAAAAAGCATCCACTATTTGTACTATCACACATCGCGTTCTCCCTCTTTTTTTTTAAAAAAAAAATCTTTTCTTTTTTGGCGAGAGAGTTTTTGATAGTTTTATTCTGTCTTCTCGAGAGTAGAGCAGAAGAATGAAGTGAGAGAGAGGTTAAAGGAAAGAGAGAAAAATTTTACTATCTAGATTTTCACAACTCAACTTTTGTATGCGCTTGAATGAAAGCTCTGCTGCTGTTCTCACACATACACACTTAAAATACAATAATTTTTTTCGTTTTCTTTTTTTTTTTTCGCTCGTTCAATTGAGTATGATGCAGAAGAGATTACATCTTGATATGTTGAATATTATTAGGAATTATTAATCATCACTCGTAAATACACGCATGGATTATTATTACTAATATTAGATTTGTGCATTATTGAGATTATTATAATTGGCATGTAAAATTGCTATCACAAAAATAACGACACGATTCTTTCTTTTCTGTATATGTATATTCTTTTCTATACTTAAATGTTTTTTTTTCACAAGAACACAGAAGAAAAAAATTATATAAAAAAGGAGAAAAAAACTTTCAGTTCCAAGAGTTATTAAACTTTTATTATATTTTTCTTTTCTCTCTAGTTTTATTTCTAGTTAGAAATTGTTTTTCAAATTATAGAATGAGCATGAAAGGCAAATGTAGGAATGTATATGTAGTAATTTTCGGGAGGGAAAAAAATCGATTTCCACACTCACAGTAGCAAAGAAGTAAAAAAGGGACAATTATCAATTATTATTACTATAAACTCTTTTAGTTTCACTTTGCTTTCACTTAGAGCTTATGATATGTATTAGGTGACTGAGTTAATCAAGTGTCTATTCACGTAAGTCCACTTATTATTACTTATTATAAACATTCACACACACATTTTAATTGAGCAACTTATGAACTAATTTTTTTTCTTCTTTTTCTCTTCGGTTCATCACTCTCTTCAGTGCGTTGGATTTATTGCTATTATCGACGACTTCACTTTTAATACTTTTATTTTATTCACCATCGTTGTCACTTTAGTGCCTTAAATATTATTTGACAATTCTTTTCCCTTATTCGACAAAAATTATAATAAAAAAATTAAAAAATCTCTCGGTGTCGATTTTTTTAGCTACGTTTGAAATAAACTTTTTCATTTCAATTCCTATCGCGAAGGGAAAAAAGATGGCGAATGGTGAGTGAAGCAGCAGTGGCAGTAGTGGCTTTACGGAAGGTCTGTTTTTTTTTCTCTTTCATATGCTAGCTTTTTCTCTCATATTCTAGTACTACACTACACATTTTTTCCGAATGAAAGCTTTCTTTCGTATACGCTATACTATATGAGTGATATTAAGCACATGCGCAGTATTAAAACGAGCATTGTATATTAATTTGATTTTAAAGAAAAAAATAGTATAATTCTGTGTGTTTCTATTCATAGTTTCATGCATAGCTTCACGTGTATTTGTATTACACAACCATATTACCACAAACTGCATGGAATGAGTTGCATGGCGTTCTTTAGATAAAAATCATTCCGCCTTCGTAAAGCTCACAATTGAGTTTCTCATACACTATCATTTTTATCACACGAGTGCAAATGTGTGCGAGTGCAATCAACTCTCGGGTAAGGGAAAATAATTCATTTTCGGTGTGTAAAGAAATACTATTATATACCAAAAAATAAGTTGCATCGTGTGCTGCTTTTTCTCTCTCTCTCATCAGTGCAGCGCAGCATCAAATATATAAATATGAACTACTACACATATCGCACATAGTTGTACATAAATGATTAGACATGATTCATTTGCAATGATTTCATATTGCTCTCTCTATGTCCTCATTTTTATATTGTATATTTTTTTAGGTTGAAGAATGACATTATTTAAAAGACTCTTTCTTTGATGTTTAATATCACAATATATAGTGAGTAGTGAGTTGTGGAGGCATTTATGAGGTTGTTCATTCTAAGAGTTATTTAGTCTTCAAAATTGATTTTTTGTACATACCTTTCTTCTGCCGCAACAAAGCATTGCCTTGCAACGGGAATGTCCTGTAATAATATGATAAAATTAGAATTTACATTTAATTAGTTTTAACAAATAATTTTCTTTTAAGTAAGAGTTCATAATGATTTCTAAGGAATTGTCGTTTTTAAAAATTTTCAATCATAAAACTTTAAATTGGTAGTGATACCTTTAATTTATTGGATCTGAATTGGTAACTTAGGAAATCTTTTAATGAAAAATTAGTTTCTATTTAAAAGGCATTAATTAATAAGATAAATTCTACAATAAGTTATTTAAAATTTTCTTTGAAAATCAAGAAAAACAAAATTAGATTGTAGTAATTTGAATTGATAAATGATAAATTTCGAGCCTTGTTTAAAATACTATCATTTAGGATTGTGAATGTAACTTCAACTTGCTAACCTACTTGAACCTTTAAAAACCTAATCTTTAACCTTTTTATTGTTACTATATGACTTCTCCTTACTCTCTTGACTTAATAATGCTACTTTCATCTAATGCACTACAATATGAAGTTGAAATTCTCGAGTCATGTGCTCTTGTTAAAATGATAGAGTGCAGTTGACAGAGCTACTGAAGTAACAAAGTTTTCTGCTTTTAATTTAACTTAAAATGAGAATTTTGTATTGAAACTTTAATTGTTTGTTAAAAGGTGCTTGCTTGGGAAAATGCTTTCAAGTTAATCGAAAATTGAATTTCAATCTCGCATGAGAAAGTAAGAAAAAGAACAAAATCTCTGAACGTCCATTTAAGGTTATTGACCTTTAAGAAACTACCACAAGTAGGACGATAGTCTATTTTTTGTCAGACATCGATTACTGGCTTTAAAATTCATTGAGAGTGATTGATGACAGCAGGCTAACATGAACGTTTTTCCGCTTCCTCCCTCATGTCCTGACATACATTTTTTTCACAACTAGTAAGTGCTTTAAAATTACATGAATGTCTGAACATGAAGAGATATTTGTCATTCATTTATATATAGTAAAAATCAATGGACTAAACATTTTTTCTCTTAATTTTAATCTTTTTTAGCACATTGTTTTACATATTGGGTTATTAATAGAGATAAACCCATAATTCTAAACGGATTTATTGTAAAATTTCTGTCGCTTTAGTTTTGGCTCTTGAATTATACATCCCTTGAAATGCTTTAATATCATAAAATATAAATTACACAAGAGAAAAGGTAAGTGAGATGAAAATTCTTCTTTACATCAATGGAAATAATCATAAATCTTTACTATGCATAGTTTTATGTATGTAATTTTTCTCTTACTAAATGAAAAGGATAAAGAAGGAATATTTTTTTGTGTACATACCTGTAGCCGATGTTTTCAGTCGTGTAAATTTACGCCACTGCATTAGATTAATGGGTCTACGATTCGGCACTTAATGGTGATTAGTGTCGAATCGAAAACTCCACTACTCAATTGACACAGTATCAATCGACGTCTAATCTTGCCTCTAAATTCATTCATAAAAACACTGTTTTGGCTTCACACTCACTCTCTTATATATATTTTTTTATATTTTTTGTCGCACTCGATTCACTTAATCGCTTTCACCTTCTCTTCTATTAATATTTTTCACTCCCACGTTTGTATACGGGGTAGCTTACTTCTTTCTATCTCGTTTTCTTTCTCGCGCGTTATCAACACAACACAGAATAAAAATGAGAATGTCAATTGTGTCGAGGCTTACACAAATAGCATTTTTTCTTCATCATAAAATTATTATTGATATTGTCATGTTCTTCTCATTTCTCTCCTTTTCTGTCTGCTTCTTTCTTTTTTTCGCCTTTTATGATTTAAACAGATATCTCATCATCGTGTTTGGCTTTATGATTATGAGCTTACACTACACTGTTATGAGAAAGAAAGAATGAGAAAAAAATATGAAATCATTTTTCAATTCATTTCTTGTCAAATTATTATTATTATTATATTTTTTTGTCTGTGATTTTTTATGAGAATAGGAAGTTTAATATTATGACAAGGGTAGCATAACATGTAAGGTGTGACAACTCTTTGACTTTTATTATAATGAAACACTTCCGTTTCTATCCACCCTCCTTTTTCTATTCATATTGGCCTATTTGATTCGAGTAGAGAGCGAGAGAGCAACAAGACGAGAGTTGTTGTTTCGATTTAGAATTTCAATGTTCTATAAATGATGTAGGTGCCTTTTGAATTGTTTGCTCTTCTTTTTCTCTTTCTAATGAAGAAGTTTTGAGAACACAACAAAAAAGTTTATCGTTGGAAGGAAATTTTTTTCTCCTTGACTTATTCCTTTTTGTGTTTTAATCTTCTTCTTTTGTTGTGTTTTAAACAGCTTGAGTTGTTTTGTGTATAAAAATAAACTCGTTATTTTTTTGTCAAAATTTAAAATAAGAATTTATTTGAAAAAGCTTACACAAAATAATCTCTTTAAATTGTCAATATTCTATTCCTTTCAACTGGTTCAGTAGTTTTCTTTAAAGATTAAAATTTTCCCAATGATTTGCATTTTTCATAATTCTCTTGGATATTTGTCTGTGGTTGGCTTTAAGTGGAATTCACAGCAATTTGCAACTAACAAGTGATCAATGAAACGATTTAAATATGTAGATTAAGCTGTCAATCACGATTATGCTAAAGTGCTTGTTGATATTGATGTGATTCTTTATGTAGGGAATCAATTCAATTTAATGGATAAAATTTTAGAAATATTTTTAATTTAAGCTTTTTGTAATCAATATTTAAAAATTTCAAATCAAATCAAATTATTATATTCATATCTTAAAAGTTAAAAAATATTCAATGAACTGATTTCTTTTTTTAATTTTTCATGAAAAATTCATTTTTTTCTCAAAAATTCTTCATTTTTTTTTAGAAGAAGAAGTCAATCATGTCCTTGAACAAAATTTGTCGTGTTTCTTCTTTTCTTCAATATTCAGCTTTTAGTGAGATTAAATTTTTCTATATTTGTCTTTATTTTAATTCAACTTTCTAAGCGTCCTCATATGAATGAATGAATGTCTACATATATGTAGATATATGGATAAAAGAGGAAAAACTTTATAATAAAATTTCATTCCCTTCTGGCAATAAATTAAAAATGAATAAAGTGAAGGATGAGAGTCTGGCTAAAGCGAGCGAAAAAGATTGAAAAATGACTTCCATCATTTTAATTTGAAATTTTTTTTGTGTATACAGTCATATTTCACGTTGTGATTTTTATGAAGGATTAAACGTTTGAAGCCTCTTTCTTGCCTTTTTCATTTCTTTCTCTCTCACTCACATACAAGAAATTATATTAAAAGTCATGAAAGATGGGAAAAAAGTCGAGAGGCTTTTAGCGCAATTTTCTTGCTCCTCTTCTCTCGTGCTTTCATATTTTTTTTCTTCTTTTTTTTGAAATCACGACATGAAGTGTGACATCCCTACTTCAGCGACATGACACTTTTTAAATTAGTGATAAATGTAGAGCACTTTGGTGTTATAAAATGGCTTTTTTGGGCTTGAAAAATTGTTTCAATTACTATGAATGTCATAAATTTCTGCATTAGCAGACGCGACATCATCGGCAATTGTTTCATTCTATATTGTGCACATTTTTCATTCATTCGAATGATGTTCATGATGAGAAAGGGATATTTTATAAATCATGCCATCCTACTATACATACTCATCTCTTGTCTCGTCTCATTCTCTCACTCGTTTGCTTTTATCTCTCTTTACTGTGTTTATGCTTGCGTATATTTTTATGAGCGACTGAATAGAATACACATAAAAAAGAGATTCAGAAATGGAAAAAAAGAAGAGTAGAAAGAGAAACGAAGAAGAAAAATCGATCGATATTTTTTCCGTTTCGAATTTGTGTGTGAAAATGTTATTCTTTCTTTTCAGCCTAAAAGAGGAAATGCTTCGCGGCGTTAAAAAGAACTCAATTTTCTTATATTACATGTAGTGAACGTTCAACTGCCGCGTTTTTCTCTCTCTCGTGTGACGGCGGAAAATATTGCGGAAATGAGAACTTTATGAGCATCAATTGATAAGAATTATGACTTAATTTACCCACACTTCGTTAAAATTACATTAAATTGAAATAAATGGCTCGCACTGTTAACATCACCATCTTTGCTTTTTTCAACCACTATTGAGGGCTATAAAAAAGTTTTTTTATACTCGCGCACAAAATGAAGAAATAAAATTTTTTTATCAAATTTGATAAATCATTCAATCAATTCCCAACTGAGAGTGTTTGTATGTGTGTTTCATTAAAGTAGCACAAAACTTTCTCTGTTTCACACACAATTGTAACGTTTTACTGACTTTGACGAGAAAATAATCAGAAAAAGTTTTTTTCCTTTCTATTTAAAAATATCAAAAAAGAGACACAGGAAAAAAGGTAAAATTCCTTTATGTGTATAAAAATAAATCACTTTATATAATGACAAGTATTGAATCGAATTGATAGTAGCTCATAAATTCCTTTTCCTTTTTTGCTTCTCTTTCACTTTTGCTCCCCGTATAGCAACGCTTTTTTTCTTCCAAAAAGGAACAGAATTTTTTCTCCGTCTTCGATTCTTTCTTTTCTCACGAGAAATTTATTTTTAAATTTTTTTGAAAGTTGTCAATGAAATAATCAAAGTTTTTCATCACCATTTACTTTTAAGTGAGTTACACAATGCACAGAACTTATTTTAATTGATGATATGAATAGTTTAACTAATAAAGTTTAATATTTACACTGGGACTTACTCGAAATATCTGCAGAGAAAATTTTTTTTCATTAAAAAAGTTTAGCTTTCGTATTTTTTTAGTGCGCAGATGTCGGAAAAATTCTTTCAGTAGGATTCGATTTTATTCTAGCTGGAAAATCCATTCAAATGGATGTGTGCTGTTATGGAATGATTGTTAAATGTTAAGAAAGTAGTAGAATTTCAAAGTTTTTCTTCTTTTACATGAATTAAATAATTTTAAACTGTTTTATTTGGATAAAAATACTTATTGATTTATATTTTAATCTCTTTTATTATAAAAGTTAAAAATGATTGAGAAACTCAAATACATCCTAGAAAACAACACGATAATAGGTCATTCAAATTGCATTTCTTTTTAGTATGGTTCGCACTTGCACGTCGACAGCCAAGTGTCGAGGTCGGCAATTGTCAAGTTATAATTCAAGTTGATTTACTCAAAAATATTTCTAATTCGTTGAGATGAACTTTAATTTGGTTCAAATTTGTTAAATAATATGAAAATCAAAGATTCTTCGATTTACTAAAGTTTTGATCTAAATAAAATTATATATGAATAAACTAGAGACATTTTTGAGTAAATCAACTTGAATTGTTACTTGACAATTGTTTACGTCGACACTTTACTGTCCACGTGCAAGTGCCGAACCATACTTTTTAGACTCTAATGAAAATGTTTTTTTTTTCCTTGAGCTTCTAAATTTAAATTCTCATGTAAATTTCTTTTTCAAATTAATTTTTTTTGCACTATTCTTTAGTTGCTTAATTTTTTTTAACAAGAAATACAAATAAAGACTATTAAAATTAACAGAGTATTTGAAAGATTTGGATGAAAGAATCAAAATAAGCGTAAATTTTATGGTTCGTGCTTGCACGTCGACAGTTAAGTATCGGTGTCGAAAATTGTCAAGTTCCAATTCAAGTTAATTTACTCAAAAATCTCTCAAGATGATTGGTACAAATTTATCAAAATAATATGAAAATTAATGTTTCCTAAATTTACTAAAGTTTCGATCGAATAAAAGAAAATCGAATTAAATAGAGATATGTTAATTAATAGAAGGTTTTTGGTAATTTATTAATTAATTTTAATTTTAAATCTAATTATTATTAATTAATTTTTATTGAAAAAGTAAAGATAATATTTTCTAATCTTATTGTATTTTAGTAGAACTTCTCAGATTTCTGCTATTAAAATATTATTAGAGTTCCAAGTTTTTATTTTACATGATTTTGAAATAAACCCTACTCACCGCATACAAAACATATTCACATTTTTGAATAAAGAGCAATATTATGTGTGTCAGTAGAAGGGAGTTGAGTACTAAAACAATTTTACGTTGTAGGGTAAAAAGAATCATCATAAGAAAAGGGGAAATATTTCAATCATTGAATGAATAATGATGAAGGGGAAGGAAATGAAAAATATGTTAATGATGGGGTGCCATTGTGCATGTATGTGTGTTCATCATTCGTTCAAAAACAACAGGTTGAAGCACTGATGATGATAATCGATGTGAATTACATTCGTCGAGCAAGGAAAGCAAGCAACTGGTTTTGCAGGTGAAACAGATTCGCTTGAATGAAAGAGACAACACGATGCGCACTAGACGACTTCCCTTCGTCGCAGGAGCAGAAGAATAAAATAAGGAATAAGAAGAAGAAATTCGCTTTTGTCATGCAATAAAAATCGTAGAATATAAACATTCATTCAGCTCGTATTTTATGAACTGTTGCACAAGTCACGGATCACACGAAATTCTCATTTTATGCTCACATTCTTTGCCTATTTCCGAGGCAGTATTGTATTATGATTGCGTCATAGACCGAAGTTTATTGAGCGTCAAAAGAGCGCTTAATTTTTAAATATTTTTTTCTCTCTTTTATGACGAAATTAAAAAATTTTTTCCAGCATGGAATTGCAATTAAAATTATTGAAAGCATCATAAAAATTTCTTTTTCTCATATTGAAAAATTGCACACATGTCACACATTTATCGTGATTTTATGACGCTTATATCAAAAAATAAAAGTAATAAAATCATCAAAAGATTGCCGAAAGAAAATTTAGAAAATTATAAAACAATTTTCCTTTAAGGCGCCGAGCGAGGAGCAAGAGAACATTAAACAAATTACACGCATGAACTTTAATATGAAAAAATTGATTTTACACACCTGGCGTCGCAGCAAGAGCAGAGCATATGCCTTTGAAACTAAACAGCAATACAAAGCAAGTGAATGAATGAGTGTACAACAGGCAGTAGTATAAAAGAGAGAGATGTGATGTAATAAAAGAAACCCCCAACAATGCAAGAGCCAAAAATAAAAAAAAGTACACAGAGAGTTTTATGATCAAAGAAGAAAAGTTTATGTAACGGAAGTGTGATTTATGTCCTGCAATGTAAAAAATTTTATTAAAAATATTGTATGTATTCGATACTGCCGGTAATTTTCCTACTTTTTATTTTGAGCCAGATAAAAGAAAAAAGTTTATTTTCAAGTTCA
Organism: Polypedilum vanderplanki; assembly: GCA_018290095.1. Classification (NCBI taxonomy): domain Eukaryota; kingdom Metazoa; phylum Arthropoda; class Insecta; order Diptera; family Chironomidae; genus Polypedilum; species Polypedilum vanderplanki. The sequence continues at coordinate 19,612,445 of CM031381.1, read as the reverse complement.
GGTATTTTGGAAGTTGATTTAAGACATGTCTATTAAAGTATCGTTTTTATTGTGATTTATTTTAATGGCTCATTCACATTGTTTGATGGTTTTTAGAAGAATACAGCTTAATTTGTTGTAAATTTCTTAAGAGATAATAACAAAGTGTTTAAAAATAGACATCGTAATGGATTTGATAAAAATTTTATAAAGAAATAAAAAATTTAATCCAATTTCTTCTCTTGTTGCTTTTGTAGAACTCTTAATAAATTCAATCATCATTGTTTTTCTCTATAATATATTTCTTTTTCATCATTCATTTACAAAGCAGTATTTTCAATTTACTCAATCTTAGAGTGATGAAATGAAAGGTAAAAAAGTGCTCTTACATCGCATCAACAAATAAACAAGCAAGTTCAATAGATTGAAAGCATCTCAAAGAAATAAATAAAAATTTCATCATTCATATATGTTGCTGTTTCTGTTGTAAATGTGAACTCCTAAGAACAATCTTGAAAAGATTTCCTGTATATTTTTTGACATAGAAAAGCTCTTTGTCAAATGATTTCATTCAATTCATTCCTTTTTGACTTGCACAGAGAGTTGAATTTTTAATAAAATTGATTATTTCACCCGCTAAGTGCAATTCTTTATAAAGTTGTTTTCATTGCTCTCAGAAAAAATATGTATATATAAAATACGCGATTTACGATAAATCTAATAAGGCATAAATTGTAAAGACGACAAAAATTCAAATTATATTAATTTGCATTCGTAACATCGCAATTTCCTTCTCACACATGTGTATATATATAAAAAAAGGGTTCTTTTGAATTTGATAAAAATCTCATCTTTTTTTATTTTGCTCTACGCCTGCCTACCTTCTAATGTCATCGAACTAAAGCATCGTTTATATGTGCAAATTGAATAGAAATAGGGGAAAGAGGTAACCTTTTTTCTTACTTTTTTTGCGTGTCACATCGATAAGTTCAATGATTGACAAAAACGCCTTTCATTTCATTTTAACCATTCCCTAAGCAGATCTCTTCTTTTGCCAAATTGTGTGATTTTTTCATCTCCCTTATCGCAATTCACCTTTACTTATATTGAGAATTTGCATTAAAGTTTAAAGTGAGTTTTTTGCTGATTTATGGGAGAACTTTATTTGTTGGTCATCGATTTGAATTATTTATGAATGGCAATTTAAGGGTGAAAGGTTTTTAGGATGATTGAAAAATTTAAGAGTCTGGCCGAGAGTGTCGGAAATTCGTCAATTTTAATCAACCTTGCCATTGAATCAGATAATGAATGTGAGGCCGTAAATATAACAAATGATAGAGCATTGCATAAATTATAATTCGACACCGGAACTTTACTTTATAGCTTATGCTGCTGCAACTTCTTCAGTATTCTATCAGACACCATAAAGTTAAGCAACAAGTTTTTAGTGATGATTAAAAAAAATACACAAACATTGTGGAAAATTCTTGCACTTTTAGTGATTGGTAAAATTTTTCTCATAAATAATAACAAAAACACACATGAGGCATTTCAGACATAAAAAAACTAATGGTTTTCTAACTTTAAAGTTCTGCTTGTAAGTTTTTGCTTGTTTTATGTAGTATTCAAACATCGTGCCAAGTCAGACTCATCCGTTATTATTGGAGAGTACGATATGGTGCACTTCAACTTAGTCTATGGGTGAGTTTGCTTGCATTTTACAAATATTGACAGCAATGAAGCGTTCATAAATTATGGAAATTTTTACAGCAATATGAGCTATACACGATACTATGTAGGGGATTATTTGAAGCTATTCAGTGATGAAAACTTTTTGTTCAATCGAAAAACAGTCTTTTAGTAAGCTCCGGTTCTTGTCCATTAAAATTTTGCCGTTAATTAAAGTTTTTTTGCCTTTCTTTTACTGAAACATAACCACAACAGTGTTCATGGTATGCTTATTTATTTTTAATCACTTTTTCCTACATTTTACTAATGGAAAAAATTTATTGAATTCAGGTTGGATTGAGGATTTTACATCTGAAAGTGTTCAAACTATTGTGAGTGCTTATCTACAGCGTGATGATCATAATATAAGTGAGTTTGAGTGTATTTGAAAAAATTTAAAGCTGATATAAAATTTTCATTAAAACTTTTAGTTGTTATAGATTGGGGACAATATTCGTTTGGTAAAAAATATTTTAAAGAGCTTTGGAAAGATTTTAATTTTTAACATTTTTCACAGGCTTTTACTACACAGTAATTCCACGGTTCACAGCCATTGCAAAAATTTTTGCAAGAGTGAGTATACCGGCAATAGAAAGAAATAAATCACCGGCATTTACTACGAATTACCTTGAATTCCACGAGAGCGACATTAAAAACACTCAATTATCACATGACCATGAAAATTCTCTTTATACGCTCTTCAAAAAACATCTTCATTGTACGACGCATCTTCATTTCCTTCCTCTTACTCATTTTCTTGCGATAAAAACATCAAAGACTTTTTCGTCTTTTCTAAGAGATAAATTTTTACAACAAAATTGAAATTAATTAAGCTTATTAATTTTTCGCTTAAATCGCATGAAAATGTTGTCACTGTGAAAGTTAGAAAGAGACTTGATTAGAAGCTTTTTTACCTTTCTTTCTTTAAAGAGTTTTGTCTAATGACCATCGACCTGTGTTGCTTCTTTTTCATTTCATCATCTGATTAACCTTTTCTCATGATCCTTTGAGTCCTTTTCTTTCTGAATATTAAAAATTTATTTTCTTCATCAGATTATGTTGGATTTATTTGAGCGAGGACTCGATATTAATACAGTTCATTTGGTTGGTAAGTTCTCTTTTAAAAACAAAATACTTTAAAGTTTGCAAAAAGAAATTTGATCTTTACAACTAATTAATGAGTTTGCATAATTGGTTGATAATTAATTTAATTACCAAGCAGCTCAATCGAGCAGAAAGTTGAAAATTTTCTCTAATCCTCTTTTATTGCGATAGAAAATAAGAAAATTGCTTAATTCTATCTATTTATTACACAATTTACACCCGTATAATGAATGCAAAACCCAAAATGAAAACTTATTCATTAAGTTGTTGCGTTTAATTATCATTACTTTTATTATTTTCAATCTCTATCTCATCATAATTGTAAGAAAAAAAAGTGATAATAACAGCGATTGCTTTCATGGTGTCATTTATGTATTTTTCTCTTTAGGTCACTCTTTCGGTTCACAATTTATGGGTATTGCAGGTCGAGAGCTTCAAAAAGTTTCTATGGGAAAATACAAAATTAAACGGTAATTGGAAGTCATGTTCACTTTGCGGCGGCTTTTTTGTAACAAATTGACTAATTGGCTTTAAAATCATTCTATGTTATTCATTCAATACAATGTTGCTGTTCGTATGTTTTGTTATGTCGAACATGACAACAACAGAATATCAGGCCTGGTAGGTTTCTTTGCTATATACATATATGCTTCGTTAGCAAGATAAAGTTTTTTCCATGTTTTATTTCTTTTTTTCGAAATAACAATAGGATCCAGCTCATTATGGATTTTTTCCTTCACCTACGCTTGAAAATCCTTTATCATCAACTGATGCAGGTGATTAAAAATTTTTTTTCACTCTAATTAAAATTTTATTTATAAAAACTTCATGTTACAATTGTGCAGAATTTGTTGATTCAATTCATAGCGATGTCACCTTCATTGGAACACCTTATCATACAGGTCAAGTTAATTTCTATCCAAACGATGGCAAACTGCAGCCCGGCTGTCCATCATATAGTTTTAGAAGTTATATGCAGCTCGTTAACAGTAAGTTATGAATTAGAGCTCAAGCCAAACATTCAATCTTCACCGTTTTATTGTTATTTTAGGTTTCTGTTCTCATAATCATGGGTAAAAACAACATCATCTTCTTTATTTTTTTGTGTGCGCGATGTTTCAATTTGAAACTATAATTTTAAATTTCATAACAAATCACGAACTTGATTCGAATAGTAATGTTTTCTGTGTATTTTTCTGTTGGTAAAATAATAACAATAATAGTAGAAAAGAGATGTTTAAGATGAAGCCAAATTTCTTTTCATAACCACATAATATTTACTTGTAAATCCATAAAAATAAAAATAATTGATACTGCTTCATTTGATGCTATTAGAATTTAATCTCTTAGATAATTCAATGCAACAGGAATTCAATTTCGTTTGGTTGAATTATTACATGATAAAAATCATCAACTCTATAAACATTGAATCAGTCAATTCTCCCATCAAATTACAAGCAAAAGTCAGAAGAGATCCACATAAAATAAATAAAATATCAATTCAGAGTATCTGCACAACCATCATCAACATCATCATCAATGCCACACAATTCACATAAAAAATCTTTTTCTCTCTATATGTTATTTCAGTTGGAGATATTGGGCGGAAACGTTAAAGCCAGGCAAGGAGCAAATTTTCCCAGCTGTCTTATGTAAAGATTACAAAGATTTTATCGAAGATAAATGCAATGAAAATCCCATTAACTTTATGGGTTATGGAGCGACTCCAAGGTAAGCGGGCGACTTTTTTCATCTTTCATTTCAGCTCACATTATCTGTATGATTATTACTATTGACAGCATTAACGACAACAGCACCGGCAGCTACTACATTCGTCTACGCTCGAACGTAAATTTCACAGTCGATGATTCATACTATTTGTTCCTTTCGACATCGTTAAATTACCGCAGTGACTTGGTGCGAATTGTCGCGAGACTGAGGCAATTTTTCAATCAATTGAGTCGAAATTGAATTTCTTCTATTGCAAGGCACGCAAAAAGTAATGACTCTTGACTCTCGTTTATTTCACTCCCGTATCTTCTTCTCTATGCTTCAATGAATGAAAAAAGTACAATACGAAATTTATGGCTTATTGATGCCTCTTTTCACTGATGATTTATTGTTTACGCTATTACAAAATGTGTATTTGATACTGAGCAATGTGATTTTTTTTCTCTCTTTTTTACTTAGTCAATAAATAAAATGTGTTTTTTTTCGCTAGTTAAACAAAAATGTAAATTGCTCTTTTTTTATGTTGCAGTGTATTTTGTATATGCGGGAATAATTGTTTTACAGCTAACCTTCATGAAGGGTTTGCTTTCTTTACTTACCACAAATTAATTGGATTATGTTGAAACTTTTTAGCTGCCACTACTTTATTGCTATGTTGTTGTGAAAACCTTCAATAAATGAGATGTCAAAAATAATGATTTAAGAGTCATTGATGCTCTAAACTATTTTTTATTGTAAATAATTGATTTTTCTATAATAGAAGTTGATACTAAAATTTATTAGCGGTTATACGAATTTTTCAATTTGCAATTTTTATGATTGATTGGTGGTTTTTTGCCACAAAATAGGCTTAATAGAAAAAGTGTAAAATTTCAGCCTCTATTAAGCCTGGAAAATATATTTCGAGATTTCTTTAATTAGAAGTTAATTTTGATTTTTTTAAATAGTTTTATTTAAGAAATTTCCCTACTAGAGTTCTATTTAAATAATTAAGACTAATTTTTAATGGCAATGTTCATTGAGAGTCATTAAGACTAACATAGACTCATTAGGATATAATTAAAGTATTTAAGACTCTCGCTGGGCATTGCCTTGATGTATTCAAATTGTCACAAATCATTGTTCCATTTGCCTTGAAAGTACAGCATGAGATCTTAATTTTTTCGAAGTTTCTAATGAGCAAGTCGTGATCTTGATAAAGACAATTAATCTTCTAATTCTTTAAACTTGAAAAGCTTTAAATTCAACAACAATGCAGCAAACTGTAAGTAGAAAAATCGATGATTTAAATTTTGTCACCACACAAAAGACAGAATAACCACAAAGAAATGACAAAAGATATCGCAGCCGAAGGTAAAATCATTGTTGTCGTCGTTGTTGAAAAAAAAGTGAAGAGAGAAAAAGGTTTCGAAAAATTCTTTTCACTTCCTTCTCGTCCCATTTTATTTATTTATTTTTTTTTCTCTTCTTACCATTGATGATGATGATGATTCAATCCAATTACGGATCGCCTTATTAAATAATACCCTGGAGTGTGAATTGCAACTACATTTACGCTTCTATTGTCACAAAGATCTTCCTTAAACGTTTTTTTCCTATCTTCATTTCAGTCAGTCAGATGAGAGGCGAGTTTTGTTGTGCTTAAGACACTATATTGCTATGAAAATGAAATACGGATAGAAAAGAATGATTTTTTTGTAGCAGTTTATTTTTATGTTGTTAATTACGATGTCGGTGAATGTGATGAAAGAAAGAGCGGAAAATTGTCGTTTGCAGGAATGAACGTCAAGCAAGAGAGCAAAAATGCTAAAGACATTTTTCATCAAGCGATGCTGGCAGCAAACGAGTAAAAATTCTCGTTCGTTGAAATGAGATAAAAAGTGGACTACTATAAATTGCCTACGACTGAGCGCACTTTAATTAAATCATGTGAGAAATATTACAATATATCTCCATGCCATTGCTGCATCTTTTTCGACCCATCAAATTCACGTTTGGCAGACAGGCAGTAAAAAATCAATACACACGTATATAAAAATCACTGTGAGAAACTTCCAGCTGTGAATCGAATCACTGCATGTGCGGATTTAATTTGATGGAAAATATTTATTGGTGCATCAAACTCAATTCATTGTAATTTCAATCGATTTCAATGGGTTTTTTATTCACTTCTACTGTATTGCTGTGTATAATATTGAAGTAGAAGGTGCATAGTGAATTTATGAATACATAAAGATGCGACATTTTTTTCTCCATTTTCAGTCAGTTGAATAAATATAAAGCCACATAAAGAGGAAGATGTGAGGAAAATGTAGTCAGTGAGATATAAAATCTATCTGTGAGAAGGATTAGAAATTTGAATTTATGTTAAAGAAATCTTACAAGTTTTTCCTTTTGTTATGAAATTTAAAGCAATTCTTTATTTAATTTAAAAGTTATTGCATGAAAATTTAAGAGTTTGTGATGTTCAAAAATTTACTTTTAAAATTAAGAAAAACATTTTTGTTTCAATAAGTTTATCATATTTTGTCAAAAATTTCAAATCTTAATCATTACTAAAATTATCTGTAACTTTCTATTCAGAAAAAGAAATCTCATTTCTTTTATGAATCAATTTCTAGCGTATCTCAATAAACCTATCATAAACCATTATTCTTGATATTCAATCATGGGGATAATCACATTCTCACCTTTATAGTAGCATTAAAGCTTTCAATTTTCTTCTTTCAAAAGAAGTATGTGATTACCTTATAAATGGTTTGCTTGGCACTTATAAGTTTAAAGTTTTTTCCTTCTCATGAATACAAAAAAGTTTTTCTTTATAAATTCTCATCCGACTTTTGTTCTGCTCAACAAGTTGGAAAGATTAAAAATCGTCGTGAGGAAAAAGTTTCACTCAATTCTCTTTTTTGCATCTGCATGCTAAGCTCTGAGTTTTCTCTGTGGGTGAGGCAAGTGTGTTTAAATATTGGCTGCCAGCATTCTCCTTTTGAAAGAACTTTTTTGTACTCATTCTCGAGGTTTTACTTTTTCTTGTGAATGTGGTAAAAGATTGAGAAAAAGAGATAAGGCAAGAAATAGCTTTTGCATGTATAAAATAAAAATGTAATTTTTCAATTCTTTCTTTTTTCTTTTTTTAACCTATGCGGGTGAGTGTAGATTGCAAAAAAAATGAACATGAATGTTGAGCAAGTAACAAGGTGACTACTTCATTTATGCAAAATATCCTAGAGCTAAAGAAAAAGAAAGAGGAAAAAACTACTTAAGGATCCTTCTTTGGGATGAAAATCCAATTGATTCATTGAATTGCAGCAACAAGTTTTTCTTCTCTCCTTTCACAAACCTAAGGAACTTCTCTTCTCAATAACTGGATCAAGCTAAAAAGAGTAGAAGAAAAAATGAAGAGAAAATGGTCCAAAATCCAATCATCTCATACATTGCAAAAAATTGAAAACGTGACTATAGTGAAGAATTTCTATTTCTTTATTTTTGTCGAGAAGAAAGAAATTGTAAATCGTGTGCTTGTTAAGAAAAGGTGAAGTCTAGAATATTTCCATATTTTTATATATTTCAATGAAGTAGGGGAGAAGTTGATATCGAGGATGAAACAATAAAATTGAAAATTTAAAATTAATCTGTTAATACAAAGGTTTTAAATTTTTGAAAAACCGTTATTTTTATAAATAAAGTATGAACCAGAAAAAATTAGGCCACATTTGTGAGCTTTGTACAGCCATACCATTTCATGAAATGCAACATATTATATATTATTTTAAAGGTATTTTTTTGAAAAATAAAACTGCATAAAAAGTTTTTAAAATAAATTTTTCGTTTAAAAATGTGGCCAAAAACTTTCAAAATGGCGGAATTTTTCTTGCACAAAGCAATTTTTACGTTGTCTTTAATTTTAAAAATTGTAAATTTATGAAAACTCTTTGTAAAAGAATTTTTAAATGATTTTAGACTAAGTACTTTAACGCTAATAAAAATTTTTCAAATTATTTCTTCTAAAAATTGAAATATTCTCTGTATAAAACCATGAAGAATTTGAATTTTATTGAATATTTTTACAAAAAATCTGCATCATAAAAATCATTTTAATCTAGACAATAAATGACTTTAGCGTTGTGCCTGAAACTTTGAGTATTTGATAATAGATATTGAAAACAAAAATAATTTATCAATATTTGCTATTTCTTATGAAAAGAATTATTCAAATTTAAGCTTTTGAATTCAAAATGATTTTTTGAGCACTTTCTTAAACTTCAAAGATGGTTTCTGATTAAAGCTGTGCACATATTTCAATCAAAATTGCCCCAGATGTAGATCACACTATCTACTATCAAAAACCAAATGGATTTTTCTTACACTTAACTATATTTTTTTTAAAAAAATTTTGTTAGAAAAGTAAATTTTTCAAAAAACTTGATTTTGTGCAAAGGATTTTTACCATGGTAAAAGTTCTTGGCCACATTTTTTAAACGAAAAATTTATTTTAAAAACTTTTGATGCAGTTTTATTCTACTAAAAAATACCTTTAAAATAATATATAATATGTTGCATTTCATGAAATGGTATGGCTGTACAAAGCTCACAAAAATGGTCTGATTTTTTCTAGCCCATACTTTACATGTATTTAGAGTTTCACAACCTAGTTTAAATAAAAATAGAAAGATTATGCAGATGTGTTCTTTTTCCCATAATGAAGTGTTTTATAACAATTCACTACCACTATCTAGCATTCAGTCTACTTAGACTGCCATTAGAGCAAAAGCCATTGCATGCATTCGACAAATGATTTTCCATACATAAAATTACAAATTCATGCAATAATAATGCGACTAAACTCTCATTCTTTTTCACTTTATGAAAAATCTATATTATTTTAAATGCATTTCTGCCTGCACGATAAAAATTTTTCCATCTAGTAACTATTTTTTTTGGTGAATGCTAAATGATATTGCATGCCATACACATATGAGCAAAGTTGAAACAAAAAAAATTACACAGAATAAATTCAAATCACGTACTTTTATAATTCTTATCTATGATCGAGCATGTAGCGGCAGCTCTATCTGGTCTAGATAGCACACTATGTTTTTTACTCTAGGTCTCATAACAATTGCCATTTAACATTTTTTGTCATCGTCGTCGCCATTTCTATATTGAAACAAAGGCGGCAAAAATGAAAATTATTCATTGTCATTCTGTTACGATTGAATGACTTTTTATTATCAAACTGTGTCTATTGAAGGAGTCGAGATAGTAACAAGTAACAGCAGCAGCAGCTTCAAGCGATAGAAGGAAAAAACGATTATCATTCATTTTGTACGTGCTCATCATTCAGCTGTAACAAGAGAATAAAAAAAGATGCATCGTATTATAGTAAGCAACAGTTGATGCTGCGTATTCCATGTTCAACATCAATGACTCACATCATGATTGATTTCCATTAGTTTAATCTATAATAAATTTTTCTCTCTCTCACTCTTTTGCTCTTCGCGTGAACGATGGTCATATTTTAGTATGTACACTCTCAACTGTTGGTAATAATTGAGTGTTTAATTTACCTAATAAAGTTTTAGAGGTAAAGATTTATTGGTCAAGTAGTTATTGAAGCACAAATGAAGAATAATTAAAATATCATCAAGTTTGTTACCTTGTAATAAAAAATTAGAAGTTATACTGATGCTTAAACAACATGAAACAGTTAGCAAGTCACGATCATTTCATGCTGAGTTGTTGTCATCAAATTAATTAAAATTTTTATTAAATGTTTCAAAAATATTGTTTCATACTAATTTGAAATTCCAAAATTAGTCATAAAAATTTCCCTTCAATTGACTCACATCGAACTTTCTATAAGAAACTTTTTGACCTTCCAACACTTTTTCCCGAAGTCGATTTCTCTTTCTATAAAGTACATGTAGATAAAATCAAGCCCTTCAACCTCTGACATCCAACTAATCCACGCATCAACATCATCTACGTTTACATATTTCCAACAAAAACATCGAGACAAAAAAAGTTACAACCGCAAAAAAAGTTATTGGGCAAGATCATGGCTACTCGTTAATTATTATTCAACCGGAATAATTTTTTCTTATTTACTTCTTCACTCTCGTTTTACTCTTTACATTCTTCTTTCTCTTTTTTTTCATTCATATGTAAGCGATCTTTAAGGTCCATGAAGAAGTCTTGTGTGTGCGGTTGTTTACATTTATTGTCGTGTGTGTGATAAATTTTATGTTTAAATGGAGCGTGACTGAAGCATTTATTGGCTTCTTAAAATGTGCTTGGTAGATAATTACGATCTTAGAGACCGTGAAAAGTATGTACAATACTGAGAGATGAAACTCATTTTTTCTAAAGATTTCTTTATGCAATTCTCATATATATACCTACAGTGTGTCACAATCAATAGTTTAGAGAGATAAAAAAAGAAAAGAAAATATTCAAATACCCACAATTACCGCAATTAGCAGGTGAAACAAAAGCAACTTGCAAACTCAACATCATCATCTCTATGTCTTTTGACCTTGCTGTTTTTTTTTGAAAAGTTTTTTTTTTATTTTTATATGAGCGCTAACTAATTTTATGGCGGTCGTTAGCAAAAAATTAAAAAATTTAAGAAACAATATCATTGATTAGCGCAAGGCGAGATAAAGTGGCGTTGAAATTCTGCACAAAATAAGATTAAAATGGAAAATCATTAGGTCACTGAATAAATAATAAACATACATCAAGTTTATCAAAACGGAAAGATTTGTGTGTTTCTCTATATCTAGCCATGATATATTTTTGAAATGTATAAAAAAAGATGAAAACTGGTTGCTGTTGAAGTATTTAATATAAAAAATGTTTTTATTTATATCTGTGCAAACAAGTGAAAAAAATATGTATGGTGAGGTAATTGAGATTCAATTTTTACTTTATGCTCTCAGATATTGCAGCAAAAATGCACCTTGTCGAACAACAATTGCACTGAGAGTGCGTTCACATAATCTTGTATGCACATTTCAATAAAAATATTTTACTCTAAGAAGCTGTGGGTCAGTTTGTCTAATTGCATACATATATAGCAAGTTTTATATTTGTGTCAATAGGATATTGCACTTTTTTACATTCGTATCTACATTTTTAATTCAATTTAATGAACATATAGAATATATTTTTCTCTCTTCAAGGTAAATATTTAAATCTCCTCAGGTTTCTATTTAAAAATTTGCAATTTATTTATGTGTCAATTTTTTGAAGCTACGGGTGAGCAGTACGAAAACTTTTAGTCTCCAACTATTATGTCGATAGCTATTAACACACTAAATTCTTTTCAGTATTTAAATATGCAGAGTGAATGAATGTGCGTCACCTTCAATCGAAAGTATTAACTCTTTTAATCTTCCTATACTGCACATGGGAGGTGAATGTATCTTACATTGCATGCAACTGTAATTAACTCATTGCAATAAATTCCAATATTAGACATTGATTAATTTCCTTATAAAGAAATTTATTTTAGCATCAATTTGATAGTAAAAATTTTTGTTGAAACTTAGCAAAAAATTTCTTACTTATTCATTAAGAAATCATTTCAAGATTTGAATTTAGTCTTTGCAAGAATAATTATTTGATTCTAACCTTATCTATTAATAGTTTAAAAACAAAATTCATTAAATAAATTTAAAAAGGTGTAATTAATTTTTTTTTCAAAAATCTAAATTTCAAAACATAATAATGATAATCAATTGAGATTTCAAAATTGCATATTCAACAATCTTGACTTACCCATATATTGATTATTTGAGGCCATTAATTGCATTATTAGCATTTGAAAGCGAGAAACAAGAGAGACAAAGAAACAAAATTATATTTTGCTTGTGCACAAGTGCACAATTCATTATTCGCCTCTTTTATTTAATATTTGCAAGCTAATATCTTTTACATGTGGATGCAATACCAGAGAAGAAATATGGCTCTCTTAGTGAGCTTCAATGAACTATGAAAAATCGACTAGACACAAAACATTTTGTTGCTTAGACAAAAAATTGTTTAATGTGAGAAGCAAGAGAAGAAATAAAAAATATTTTTTGTTTATCCACATGTTGAGAGACACACGCTCAACAGTAAGCTTAGTTGCAGATCAGACGAGCGCGCTATAAGATCGAATTCAGTCGCAGGTAGAGTGAGAAGAAAAATTATTAAATCTCGATCTGCTGAAATTTCCCGCGATAGTTTCTTTCATGTGAATATTTCTTTATTGCGGCTGCTAAGAAAAATACGTGAGAAAAGAAAGATCGAATGATGAAAAGTTAGCATGAGCATTAATCAAATTATTATTTAGTAATTTGCCAACCACAATTAAATGATCATTTTTCATTTGCAAAAAATTATGTAATAGAAACAAATTCGCGTACTGAGTGAGAATTATTTATTGATTGTGCTTAATCCAGTGAAAGATTTGAAGCAGCGCGGTTTACTGTCTTGTGGTTTTACAACTAATAAAAAAGACACTTCAAAAAAGTTGTCATAATATCATTTATTTCTTTGTGCCATAAAAAAGTATAAAACATAAAAATGAAACTACTGCAGATTTTTCTAACTGCAATCACAATCATACATTTCACGTATTCGCAAGAACTTTTTGAGCTTACGACACGTCTGGATGATCCGCGACTCCGATTTCTCTTTCATCGATTTCGAAACTTTGTGTTCAATTCAATTGGAAAGACAAGCTATAAAACAAAGGGAGTTTTCTTACAAGATAAATTTCCCGATAATATGCCATTCCCTTGCGACATAAGAATTGGAAAAAGTCGCGAGCAACCAAAAAGTATTCATAAATTGAGACCTGGTGGTGAGTTTAAAAAGATATTTTAGGAAAAAGTGATTAGATCACATAAAAGTACTTCAATATTAGAATTTAAATATTGAACTTTTTTTTATAACTTATGAATTTATTTTGAATTTTTAGTGAACAATTTTAAATATTAACTTTAAAATTTGAAAATATATTCTTATATACATATTTATTTGAAAATTTTCGGAAACAAAAAGAACAAAATATTTTTTTCCATAAAGAAATTAAAATAAAATTTTCCATACTTAATTTTATTTAATTCATTTAAAATATTTTTGAATTTATACAATATTTATATGGCATTCAAAAATTTTAAATGAAAAGTGTCGAATGTTTCCATTTTTTGTGTTTCATTCATTTACAAATCTTGAAAAGGGAAATCAATTTGTTTGTAAACACGTCTGAAAATCACACACATCATTATTATTAAAATCGCGCAAAAGTTAAGAGTTCGATGCTCCGCACCTTCAATTTCACAAGAGCATCATCATGTTAATTTTCCCAAAAGCTCAACACAAAGTTGAAAAACAATGCGAGTTATAATCGACACTTACAATAAAGCAATGTGCAAACACAAAATATTATTATTTTTCTCTTCTATCTAAGATCACATCATCATCATCATCAAAGTGAACACACGATGAAAGAAAGAGAGAGAAAAAAAATTGCATCTATCGTTATTCTCTCATAAACCTGTCGGTTATCCGCATGTAATGTGTGTGTGCTTTTTTGCCCATAAATTTATGAACAATTTTCATAAATGCAATCTTACATCATACACGACACAGTGTACATATGTACACACAAGAGTAATCGTAAAATGATGATGAGAAGAAATTTATGAAATGAAATTAGGCCAGAAATATGTCAAACAGAGCCCCATGACCAATCGACTGAATTTTTTGATGTTATGTGAATTGTCGCACCATTATCATTAACCTTAACAATATGTTGGTCTCTTGCTTATTCGCCTTAAGTGAAATTATAAAAATTTTGCTACAGAAATAAATTTTAGTATGTATAGTTAAATTAAATGATTTCATTTTCTTCGCTAATTGCAATTAAATGTCCGAAAATGGTTAAGAAAACATACAATAAAATTAAAATTAAACTCGACCTTGAACAGTAGAAATTTTTGGCTTATAAAATTCGACATACTTAACAACTGCGGGTGCGATCATGATTTTCTTAGACGTGATCATGTTTATTTGGCTGTCACCATATCAAATTAAATTTTCTCAGCTTGAAAAATTTTTTTTTTCGGTCACTTCCTTTGGAATTTGATTTGAATTCCATTATATCAGTTTTAAATCAATTGGATTAATCCATGATATGTTATAAAATCGATATTTGTCAAGGTTGATTGATAGTATATGTAGTATTATAATAAAATTAGGAGAAACTTGATTTTAAAAACTGATTTCAAGAATTTCGATTCAATCTATTCAATCATGTGGGATTTTTTGAATACTTTGTAAATTGTAAGTCGAGGTTAAAGACCTTCTGTGAATTAGAACTTGCAAATTTTAAAATTTAGCTCATTGAAAAAGATTTTAAAAAATTGATATTCAATTATTCTTTTCAATATGCTTGAGAATCGTGCTATGTGAGATTTCATGAGGCAAATTTTTATTGTTTGATAAGAAATTTCAAAACATTCCGTCAACATTGAGGCACATGTCAAGGATTAAAATCATTTATGTGGAGCTGATTGCACGTGCTTAACTTGCAACCAGTTCGTTCACCTGTCAAAGTAACTTTGTAATGAAGCTATTGAAATGACGTTGTTGACCTCTAACTTAGATTCTACTTATTTACATACATCAAATATTTGAAAAAATTTTATTCTAATAAAAAACTATTTTTAATCTATCTACTAAGGTGTTAATTGCATAAAATTCATAAATTATTCATAAATAAAAACCAGATTCTAATTTAATCTAATTAACAAGTTTGTTAACTTTTAATACTTTGATGTCTAAATTAAATCAATAACTATTAAAGATTGAAATCATATATTTAATAAAATTCTAATAAAGACTAAAATAAACGCATATTAAGTTGATCAAATAAATGCGTGTTGTGCTAATTAACGAAATAAATAAATGTTAATTTAAACAGAAATTTATTCTCTTTGAATATTTGTGAAATCAAATTAATCTCTAATTAATAAAGTCATTAAATTTGTCTCACATATTCCTAAAAATTAAGTTTCAATTATTCAAATTAAAATATTTAATTACCTTAATTCTTAAAAAAAATTAAATTAAAAGGAAACCTTCAATTTTTTTCACTAGATATAAAAGAATTTCTCAATAAATACGAAATTAAACAAAAGAAAACATCAATACATTATTTTGCATCTGTAACATTAACAAACCAATTGTTCACGCATTTACAGATATTTCAGTAGTCGGCGCATTGGGTGATAGTTTAACATGTTCAACCGGTGCTATGGCTGAAAGAATGATGGAGTTGTCGATGGAAAATCGCGGACTCGCATGGAGTATTGGAGGTGTGTGTTTTGCGTTAGTTTTGCCTAATTAGAGACCTTGAAAAAAGTTTTGTTTTTTTTTTTCTTCTTTTATGTAATAAAATACTATTAAGGTCAATGGAATTGGAGAAATGCAACAACTTTACCGAATATATTGAAAGAGTTCAATCCATCGGTATGACTTTGGTTGATTTAATTACATTTTTTTCTGTTTGTGTTTTTTCTTGCGCAATTTTGACTTTGAAAGTAATTGATTGCTCTCCCTCAGCTCATTGGTTACTCATTCGACGATTCATTTCCTTTCCATAAGGCATCGCAATTTAATCTTGCTGAAATTGGTGCTGTTTCAAACGATATGCCCTTTATGGTAATTAATTATGTCGAGAATGTAATTGCAATGAATTAATCTCTACCCTCCCATTTTTTTTCTTCTAAAAAGGCACGTGCTCTTGTGAAGCGTATCAAAAGTGATAGACGAGTAAATTTCAAATATGACTGGAAAGTTGTTACCATCTCTATAGGTGGCAACGACTTCTGTAGTTTCATTTGTCTTATGGATAAACCTGAGCGACTTCCTGATATGCATCGCATTTCGTTGATGAAAACTTTGCGGTATTTGAAGAACAATTTGCCTCGGGCCTTTGTCAACATTGTGTCAGTGCCACACGTAGAGACTGTCATGATTTATCCAGGAAAGCCGAGATCATGCAGTTTTATTCATCGTGGTAAGTTCATTCATGTCTTTAGTTTATATCAATTTCAGTTGTTTTTATAGGTGAATGCGCTTGTTGGGTTGGACCATTAGCTAATGTCACTAAGGAATCTCGAGAAAGGTTAGTAAAAATAAAATTAATAGCTCAATTATAATTTTCAACAAATATGAAATCTTTATTGTCGACAGATGGATGAAAATTCAACAACGTTTCATACAGGTTGAAGAAGAGGTCGCAAAATCAGAAGAGTTTCGAAGACTTGATGAATTTGCAGTTATGTATCAGCCTTGGTCCACCAATGTCTCGGTAAATTAATGGCATGATTTAACGACAGTTTAATAATTGCATGCAACATAAAAAATTCACTTTCAGCTCATCGTCGATGGAAAGCGTGATTTATCGCTTTTGTCATTTGATTGCTTTCATCTTTCACAAAAAGGTAATGCATGGGGTGGAACAGCACTTTGGAATAACATGATTGAACCGGTTAACAAGAAGACTATCAACTGGTACAATCCTTTGAAAAAATTCAATTGTCCTACTCGAGAGCATCCATATATTTATACTTATGATAATAGTTAATTATTCAAAGCTGACGTCAGAAAGCAACAGTAGCAACATTGTCGTCATTGTTTGTAAGGAGATTTAAGAAAATTTTGAATATTTCAAAAAGGCTTCTTCCGATCACTCTCTCTCTCTCTCTTTCCCTTAAGAGGATTTTCCATTTCAATAGAGAAAAGATCTTTGAAAGGAATAAGCAAGAAAGGGAATTATTAAATAATAGAAACAGAATATTAAATTGAAAAATTCAAAATTTTCCCAAAAAATTGTTGCTATTACTGCTTAATATAAAAAATGTAAATAAAAAAGCTGTGATCTTTTTCCCTTCATAACAAATTCATTAAAGTAAAAATGAAAGAAAATTTTCTATTTCATCTTCAAATGAAACTAAATTAATAATTCAATACTTTCTTCTCCATCACCTTTTTTAATGTGTTCTTTTTCATGGCAATTTTATCCACGCGAAACGTGTCTAAATCAATCTTCAAAAAATAAAATCACGGTAAAAGAATCTCGTTTGTAAATTATTAATGCGATGTACATAGAGATAATTTTCCATCTCGTTTGATGAGCTAACGCGTGTGTGTGTATATGTCATACACTGACTGCATAATGTAAAATTTTCATTAAATTAAAACTCTTTTCTCTCTGATGGTAATATAATACTTTTGAAAGCTGTCAAAATTAACATTGAATTAATTAAGTATTCATGAAGGAATGTCAATTCAATTTTTTTGCACTTCTCCCCGCGGCAAGTCAAATAAAAATGGCATAAACATACACACACATACACAAACAGCCTGTAGCGATTACAAGGCTGCTAATTAACATAATTGTGTATTCGCGTCTGCAGCTTAATTGCTGATTAATATTTTATTTGGTTATTTTTATTATTTTAATTGAAATTAGAAAATGAAGATGTAGCTGAAGACTTATTAGATTATCTCGGTACGAGTTTGTAATATTTAGGATTATAAGTAACAAAATAAACCATAACATGGCAATTACAATGACAATTTAGGCAATTAATGTTGTGCATTTATGCACATACAATAAAAAGTAAATTTATAATCAATAAAAGAGAAATTTTTGTTGTTTTATTGTGTGGCCACACCATGAGCATAAGTATCAATGACTTGCAAGTTTTTTAATCTTTTTGTTGTTGCTATCCGTCTTTCGTTGGCACACTTTTAAATGGTCATTTAATTACAGTAAAGTAATCAATATGACGGTAGTTATTTGATAGTTTCATGACAAAGGTAGCTGTTTACATGCTTAATTGAGTGTTATTTATGGAAATTATTTAATATCTTTATTGTTGAGGTAAGAGTCAAGTGATAAACAATCAAATTGAAAATTTTTTGACATAAAAGGAAGTAAAGAAACTCCTCTTATTGCTGTCAATTTCATTAATAAAGAGATTATCAATATTTATTTACAATATAATTATATTTGAGCAATTAACAATAAAAGAATCAATCATAATGACACTAATTTTTGATTTATACAAGCAATTAGAGTATTCTTCAGATTTTTTAAACAATTCATAGGGGCAATGTCAATAACACTTGCCACAGCTGTCTAATAAGATAATTGCAAACTTCATGCTTTATTGAGCTAGGAAGTTTAAATTTTTGACCTTTTAAATTAAAATGCAGAACTGATTCTTGAAATTAACTTGTTTGAACTTCTGTTCTTAACTTCCTGGCATAAAATTTAATTTTAATGATTTAATGATGATTTTCCTATTCTATGATGAATAAAAATGAATTAAACGATTGCAATTTTACTCCAATAAAGCATTTTGTCGATTAGTCATAATAAAACAACACAAAAAAATGTTTCACCATTGCACAGTGATCTTTTTTTCAAAAATTTGTTCATAATAACAAAAGAAGGTGATGTAATGAAATGCTTTAATTTATGCGTTATTTGATTAAGCATCGTCTATTTTATCTTTTCTCTTGTACGAAATTGTCTTTTACTACTGATTTCATAGTGAGTTATTGATTTGAAAATCAGCCATTTTTTGTTTACATTTTCGAACCAAATTTTCAAACTTTGATTTTTCAGCACATAATGGATGAACTCACAACTTATGTATATCAAAAGAAAGCTTAAATAATCTACTTTCTTGCAAAATATATAATGTTTCACTATTTGGAAGTTATAATGAAGATATATTCCTCGCCATTTTTTGTCCAATATTGAAATTTCACTAAAGCTTTATTTTTAAACGCAGAAGAACGCATCGGAAGTTTATATGCACAATTAAAGACTATATCACTACAAACAAACTGATATTAGTAAATCCACAGACTTCAACAGATTAAGCTTGCAATTTGCAATTGAAAATTTTATTTTCAAGATAAAATATTAGAAAATTTTGCGCAACAAACATTTTTCAATAGTGTGCGCATCTTAAAAATTTAAAAGAGACGTTATGTCGTTTAATGAAAATGTACTCATTTCCACTTTTATTTTGTAAAACAAACTTTTAAATGGCAGATTTTAGATTAACTTAGTATCATTATTGGTTAAAATCATGTTATAAAAAAATTAACTCGATTTATTCAAAGTGAGAAAAATGTTTATATAACGTTCTTTTTAAAACTGAATTTTCTCACTAATACATTTAAAAATTAACGCATACATTCACACAATTTAATTATGAACAATTTTTTGAAAAAAAGATCACTGTGCATTGCAAACCAATCGACTTACTCAGCTGGGAAATCCAAAAAAGTTTATGCATGTCTTTCAACTTTTGTACAATTTTTTTTGCAAAAAAATTGAGTGTAGTAAGCAAGCGAATAAGATAGAGAAAAATAAAGAATAAAAGAAAAATGTTACATCATAAATTTATGAATTTTTAATGTCGAATATTTTCATGATGAAATTTTCCTTGCAAATAAAAGAACATTCAAATGAAAAATGAAGTAGAAATGAGAAAAAAACGAGGAAGAATCTCCTCCTTTTTATATTTCTGTTTTGTGTATGTTCTTTTTTGGTAAGCAAGCGAGCGGTGATGGGAAATTTTATGAATTTTTAATAAATGATATAATGTTAATATGGCAGTACACATGTTTATTATACTTTATCGTACCCTCACGCCTAACTCTTACTGTCGACTGTAAATTCATGAATTATACTGTGCCCGAATGTGTTGTGATGCAGTCTCCAATGAGAATATCAAAAAGGACAAATGAACAGCTCAAGCTCATTTATTTTAATTTCCTATCTATTTTGTGGATGATTGAAATTAATGTTTTGAAATAAATTCAATAATAATTCGGTTTGACCCGTGATAATTATCATCATCAATAGCAAAAGTACTAAATTATATTGTGTAATTGCGCAAGGGATGAACTTATTATAAAATAATTTCAAAATGATTTCATATAATTTGTTGCAATTTTATATTGTTACTGGTAAGTTGTCGGTCTTTGAATTACAATCAAGATATAATATTATACATTAAAATTGCAAACAACCATTGAATTTCATTTTTTATTAATTATTTTTTCCATGTTGTTTACCAGAGATAAAAATTTATTGGAAAACATCATGGCATAAACAAATGAACAAATGCCGAAGTCATAAACATAAACATTCGAAATATGAAAATTATTGCAATTATTTTATAATAAATTGATGGTTTTATCGGACAATATGATGTGTTAGTGATGAATAATGATGAGAATTTGGAAGTGATTTGATTAAAGGCTTTATTATAAATAATGAATGTATAATGGTTCTGTTTGTCTTTTATTAATAAAAAATGAATTGTTTTACATTTATTTCAGATTGAATTGCACCTTTTTTTAAAAAACTTTGTTAGGAATTTACTTCAGCTTTTTCTCAAATTACAGAAACACACAATATCATAACATATTTTTACTTAAAAGTATTAATGATTCAAGTTGTAAAGCTAAATATTTCAAGAAGATATTCAGGTTTTGTACGCATTTTTTGTAAAAAAGAATCTTTGAAAACAATTTTGTTTGACTGACTAAAACTTTGAACCTCAAAAATATTATTTCTAAAATTTTTTTAGCTTATTCTTCATTGATAATTGATGTTACATTTATGGAAGAATATATTTAGAATCTATTTGCAAATTGCAATTAATGATGCCTCAAGTAGCATACAAGTCGACTTACTAAAAATTATATCTTATTCATTCAGGTTAAATTTTAATTTTGTCAAAACTTCTTAAATTTAAAAATCATTAACTTTCAGATGAAATTGCATGAATTTTGACCAAATTTAATAAAATATGAATAAAGTAGATATTTTTGTGTAAGTCAACTTGCATGCATGCGTTAAATGCCGAATCCTATATTTTTGAGGTTCGGACCTGCATGTATATTTTACTTGATATTTGCCATTTTTGTCAAGTTGATTTCAAGTTGACTTACACAAAATTATCTTTTATTCATTCACATTTTATTTAATTCATTTGAAGTCCACCAAATTTTTATGAAAGACATAATTCTTAGAAATAATAATTTTGTGAATATATAAAATTCCATAATATATATTACTCAACTTTTAATAGATAATGTTAAACAATAAATTAATATTAGGTAAATCATTTTACAAAATAAAAAAACTTTTTAATTTTTAAAAATGTCGTGAACCTCTATCTTACGAATGCAAAAATTCTTCATCTATTTATTATGAAATAAACTTGTTTTTGAAAAAGTAATGATATAAATTATGAGAATGTTTATCTACTTGGAAAGAGAAATTTGCTTGAAACAATGTTTCATCGAAAATTAAATTTTTTGAATACACAAACCTTTATTTCGCCTTTTCTCATACTCTTTTTATACTCCCCATCCCTTTTCTTTGAAAACCTGGCGGCATTTGAGTAGAAGAAAGGAAAATAACATGCCATGAAACAGAGTGAAAAAAAGAAATAATGACAATTTTCTCATGGCATGGAAATCGCAGGTCTGTACTTGAATTTTTTTTTCATTTATGATTTTTATTCTACTGTATATGGAGAAAGAAGTAAAGAGAGAATAATGTTGATGTTTTTGTTTTTGAAATCCTCCCGGCTATCATGTCGACGAGAGTTGAATTTTCCATTTTGAAAATGAAATTTTTATATATATATTCGAATGAATGGGAAAAAGGAGAACAGAAAAAAGTACGAAAATTACTTACGGTTAGATTGTGTCGGTGTGTGGATGTAATGTTATAACGAGGGATTGTGTTTAACATTATATTATTTTCATAAAGAGAACATTTGGACTCAATTCTGAAGTTCATGAATACTTTTGTTTATTTTACAGCAAAATCCAAAAAATTTTCATTGTTTTAGAGTTCAAAAAACTTACTGAAATGTGAAATCATCAAATTAACCAAACTAAACTTTAGACGTGAATTTTTGAAATTTGCTTTCAGCTATTTTATTTAAAATTTTTTTACTCAACATTTCATGCTAGTGAAGTAGCTCCAAGGAAGGTCAATGTCATGTACAAATCATTATTATCATTTTATACAATTTCTTACTGTTAAATGGATTTTTGTAAATGTTAAATAAAAATGAGCATCCATTTCATTCATCATTGATTTTGGGGATTTTCAATTGTGTAAAAGATTCATTTCTCTTTTTGTATTTATGCTTTTAGAAGAGAAAAAGTTAATATGTGCACTGAAGTGTGTGGCTTTAAATTTTCCTTCCTTTCACATCTCCCAGGCATACATTAGAAAGTTCCTCAAAAGTTCTGTCATTTTCAAAATAGAGATTATATTCATTGATGATAGACAAAATGTTGAAAATTTCTTGTCTTTCTGACATTTTCTTTCTTCATTTCAGGTTGAATGTATGCAAACGATATTCCGTTAACAATTTTTCATTGATTGATTGAAAGAATTTTTATACTTCGCAAAAAATAAAAGAAATATTAAATAAAAAAAAAATTTTAATCTTTTAAAACTAAATATACTTCGCAAGAGCTACTAGAAATGGTTTTATCAAAATCTGAGAAATCTAAAAATTTTATTAAATCACTTTCAACTAATCAACATTGGTTACTTTTTCCAGTTTAGAATAGAATCTTCCTAAGTATTTTTAGCGCATTTTTGGAACAACAATGCCGCTTATATCTTCACTTTGGCTGGCTGGCTGAGGCGCGAAATCTCGAAAACTACAATAGCTAGCGACTTCCGGTTTGTTGTGTTTGATTTGTGCTATCGTTTTATTCCGGCAACGCTTAGTTATATTCCTGTTACTAGTAACATAATTTGGGAAATTACGAATTTAAATTTCCAAATTGAAATTTGTAAACAAAAATTTTTTGTCGCGCAAAAACGATTGCAGCGCCACCAACGGCAAATCTTGGAACTTCAAATATTTTGAATCTTACTCAACCGTTATTTTCAAGTTAACAAAATTTATTGTAAGATTCTGGAAATTGCAGAGTACGAAATCGTTTGATATTTTATTTGAAAATAATTAGAAATCAACTAAAACTTATTCAATTGAAATTTTCAACGGAAAACCAACTAAAATTTAATCGATTAGGCTTTTATTTTTAATCGAATAAGGTTTAGTTGATTTTAAGTATTTTTGTAAAACCGTTTCGGACTCTGGTAAATTGAATTTCAATTAAAAAAGCTCGCCGTACTTTCATACATCAAAATTTTATAAACATGATTTTTCCTATATTCTTAATTCATTTCGATCAAATTATTTTAAACTGTAAATCTATTTTTCAAACGAATCTAATAATTCTGTAATTTGTCAACATACACTGATCTAGGCACCAAAAATGCGCTAAAGTAATCCGACTTAAGGCGGACACTTTTCAGTCTCGTTTCATACTTAAAGCCAAAAAATGGATCAACAAAAGAATCATCTTCCAGCGAAAGAAGTCAACTTGAACGTAGAAGTCGAGAAAATTTTTGTAATGGTTTTGGATAAATCATTGCCTAAAATTATTTCTCCGATTCGAGACATAACGTGAATACAATTCAAATTTTTTTAATTCATCTTCTAAATGTGATTCTTATATGAATTGTGAGAATCTTCGCATTGATCAGAAGAAGAAACAAAAGAACAAGATGAGGAAGTGTAAAAAGAGCAACAGTAATACCGGAGCAAATGATCAAGGCCTTTAATCTTATTTAATTTTAATTTTTTACTCACATTTGTTGAATTCAAATAAAATACGAAAAAAAGAAAATAAAACCTAAGTGAGGATTATAAAAGCATCAAACGTAATTTTATATCCACACTTTTAATTAATATCATAGGGCAGGATTAAAATGAGAAGCGAATTGTTATTATCATGATGATGATGATGCCTGAGCATTGCATACAAATGAATGAAAATAAACCAATTTGTTTTAAATAACAAGCAATTATTATGTATTATGTAGAACACATTGTAAAAAATAATGATGCGGGAAAAAATACATTCGAATTTTTTCTCTTTTTGAGCAGGAAGTAAAAGTTGAACTTTTTTGAAATTTATGTAGCTCAATAAAAGAGAGAAAAATCAGAGCTCACCTATATTCAGTATTCTGGAAAATTGCATGCAATTAAAGTGTTTAATTTCAACTAAAATAAATTTTCACTCTCATAGTCTCGAATTGTTTTCATGCATTGTAATTTTTTATTGATTGCGTTGAATCGAATTTCTACGAGAGAGTGAGAGGATAAAAACTTTTTAATTTTAATGCCAGTGAGTCGATAAATGTTTATTGCTTAATAAGCTTGGAAGTAAAATTTTTCTTTTTTTCGATGAAGAAATTTAAATCCTATTAAAAAGTTTTATTTCTTGCCTTAACGTTCTTTTAAATTTATATTGTAGATATTAGATATAAATATTAAATGTTAAAAAATTTATAGAATTTAAAAATTTGATCAATTTCTAGGTTTAATTGGGATTAAAATTTACAATTTCTATCAAATTAAACCAACTTTTTTATTTAATTTTTATCAATTTTGAAAAAAAATAACATCTTAATGTAAAGTTAAACTATGAATGTTTTTTAATTGTTTTACTCAAGATATGGAAACGAAGCGATTTATAGCGTTTTTTTTTTGCTGAATCGCGTTCGTTTCCACATCTTGGTTTTATTTGTTTAAAATGTACGATAAAAAATTATTTTAACCATAACGTTAGGATCAATGAAACAATTAAAAACAATTTTTTAAATGCAACCACTAATTTTCCTTAGTTATAGAAAATTTTAAAATTTAAATTCAGAAACGACTTTTAATATTCATCATTTAAGTAAATCAATCATAATTTACATTATCATTTAATTAAAATTTATCGCACTTACTTTTAACAATAATAAATCACCGACAATGAGCAATATTTAATTAATAATAAAGTAATTTAATTTATTTTATCAATAATAATTTTCAATTCATTCTTTTTGAATTGAAAGAGAGAGAGAAATAATTTAATGACAGATTAAAAGATAAACGAAAACAAAAAAAAGTTCATGAATCGATAAAATGGCCTGAAGGAGTGTAAAAATTCCCATCGAAGGCGCATCATTTGATTTCATTTAAAAGTGATTTGTTGCGTGAAAAAAGAAAAACTTCTCTTTTAAAATAATATTTTCATTAAAAATTTATTGCCAAATATATATGGGAGCAGCAATATGCCTTTTAAGGCATTAATTTTTCTTCGTTATGAAGGAGAAAAAGAAATAAATAAAAAAGTTAAGGATTGATTTAATGTGATTCTTGTGTAATTTTCGTCAATATTTAATCAAAATGTTTCCTTCACCGCTCAGCTCCATTTATCCGTGCTCGTGCAAGTTGCGAGAGAGTTCAACGAAAAGCGCAACATTGTTATGTTACATTTCCGGAAGACTTTTTTTTCGTCAGTATTACTAATTAATAAGGATGGCAGTAGAAGATGAAGCCATTGTTTGATGAGAGAGGATGCTGCTGTTGCTGTTACTGAAAATTCTTCCTTCTCTATGAGATAAATCTCTAAAGAGAAAGTCATGCTTCCGGTACGTAATGTCGATGTGGAAAATCTCCCATCCTGTGTATAAATATATACCATCATCATCCATGATGAATGGATAATGTGTTTTCTCTCTTTTGTTTATTTGTTTTTATCATTTATTAACATAAATATTTAATTAAGTCAATCTGAATCAAAGAAAGAGAAAACAAGTACATTAGAAATTCTGATGATGTTCATATATAAATTTATAGAGCGGATAGATGATGACATGAGGATTATTGGGGATGGATTAATTGTTACGCTAGAATTACTAGCTTTAAGAATTACTATTAAATTACTAATAAATTTATTAAAGATTATTGTTTATTAATACACAAAGTTGTATTATTTATAAACTATGGAATATTTGGGCCATTCTAATTTTAATTAATTCTTAAATTACAGTTTATGACTATGAAACTTACATTTTTATTAATTTATTGAATTCAAAGTATTTACAAAAAACATTTTTTACTATTTCAATTTAAATCAATTGCAATTTTTCTCTAAAATAGGAATAAGAAAAATTTCATCATTCTCACACCAAAAACTCTTGTTTGCATGAAAAATTTGAAAATGTTGCACTCGTACACACACATATTTTATTCTCAAAGGCATTTCAAGACCATTAAATTTGCATTTATCTCAATTTTACTCACTAAGTGGATGTAATAAATCAAAATAACAGTGAGAGAAAGTATAGAAGAAGAAGAAGGAGAAGGCATCACATTTATTTGCAAGCAAGCAAGGAGAAAATTTTTTTTCTCATATTCTTGAAAATCAAGATGAAGAAAATTTTCTTGGTTGATATAATATATAAGAGTGTGAGATAAAAATAGGAGAAGCCAAGATGATGGAGAGCCATGCCATAAATAGATAAATTTCTATTAGTAAAAGTCAAAACGTGGCTGAGCTCGAGCTTGAAAACAGAGGTGGTAAAAAATTGAAATTATTTCCAACGCATCAACAAAATAAATGCAATAAATCACTCAATGGATGAAAGTTAGTGCATGAACTTGTTCATTATGGTCAGCTCAACATGACTTAAAAAATAGACAAAATGATGAATGTGAAAATTCCTAAATTTTTCTATCTTTGCTCTGTTCTTACTTTAAAAGTGTAAAAGGTAAAATTCTTAACTGCACATTAATCTAAATTAGTCTCACTCGCAATGGAATGTAAAATAGGCATAAATACCTTATGCTTTAAGAAGGAAAATTTTTGAATTAAGGATGAGAAACTAAAAATTTTTTAAATGTTGCTTTATAGACATTTATGAAGTTAAAAAAATCTAAGTTGGAACATTTTTTTATTAAATTTTTTTGAAAATTAGTTTCTTATCCTTGATTCGATTTTAACCTTTTTTCCTTTACTTTCAAACACAAAATATTCATGGTATGATTCTTGCGATAAAAAGAAAGCAACAGTAGAAAAATAAAAGCTAAAAGAAAGAAAGAATTTGTAACTGGCGACCATAAATATTTTTACGATTTCAAAACGACACAACTTTGACGGTTGTCACACATCGAACATACAGTAGCAGTAGCAGCAAGCAAGCAGTGAAAAGTATCATAAAAGAACAAAAAAAATTTGCATTTTTTACAGTTGAGCCTGTTGAATGTGCCAGGCGTGTGGGGAATCATTAGAGCATGCACAATAAAAACCCTCGTTCAATGTGAAATGCAAAGCTAAGCCATTTCACATGTCAATTCACATTTACCGTATGTCCGATCAAAAAGAAGAAAAAAAATTCTTTTTTATAACAACAAAATTGCTCCTTTTATTGTTTCAATTCGAATGTGAATGTTATTGTTTCGTACAGAAAATTTTTTCTCTCTTTTGTTTGAAAAAGGATGGTAAAACGTAATGTAAACTTTTCGACGGCATTGATAGACGGAATGAAAAATTGATAGCATTTTTTTTATTTTTTACATTCAAGAGTGAAAGCAAGAATGCTGCTGCTAAGGAGCTTATAAAGGGTTTTTTGATGTTTTTTCTATCTTTCACCTTAAACTCACACGAAACATGGATTCTTTCGTTACTTACAACATGTAGAGATGCTGCATGATGAGGGAAAAATTGCAAACAAAAGCAAAGCATACACTCATAGAAAAAAAATTAATATTTTGGTATTAAAATTTTGTCTGAACAAAATTTAATACCAAATGTTTGAATTTTAACAAAAAGTTTTACAATTTAAACAAAAAGTGCTAAAAAATAAATATTCAGTATTAAAATTAATTTTTTGATGTTAAAATTTTATTATTATGGTATTAAAATTTTAAATGTTTGGAAAAACGATCAAAAAGTAAATATTCAATACAAAATATTAAATTTTAAACACAAAATTGTTAAATTTTCTAATATTATAGAAATAACTTTTAAATATCAGAACGTTAATTTATATTTTTGCTCTCTTATTTAAACAAATAAGAGCAATTAAAGTTTTATTTTTTTAAAGTATTCAATTTGTGTGTTTTGCAGTGATAAAACTGCATAAAAGTGAATACGAAAAATAACAGTATTAAAAAATAGTGAAGATTTGTTTTAAAAATCAAGAATTTTTAAGAAAAGTGACAAAATTATATTGGTAAGTTTTTATGGTAATATACTTGAAATAATTGTTTTTCTAAGATCATTCAATTGCATATGATCCTTCAATTTCTTTAATAAAATGATGTAAATTAAGTTTACAGTTAAATATCACAAGTAAGTCAGTGAATTATTGAATATGTAGCATTCTAACACTTTTTTGTCTAAGATTTTCTATTTTTCTTCAATTAAGGCTTGAACAATAAATGAACAAGGAATTTTTAAGGTAATTAAAATATACATTTATTGACATATCTGTTTGAATTCACTTTCAGATAATATATAAATTTGAAAAACATCCAGTTAAACGATTGAACATTTTTCATCATCAAAAATTGAAGATTTCACATACTCAGGTAAATATTCTGTATCAATATTGAAGCTAGATTTTGTTTATCATTATAGGTAATGAATGAATCCAAAGATCTCAGTGCTAAGAAGAAAATAAGAACAGCTGGTCTTTATAATCAAAACAGTGCAAAAATTTAAATAAATTTTAAGTGTTATAAAACTTTTGTTTTAAAAGAAATTATCAAATAAATCATTAATTAATAAAGTAAACTAAAATGAAATCAAATACTGGTATTTAAGCTGCATTATTTTTTTAGGTTTTTGGATCGAAATATTTTAAAAATTTTAATATTTGAGTAGTTATTTTTTAGCACCACAGTTTTTAAAATTTTAATATTAAATATTTAATTTTTAATATTTGGAGGTTAAGTTCTGAGCGAGATCGAACTTATGATTTCGGTATTAAAATTTTAATACTATGGTTTTAAGTTCTCAGCTAAATACCGGGTATTAATTTTTCCATACAAATTTAATATCTAATATTACTTTTTTTCTATGAGTGTAGTATAGAGTATGAGGTAAAAACCATTCGATGTGTGATCGAAAAATATTATGGGATTAAATTTGAATAAATAACAGCGTTTGCAGAGAAAAATATTTGCTCTCTTTTTTTTATCTACATATTTTTCTATTCCATAATGCCATTGTGTATACATATATGTCTCTTTTATTTTAAAAGATTCCTTTTTTTGCCTGCTTAAGTGATGTCAAAGATTTAGAGGTGCGTGAAATGATTTCTTTTTGTATTGTTGAGTGTGTAATGTAGATAACTTCATTTTTAGCGAATTTTTCACTCAAAATTCTCAATTTATATTTTTCTTAAGAAACTCTTTTTTTACACGTGCCAAACCTCAATGATAAACTTTTCAAAATAAATATTCCATTCTTGACTTTTAAGTGACGTTTGGGGTAAGACTCTTGAGTGACGGGAATTTCTCTTTTGATTTGTTTTGATATGAATATGAAATTTTTAACGTTAACTCAACTGTTTTCAGAGCAAGTAGGAGTTAAATAAATACCACAAGAAAATCAGTCAAAAAAACTTTTTAATTTGGCAGCTGAAAAAAGATCAAAATTTTGATGAATGTTAATCATTAAGTATTCAACAATTACCTCTCTTGTTCTCTCTTGTATCGAATGACAATAAAACAAAAAAGGCCATTATTTATGAAAAATTGAAAATAATTAAAGGAAAATATAAAAGTCATATTTTTGGGATTATTTACAATAAAAACATTCCAACTCTTTCAATTCACATCAGCAACAACAACAGCAGCAGCCATGTAAATGAAATTTGAAAAGTCATTGAGATAATGATAAAGCCGGCATTTTACGGCATCTGAAAAAACACAATAACAACACTCAATTTATTGCTTTTTCTCTGTATTTGCGTGCAGGGATAATTGTTCGGTAATTTGATAATATTTTTCAAGCTCAATTTACGTATCAAAATCATTTGTTGATCGTAATTAACAATGGCAAATTCATTGATGAGTTTCACATTAACGTTCACCCTCATTGACCCTATTATCGCAATTTTACCATTGCTACCAATAAGTCACCACTATGAATGCAATGAAAGGAAATGAATGTCAATGGAAAAGTTGTTTTAAGATGAAAAGTTAATTTGATTGAAATATTTATCAGATGGTCCATCTTCTTTTTTGTGATACAGACATACTGAGTGAGTGAAAGAAAGAAAAAAAGAGAGACCGCAAAACTTTGTCCATTAGCTAAATTGAAATTATTTTCATAGAAATGCGAGATGAGTGGTTGACTGCCTGCCTGCCTACTTCAGAGAAAATTGTTTATTTGTACTATTTGTCAAGTGTCAACAGATAATACAGTTGATGAGTAATGAGTTGCTGATTTTTCCATTTATTTGATTAATTCAAAAGAATAGTTTCTTTTTTCTATGATGTTATTAAGAATCATTTGATAAATCAAATGAAGATTCTTGTAGATTTTAGGAGTAGAACAGAAATTTTGATTTAGATTTTAAATCTATTAAAATTAGTCCTACAATAAAACAACTAGAAACTTTTTTGTATAACTTTCGCACTTATCAAATCTTTTATTTCTTTACTCATTCATCACAATTAATTCATCTAATTACCTCCGATCCACTCAAACTCTTAATTGAATCAACAACAAGACAAACAAGTCAAGCGTATTGAAGAAGAAAATTTGCTTCAATCACTATAAATCAATTTTATCTCCATTCATCGTAACATTGTAATAGCAAATGCCACACAACAACAAACAAAAAGGCAACATCAGCGGCAAACTAGAGAGATATCGAAAGTAATTTGAACAAATTAGTCCTAAAGCGATAATCATGTTCAAGTGTTATCACCAATTTTGCAGATTAACAAATGCTTGTTGAATGTATGTTGCGTTTGTTTAACTTGCATGTCTTTCAACATTCGACATCATCATTACATGAAATTGGATTATAATTTTCCTTTGCCATCTTCTTAATGTTGATTGTTTGCCTTCAAGCCTCTCAATTTACACAAATTTTACCTTCAATTGTCAAATTGTAGAAGGAGATGAAAATTAGCACGAATTACCTTTATTTACTTAATAGATGTAACAAGGAGTTATGTGTGTATGTGTATGAAGAAATTTTATTCTTTTTCATGTCATCTTGAAATTTATCTTTTCGAGTATTTGAGCACATGGATAAGAAAGAAATGTTAGGCTTCTGAAAAGGAATGAGATAAAAAATTGCTTTTTAGCATACTTTGTCTATTATTCAGACAATTTGTCTATTGCCAGCACATTTCTTATCTTAATTATGAAATTAGTTGCATACATAAATTGATTAAAATTAAAAAGTCAAGTTGAGAAATAAAATAAAATAATCAAGTAAACAAATCAAGTTGAATTTTAAAAAGTCAAGCAATTAAAATGTTAATCAAGTTAATAAAAGTCAAGTAAATTTATAATCTTAATTTTTGCCGAATTTTGTTGAAGAATAAACAAAATATTGATTTATAAAATGAAAATGTACTATTAATATAATTATTATTATTGAAATAAGAAAATAAAATGCGCTTTAGAAAATTTCATCATTAAATATCTTTGTTTTTCTAAAATACAGAAATAAATAGAAAATGTCTTATCTCATGTTGATTTTAAAGTCTCATCCCTTCTGTTGCTGCTTTTATTTTTTAATTTTCATTTTCTCTTTCTAATTAATTAACTTTCTTTCTTTTTCCATCTCTTTTACTCTTAATGCTAAGGAGCAATCAAACTTTTCCAATTAATTAACGCAAATAATTTTTTCCTGCTTTTTACTCTACTTCACAATTATTCTATCTTGTTATCCACTGTGCGAGAAAAAAAGAAAATTGTTACCCGGAGAGTTTTAAATTGCGAAAGTGTCTGGCAAATACAAACAGTTTGAGTTTGAAATAATAAATGACACTGAATTAATTTGCACAGGAAATAGGATGAATTTCCATAAAGTTTCAGCATCAGCAACTTCTTATGTTTGGAAACAAGCAGCAATAGCGGGCAACAGCAAAAAAATTTACTTAATTCATAATTTACACGTGGATACAAAAGTGCTTTTCAATTAGATTTATTATGTTATGTGATGCTAATGGAAATGAAATAAGGTACCTACTTTGTGCATACTTTACGAATGTTGATGATGGAAACAGTATGATAAAATGTAGAAAGTGGAAAGAGAAGAAAAAAAACTTTTTTTTTTGAAGTTTAAATTTGAAAAGATGGCAAAAAGTGTTTTTTAATTCACCAAGGCTTGATGCTTATTTCAAAGGCAGATGATGGTTAAGAGATCTGTGGTTGCATGTTCTTTGTATAAAATGCTATTGGTATAGATGGTAGAGAGTGTTGAAAAAAAATCCATTATCATAATTGTCATATACGGAGAAAAATAATAAAATATTTTCTAATTACCAGAAATTTTAACACTCACGTACGATTATTTTTAAGGACCCAAATAAAATTTTTCCATATTTTAGACAAAAATAAAAAATCTCATTTGACACATGCACACAAATCCATAAAAAAATTAATTTTTTACACCCTATGTAAACACCTTCAAAGAAAAGGGAAAGTTCATAAAATTGATGTTAAATATCATCGTAAAAAATTCTATTTCATTAGGGATGCTACTTCTTTTTATTCCAACAAAAAAATTTAATGTATGTCAACATCATAATTCTGTCTTTATCTAGTCTAACAAACTTTTTTAACACTGCTCATTGCGTGTGAGAACAAAACAATCTTTCTTTTTTATAACTTTTATTTTATTCCCTTACCGAGATTTTGCATGCATCAAAACGAGAGTCATTAACATTAAATAATTTTTCTCTTGCATGAATTTTATGTGCGCTTTCATTCCCCTCATAAGAATCTTCTCACCATAACCGAGTAAAAGAGAGAGAGTATATATGTATGCTATAATCTCAATCCTTGTATGTTTAAGAGCGCGCGTAATAAGAATGTAATGGCAACAGAAGCAACATATTCAAAAGAGTCGTAAAGTAATGAGGAGCAAGCATGTGTGTATACTTTAAAATCTTCCATTTCTACTCATTATCTTTTCCCTCATATGGTATCTTTTAATTTGTAATGAATGATATAGCCGCAGAGAACAAAATAGCACCATCATGTATACGATACATTTCATTTTTGTATCATCATGCAATGCTTGTTGCATAAATTAAAGACTTTTCTCATTTTTATTCATTTTCTTTTTAAATTCTTACGACTGCTGCTATTTTCTCTAAATGGTTTATGACTTAAGTAACTTTTAATGCTTTAAACTAATTTTTCATAATTTCTCAATGAAACTTTTGATAAACTTCTTTCTTTTCTATTAAAAATTTTTTTCAAATAATTTTCTAAATTTGCTTGTGTCAAAAGTACTTTTAGAAGTGTATACAGTAAAGAATTCAAAAATTTTCAAAATTTAATTTAATTTTAAATTATTGTTACATCTCTATAAATAAATTAAAAATTTGATATAATTGAAGTGAATCATAGACATTTAAAATAACGAATACTTTAAATTTTGAATTTTTTTATGAAAAATTTGTTAAAATTTTACAAAAGATTAAAAAAACAATTTAAATAATTATAATTAACGGTTTACATACATAAATTTAAATTCAGTAAATTATTTTTTTAAAATACTTTTTTATTCAGGTTAAAAAATTAAATTTTTCATACACTTTAATTGAAAATTAAACTTTCTTGTTTTCACAAAAAAGAAAGAAAATAAATTCAGAGTGAAAAAACTTGTTCCTAAGGGAGTAAAGCGAGAATGAAAAAGCTTCCACTTTAATGATGACAAAATAAGAATGAGAAGTTGTTTGCTGAAGTTATTTCAAAAAGTTTTCTACACCTGAGACAAACTTTCTTCATCTTTTGCATGCACCGATTACTTAAAATGTGCATCATCGTCGTAGGGATTTCCATATTAAAAATATAAAAAAAGATAAAAGAACCTGCTGTTGAATACTTACTTACTTATATGTGTATGTGCAGAGTGAAAGAAAGATTAAGAAACTTTCAATTAGTTTTAAAATGCTTTCATGGAATTAAAGCCATTGTTTTTTTCATCGTCTCCATAAATAAGCCATCATCGCTGTCTACATAATGTACATAGACATCAATAGTAATCGACGTGCAAAAACTAATGCACCATGATGCTCATTCAAGCTTGTGAAACTAAACTTTAAGTAAAATATCAACAGTTGAATTTTCTCTCTGTACACATTCTAAAAAGAGGTTCTGAAACAACATTGCAAGGTGATAAAGAAGATAGAAAAGTATACAAATAGCCCTCACCAAACTTTCACATCTTTCTTCTATATGTTGACAGAATAAAAAAAGTTTTTCTCTCCTTATTTTTACCATGCAAACAAAGAAAAGTTTTCTTTTTTCTAACTCTGCTGGATCAAGTTTTTAGTGTGGTTTTGTTAAGGTCTATTTGATCTTTTACTGTTGCTTTTACTTCTGATGCTTTGTTTTTTTTGGGGTGAAATTTTGCGTGATAAAAGTCTCTCACACTATATAATTCAATTAGAATGTGTTTGTGTGTTAAAATTCTATCCCGAGTTTGGAAATTTTAAGGTTTAATGAATATTCGCTTGGAAGCTAAATAGAACCCTGGGGGCCATAACGGTCGTTATTGGTGCTTAATTCAAAATAAGCACCAATAATGCGCGCCAATTTTAATTACTGCGCGTTTTCTGTGCTTAATTCAAATTAAACACCAACGGTTTAAAACATGCCGAATTCTTTGTTTTTAAGAACTATATGTACCAATTTGGGTAAATTTAGATTAAATTTGCATATTTTATGAGCTTTTTCATAAAACCCATTTATTTGTGATTAAATTTACATGAAAATATAGAAATAAAATTTTTTATATGTAACGATTACTTAAAATTTTTTATAAATTTATTGCAGTTTTTTCGCGAAAGTCGTAAAAATTTGCATTCAAATTTAGAAAAATTTAAACGAAAAAAATTCTATTTGGCCCCTCAGGAATAGAACAATCTTTTTTATTGCTAAGAATTATTTATCGCAGAAAAATTCCAATTTTTAATTTACTTTACAATTGTGAATTTAAATTCATACAAAAAGCCATAAAAGGTAGTTAATTTTAATTAATTTCAATCAAGGGGAAAGATTTTTGGGCAAGAAAAATTGCTTTTTATTGCTCATCGTTGACAGTTATTTTGATTTTTTGTTATTGTTTGCGTAAAAATGTAAACAAACATTTGAAAATTTAGTAAAATGAATTTTTGAGTTAAATATATAGTTGTTGCATTGATAATTATGTACAATTGCTTAAAATTTGAATAATTTTCAAATTATTATTAAACAGAATCAAAAAAAAAATAAAATAAAATAAAATAAAATTATAATTTCAAGCAACGTTTTTTTCTTTCGTGGGACATGTGGTTTTTGTTGGTTGTTCCATATTGTCCATTATTGCTATTTCAATTAATTCAAATTGTCAGGAACATTTTAGTTACAAACCTTTTGAATATGTTTGAATATTATAAAACAATTTAAAAATGAAAATAATACTTTCACAAATTATTAATTAGAATTCATTAAATTGTTATTAATTTTCCATACCTTGAAAATTCTTATTTTTACGATAAATCTCTCATCTGACAAAAAAGGCAATAGAAAGCAAAAGCGAATAGCAAAGAGTGAATAACAAAACAAATTTGCACACTTATTGGATCAAGCAGCTCTGATGGTGGTTGAAATTGATACAAACACAAGAGCATGTTTCCCCTTCCATACATGAATGCGATAAAAAACTTTTTTCCTCAGCATTATAATTTCATTTCACTGCCATTAGAGTGTGCATAAAGAAATTGTAAACGTTAATAAATATTTAAATTTTAATCATGGACTTTTTTCCACGTGTATGCAAACTTCCTTCCTGCAATCTCTCCATTTTTATACAACTCGCTTACCTGACGGGGATATTACAACATAAATACAATGCACAGTCATTCATACAACTCAATATTAATATTTCTTCCACTTTCTCTCTCATTGCCAAATAAATATTTTCTCATAAAGTACACCAAAGTGAACTCAAGCAATTATTTTATTAAATAAATTTTTTTCCCTTAGTTAAATAAAAGGAACAAATTTAAATTTTAATTTCACTTGTGAATGACCTGAATAAATTTTAAATACGCTTAGGATTTATTGAAAATTTGATTTAGTATATTCACGACAATGCATAATTATATGTAAGTCTCAGGACATCGTAAAAAATTTTGTACGAGCGATAGATTACTGCTAACCATAAAATTCACATTTTTATGTCTTACAAACATAATTTTCTTTTTTTGTCCAGATAGGTCCTTATCACATTTTTATACTTTTTTATTTTATATTTTGAGTTAATTGAAAAAAATTCTTTTGATGTCATTTTGTCCTTTTTCTAATGAAAAGTCAATAATTCTAGGAAGTCATTAAATGCAAGTAAATAAAAGTTAAATTTTGTGAAAAGGACACTTTCATGATGTCTAATTAAAAATTAATATCTTTTTAGAAAGAAACTCACAATTTTGTGCTTATACATTTTTGGGTCTCTAATCTGATTGTTTATTTATTCATTTGAAAATGACCATTAATTTATTGCAAATGTAGGTTTGTTGATCTTACTCATTGTTACGGTGATAATTAATTTGATGCGGTTGATTTAATTTTGTTAATTATTTGAGAAGGGTTTTTTTAATTTCTTTTTAAAATAATGAAATTTTTAAATTAACGGAAATTAGAGTTTGAATTTTTTAAAATAATAAAAAATAATTATTTTGAAAAAAGCGCATTAATCTCTTAATAAACAAAAAATTTCATTTAATCTTTTTTTTTCAATTTTCACAAAAAAACATATTTTTCTCCTTTCCATTTCTTTTTTCCGATAAGAAGGCTCATTAAACATAAATCATTGGTAAAAAGAAATTTAATCGAGAATATTTTTTTTATTTTCACATTTTTAGCACGCGCGAATGAATAGCGGCACATTAAGGAGAAAATTAATTTTCATCAACAGGTATTGTGTGACAGGACCATTAGCGTATAGCAGTGAGAGATTTGTGATTGTGACTGCCCAGCTGATGCTCAATAAGTTGTGGTAATTGCCTGATTGGATTATTTCAAATGTCAGATAAGAAATAAAGTTTTTTTCTGTTGACTAGAAAAATATTGACACTATATTTTCAATAGATGGCAGAAGTGCATGTTGGAAAAATTGACAGCAAGTAATAAAAGTTTATTGCGCGCAAAAACGAAGAGCATTGCATGGCCTTAATGTAAGACTAGTAAAAGTCAAAATCGATATTATGAGTCTCATGAAAAATTAAAATTTTCCTCATAAATTTTCCCCCAATTGTCCTCATTTACTGTCGTTACTTCCCATCGTCATTTTTATCGTTGTCGTGCAGTTACTATTTGCAAGCACATCTACACACAACAGAGTGATAGTCATGACGTCATCATCATCATATAAGTCATGTACTGACACAGTCAGACTATAAATACATAAATAATACCTAGCGAAATGAGTGCCATTTGAAAATTATTATCGCGTCTACATGACCATCCGTCGATTGCTTGGAAAGGAAGCGGCCAAAAAAATCATCGATTGCCTAATAAATCGTAGCAATATATCGATAATTTCAAGCCCATAATAACAAATATGTGACTTTTATCGATGTCTCGAGTCTCATATCGTGTGTACACAATGAGATATAAATATAATTCTCTTATCAGCTCTCTATTACTTCTCGCCGACAAAATAAAGAATATCTTCCTTCTCACATTACCTCCTACAAATGTGAATGTGTCATGCATTTCTTTGTAAAGAAATTTTTCCAATACTTTCTGTTATTTTCCGCAAAATAATAATAAAAAATTTTCTTTCACATACTAAAATAAAATTACTTCGATACATTTTCCACATTTTATTATTGATTTAGAAAATGGAAAACTTTACATTTCACTTTGTCTGTCTGTAAAAATTGTTTCTTTTTCATTTAGAAATTTCAAGATCAAGATCAAAAAAATTAATAATTTAAAGATCAAAATTAAGACCAAAAATTCAAGATCTTTCGGTAAAGTTCAAATTTAAGTTTAAGATCAAGATTAAAATTTCATTTCTAAACATAAAAAATATTTTGAAAAAGTCTAATCTATAATACAATAAACGTGCTTTGATTGAGTATATTTTAAAATGACGTAAATGTCAGTAAATAAATAAAATTTTAAAAACACAACAGTTCTAATAAAAAATTATTTGAAATCTAAAAGAGCGGTAATAAAAATAAATTTTTTAATATCATAAACAAATTTTATTTAATGACTGGGAAATCGTGTAAGAGAGAAAAAGCAAAGGAAAAGAATTTATATATCAATATTGTAAGCAGCAGTAACATACAATCTCCGCTCGTTGTTGTCGTCGTCGTTATATTCTTACCTGTGCATTGTGCAATGCAATGTTTTTATAACAAACACAATCATAAAATATTCAACAGTGTATCCGAATGACACGCGCGTATCTTAGTTGTATCGAGTATTACTCTCTTTTCAAGTGTGAGAGTAAGTAAAAAATTCTCAAAGCCTACAACAAAGCATACATATTCGAGCTCTGCATGCAATCATGATAAGAAACAGTCGCTGTCTGTATCATAAGAGAAAAATGCGACAAATACAATATTCGAAAGCTACGGGAAGCAACAATTTTTATCTGTAAATACATACAAATACAGCGACAATTTCGCTCACCTTCTACCAAAACACAACAACAAGTGAAACATTCTCGCTGAGTTTGCGTACATCAGTGCTTTCTGGTGCTGGATTGTGTCGTCGTCGACATAGGGAGAGAAAGAGAGGAAAAATATCTATAAGCTATATCTGTACAGAGTACTTGTGTACAATACATGAGATTTTTAGAGAGAAAGGAAATTTTTTGATATTCTACTGTGACTCGCGAAATTTCTTCATAATTTTTTCGTTTTCTGTGGTTAAGAGGAGTCATTTGCCAAAAAAGAGACATAAAGTTAAGGATAAAATTATTGTGAGCCTAAAAGAATCAAAATATAGTGAAGATTTAAGTGAAAACATTCCAAAAAATTTAAATTTTTCCATCAACTCTAAGCAGAAGGGGGAGAAAACGACTTTTTTCTCATCAGTGTGTTATTCCAGTAACTCGTTTATTGAACTCTTCTACGTGGCCTGCCTGTCTAGAGTGTTATGTGTAGTTAAATTACTTAAACATCATTCGATTCACAAGTGCGCGTAATTGAGTTTAAAAAATTGTCAAAAAACTGCGCCATAATGATTTCCTAACCACTTGTTAGAACATAATTAAAAAAAGTCATATTGAAAGCAACAAGCGATTGGAAAAGGGAAAAAATTTTCTTCTCAATTTTCTCTCATAGTAAGTGTAATAGAGAGAGAGAGAGAAAATGTATAAAGAGAGCCCTTCATGCTCCACAGTAAGAAGTTAAAGAAAAAAAAATTCGAATTACTTTTTTTCCTTTTGTGTGCTTATTTTGGGAAAAACCTAATGTGATTATAGACGTGTTGTGTGATTTGCACCCAAGAAAAAGAGAGAAAGAGAGTGAAAAAAATTTAAATTAATTTTCCGTGCGAGTTAATGTCCTTCATGAACTAGTAAGGAAACTTTTTCACTTTCTCATACCATTAATAGAGAAAAGCAAATTTTCATCCAAAATACCGGTGTGTGCAAAGATACAAAAAAATACAAATTCATGAATAATTAATAAAGAAAGTATACAAGCAAGAAATTTTTCTTTTGCAAAAGTCAAGAGGAGACAGAAGTACATAAAACATATTGATTTTATCCACATAGTGTTGTGAAAATAAAAAAAGAAAATAAAATATTGTAAAGGAACATTGTTCGATGCTTGTGCAATCTTAATGTTTTATAAACATATATATATATATATATATATATATATATATATAGATGAAGAAACAGCATACATAAAAAGACAGAATATAAATAAATAGATAAATTTTCTCTCCTCATACCATATTCATATTCAAATACACTATACACAATTTTCTTCTATTTGGGGTGCTTATCGATGAACAAACAATTGTGAAGTGCTAGAAAAACGAAGACAGCAAAGACGACGACACAGAGAGAGCAACAAGCAAAAATCCGGCAAGAAGAATCTAATCATGTTTGGGTAAGTGCGGAATGATAAATCACTCTATGGCACGTTACGGTCGCGTCAAGTTATGGATGAATGAGTAAATGAATGAAGTCTATTTTATAAGTTGACGATTATTGTGAGAAAATCTAATTTTACTAGATGAAAATACTTTGATTAGTTTTTGGTTTAATAAAAGAGTATTTAGTCTAAACACTGTTTGAAATTTGTTTACATTTTAATCTTTTGTTTAATCGTTGCCTAAATCTAAGAAGTTTAAATTAATCACTTCTTAAATCCTGGTTAAAATATTTTTAATTTTTATATAACAATTAATCTTTGATTTAATCTTAATCGTCTCATAAATCGAGGTTATGGAATGGAATGGAAAATATTTATTCAGAGTAAATTGCAAAATGAAATCTTACAATAAGTACTACGTAGATACAAATGACCAAAAATCGAGGTTAAATTAATCCATAGATTGATCTAGGTTAAAGGTAGATTAATTCAATTTAACTTTAATCAGTTAATCTAATCCTTTTCTAACTCTTATTTTAATTAACCTTGAATTAAATTCTTGTTGATGTTAATCTTCAATTTTAATTTAATCTTCAGATTAGTAAAATTTAATCACAATGTTAAAGATTTCAATCGAAATTTTTAAGTTTTGAACAAAAAATTTAAATTTGAAACAAATCAATAAAAATTTCTTCCTTTTACCTTATTACATCAATCTTCATTTTCGCGGTATCACCGAAAAAAGGTGGAAAATTCAATAAAACTTTAATGACATACAAAATGAATTGCGGACCAGTCGCCTTCATTTCGGGATCATTTTCATTATTTTCCTCCTACATAAGAGTGAGTGAGTGAGAGAAATGAAATAAATTTTTAATATATTAATTATACAGTAAACAAAAATAAAGAGCGATAAAGAACTACATATTGTGTATGTCGTTTTTACTTCTGCACTTTATAGTCCCACACATATACACATGCACTTTCACATTCAT
The DNA here is from genome assembly GCA_018290095.1 of Polypedilum vanderplanki. Lineage (NCBI taxonomy): Eukaryota > Metazoa > Arthropoda > Insecta > Diptera > Chironomidae > Polypedilum > Polypedilum vanderplanki. The sequence goes on along the minus strand of CM031381.1, from coordinate 19,570,627 downwards.
TATGGATAAATTTCCAGTGAATTTTCCAAGCGAGGAAAATTTTTCGCTCTCTCTTTCTCTTACTGTTTCTTCTTATTATTCCACTTGCTGCATGTTACTGCTGAACAATGTAAAAAAATCCATACATTCACTCAACTACTATGAGGACAGTGGGAGGAAATGAGAAGGCAATAGAAGGGAAAGAGGACGATAAATTTTTAATAATATTTTTATATCATTAAAACATGTTTCTCGGTTTTTAGCTCTCTGATGTTATGTGATAGAAACACAACGTTATCATAGTCTATGTCAATGAAACGTTGTCATCATCGTGTTTCATTCACTTACACGCCACTTTCTCACACACCTTTACAACTGTAATTGTTTAATTATTTATCCTTGAATGTTCCTTGAACTCTCTTAGTGTTGTTTTGGCTTATATGGCAAGTTTATTTTATATACATAGAATAGCGCGCTTTTTGTCTTTCTTTCTCTTCATCTTCATTCGAATATATAATATATACTTCTTGACTTTTAAAGCAGCAGCAGTAACAAGAGAAAAAAACCAAACCCATTGTGGATGAATGCTATACACACATGCTTCTATGAAGAGATTGAAACTGTTGAACAAGATTTAAATTTGAATGAGTGAACAATTACAAAAGAAATGACTCTTCTTTACTCCTCCATCTATACAGAAGCTTCGATTTTTTTGGTGCTTTCATGTTCATTGTTAATGTGCCGAAAAATTTCTCTTCAGATTAGAATTCTTTTGTTGTTTGCTTCATAGAAAGAGTGAAATGATTCAATAAGATTCCAGTAGGATGATGATGATGATGATGATGATGCATATAAGATTCTTATTTTGCTTTGGTGATGATGAATTTTTTTGTCATTTTAAGACTTTTTTAATAAAAATAAAATTAAATTTTTTTAATTTTAAAAAATACGATAAAATTAATTTCAAAATAACGAATTTTTAGAAATTTAAAAAATTCAATTTTTAAAAAGTCGGTATTCTAAATTTAATCAATTTATTCTGTTTAATGATTAAAAGTAAAGATGTGAAAAGTCTTAATAGAGAAGCAAAATCAATTCAACAGTAGAGTTATAAAAAGAGCAACATCTAGCGTTTTACCATTAAAAGAATTTTACTCTCTTACTCTCGCACTCGTACATAGAATTCTTCATTTCTTATGATGGTATTAGTTTGAAGTGGCCAGTTCAGTTCTGCTTCTTGAACAGGTGATTGAATGGAATAAAAGATGAGAATGAGAAACGGGAGAATACATAAGAAAAAAATATAAGAATGGCTTGGATAATGACGGCAAAAGTTGAGTTCTCGATTCTTGTATGTCTCTTTTTTTCCCATATTCGTTTGTTGCTTCTCAACTCTTTTATATCGCTATCGCTTATTGCGTGTGTGTATGTGTGAATTCTCTCTGCGTGCTCTTCTTCTTTTTCTTTAATCATCTTAAATTGGAATTTTTTTCATCACTTTACCATTCTCTCTCTTGCTTGCTTTTATTCTTTAAGTCATTATAATCATTAACATCATGATCATTGTGCGTTGTTCGTTATGTGCTGGAGTAATTTTTTTCTTACTTTAACTTACTTACATATAAAAAATCATAACTCATTACCACACGAAGGAGAAGCTGAAAGTAATAATAATAAAATTTTAATACGGAAATCAGAATTACGAAATCATACAAACAATCAACTTATACTTTTTTTGTCTGCTTCATTGTTGCCCGTTCTACTCGTAATTACCAAATAATTTTTTTATTGTTCTCGAAAAATACCAAGCATATACTCAAAAATAGCATTGTCAATGACTCTTTAAATGCTTAGGAGAGAATATTTTTTAATTAAATTGTGATGATGCTGATCTTGCAGAAAAAGTCATCATTGACAGAGCAAAACCAATGTTGGGTAAATCCATAGAAATGTATAGCTTTACAATTCTCTTTCAGTTAATCATTCGACTATATTTAAAAATTGGAGAAAAACATTGCATAAAGATAATCGAAGCAAATTATTTATCATAGTTCATTCTAGGGTTCGGCACTTGATGCATGTAGTTAAGTACATGCGCATGTAGTTTTGCAAGTTGCATGTAAGTTAATTTACTTGAAAATGTCTCTAATTCATTCAGTTTAAATTTAGTTCGATCCAAAACTATGTAAACTTAAAAATCATTGGCTTTATTATAAATTTGATAAAATATTGACTGAATTTAATAAAATTTGTATGAATTAGAGACATTTTCAAGTAAATTAACTTGCATGCAACTTGCAAAATTACATGCGCATGTATTTGACTACATGCATCAAGTGCCGAACCCTAGTTCATTCTATAATGCCAAAAATTTACATTGAAAAATTTCAGAAACTTTATGCAAAGATTATTTAATACAATTTGCAAAGGTAGAAGCTGGTGACAATTTGTATCTATTAATTAGTAATTTCTATTAGTTTATTTATTTGCATCTTAAACTTTTAGTAAATTTTAAACTTGGTAGTTAATTGATTTGCATTCAGTTAATGTTATTAAAAATCGCTTCTAAATAACTAAAATTAATATCTACCCAAAACTGTCATTAATTTTAATAAACTTGCTAACTTCTGCTTGCCAGTAAAATTTTAAATTCTATTCTTTTCAACTTTTAATTATAGAATCCGTTTTATAAAGTTTTTTCTAAATTTAGACAAATAAAATTCGACTAGAGCTTAAAAAATTCATTGTTGTTTAAACCATTTAAAGATTCACCCTTTATTGTGTTATAATAGATTGTGAAGAGTTTGTATAGATGATATAAACAAAAAATACACTCGCTTACACACATTATAATGTCAATGATGTCTTTGTGACACATACACACACATATATGAGATAGTTAAGTTGAGGAGTTTATTAAAATCTATTTGTTTGGTTAAGTAAAAGAAACATGCCATTGAGGCATTGTTACGAGTATTTGAAGGTTATTATTCAATTTTACATCGCTTCCATTGCTCATTGACATTGTATAGGGTTAAATGAGATGTCAAAAATGATAGCACAGTGATAGCAGCAGCAACCGTATAGCAACATATAGAGGTGATGAAGCGTATGAAAGAGAATGAGATTTTGCAGTGGATTTTGGTTTTTGAGGTTAATTTGCGTGTCTGTTCTATGCTCTATTGGATGAAATTTGAATTTTGTTATTAAATTCTGGTCATGTATGTCATTTCGTTATTGGTTCTGTGGTAGAAAGCAGCCTAGAAAATTGCCAATTGGTAAATCACGACAAAATTCAATCAAAGACAAGTTGAGCTCTTGATGAAATGTCAATGGACTCTCTTAAAAAATTTAATGAAATATTCGTGGGTGGTTTAATTGTGGTTGAAATTTCAAACTTACCAAAATCAACTCTCATTATTTCAATTACTAAACAACAAAATTAATTTCATATGCATGCATCCAACAATCATACTGTCAAATTTTCTTTTTCATGTACTTCATTTAACAAAAAGCAATGGCAATAAAAAAAGTTTTCCATTGAGTTGATGAATAGAAAATTGAGAAAAATTTCCTCACTCAACGATAACGGCAACAGCAATGGCAAAAAATAAACTTTTTATTTTTCCTTCATTCATTTCAATTTCATATCGTCCGGATGAAAAGAGAAAGAGAGACATACAGTGAAATTTATTGTGTGTACATGTAATGTACATCACATTTCTACGGAAGGAAACTTCTGCACAACTACCTGCTCTTACCTGTTATGTTATATGTGGAAAATTGTGAGGAAAAAAAATCCATCGAGTGAGTGCGTTATGATGGTGAAAATTCTCGTGACTTATCTACATTCCCTCATATATTTCTTTTTCTATGCACAAACATGATATCTCTTACGCAATGTGTGTACATACATCATATGTCATCCAATGTAAAGTGCGCTCATCATTAATTCAATTTCATGACATGTGCTCATCATTTTCTCTTTTTTCTCTCTAGATGTCATTCTCGTAATTCAAATTGGGTTGAAGAAAAGGATCCAAACGACAGACGAGCATACAAGAAAGAAAAAACATTGCATATTATACCTTTTGTATGGTACCTCTCTCTGTTTTCTCAATTTTTGCATCTGGGGAAATTTAAGCAAGAATTTTGTCATGTTATATATGACATACAATAAATTTTAGTTAAATACGAAAAACATGGGAAATAGGCTGAATATTTGACTATTAATGTCAATTGTGCAATGACATGTAAACAAAATATTTTCTCTTCTGTGTTTATTTCTGACTTATTTATGAATTATTTACTTTTTGAATCTCTTGGAAATTTCATTTAAAATTGAAATTTTGTAAAAAATTCATCATTTGAAAAATTTTCAAATACAAAAAAAGATATCAGATTTGATTTTCAATTTCCTAAAATATTTGTAAAAATTTAGAACAAAAAGTCTATTTTTATTGATTGATCCTTCTTAGAAGCACTTAAGATTGGCTCACTTTATAGCTTTGACATTTATTTAACTAGACTTAAGTGATAACCGGAAAAATTCCAACAATTTTCAATAAATTTTCCAAACAATTTTCATTTGTTTGTTTTGGTTTTCAACAAATTTTCCATGGATTGTTACTGACTTCAAATTATTTCTTTTTGAACTTCAAATATTTAACAATACTAATAAAAAGCTCATTTTGTATATTTACTCACACTGGTGATTCAACTTATGAACAAATGTCAACTGTAATTGTAAAACATATGACATTCATACTCTATCATAAATTTATATTTTTTTTATCGTGTCACTGCCTTTAAATGTTAGTTGATGAGCTGAAAAATTTCCTTTGACAAGTGCCACTTCATAAAATTTCTTCCTCTTCATCATATAATCATAAATATACAGAAAAGAGTGTCAAAAGTCGTTAGGGACATTGTGACAATTCATTTTTTACACGACATTGTGAAGGTAACGTACATTAATCTACATATGTCCACATGCAAAAAAAAGTCCTCGTTGTGCAATCATTTTAGCATAAATCATAAAGGAAATTATGAGTGAAAGAGTCATATAAAATGAAAAACCGTTACCAACAATTTAAGATCACTGTGATCATTCCTCATAGTCTCAATGAGCTTCTTATTAAGCTTCATTAAATTATCTATGCCTCGGTGAATAGTAGAGAGGAGTGCTCTAATTAAGTTTGAGATGAAAAGTTAACTTACTTTTCGATTTTAATCTGACTGTGCAATTACATGCGATTTTTATCTTACTCACAAATGTGCGGTCCTGTCTTTCATGTCGTTCTCTCACTCCTTTTTTTAAACCGACACATTACATTGAGTTAAATTAAAATTAAATCTTAATTGCAGCCGCATGATGATTTTCATGCCAAATAAATCATCATGAAAATGAAAATTGCAAGCAAGAGAAAAATAAAAAAAATTCTTAGAGAAAGAAAAGCAACTGAACTGCTCACACACTCGAAATGCAAATGATCTTTTCGCTTCACTTTTCTTTAAACGTTTTAATTTGAAATATTATTTGCCACTTCATAAAATCACTTTTCACATTCCTCGCTTGTTTCAGTGGGAATTTTTTTCACGTTGATCATTTATTTTTTTGTTTTCGCATTGCACATCTCACTGAAAAAGACAGCAGAAGTAGTAGGATCAATGATCGGTGTGAAATATTGTGTTTTAATTTTTCATTCGACTAATAATAGCGCCAGAATAAAAAATTAGCTTGATACAAATATTTGAACGTGATGTCGTTAGTCACTTTATTATAATTGACAATTTTTGAACGTTTGATGCTAGTGAGAAATAAATAGGGTAAACACACCTAATTATGGACACTCCCTAATTATGGACAGTTTTTTGAATTCTTAAATTTGCTATCAAAACACACAAACTCACTATATATTATGATTGAAAATGATTTAATATGTCATTTAAACATAATTTAACACTCCAATATCAAATATTTATCTGTATTTTTCGTCAAATATCCATTTTTGTATTTTTCTCGAAAACAATAAAATTTTTCACAATTTTCAATCACTTGTTATTCACTAATTCTTTTCAATTTGCTTCGGCGCCGCTAGAGGGCGCACGAAGTATTGTTTTTGTTTTTTTCATTTTTTCACTTTTTTCCATTTTTCTCGAAATCAAAGCATTATCGACTATTTACACCTAGTATTTTTAGGTGGGCCTCGTAATTTCCGATCGAACAAGCCAACTTTCATGAAAATTGGTCACTCGATGCCCGAGTTATACACAAAAAACCGCGGTGGGGTGTCCGTGCGTCTGTGGGCACGCTACAGCTCACAGATTTCATTTTTTCACCAAAATTCTTGAATATTCGTAATCTGTGGCACATTTAGACGAACTGATCAACTTTTGGTATAAAATGGTGCATATGTGTAGCGGCTAGCCTAGTGTGAAAATTCCGCATATATACGAAATTATATGCGAAAAACCGCATATATACTATACCCGCATGCATGCGAATAAATGCGAAACATTTGTATTTTTAACCGAAAATAACCGAGGCGCCGAAGCATTTTTGAAAAACTTGTAAAGTTTTTCTTGAGCAGCAACGCATAGCGATCTGTTGCGCTCATTGATCTGCACCGTGGACTTCACTATTCAAATGCTTTAAAGATTTGAAATTAAACTTAAACTGCATTTTCAATCACTTATTCACACAATTTAACACGATTTAAAAAGCAAGATCTTGTCACAAATGCTTAACCTAATTATGGACAGTCTTTTTTTCCTAATTATGGACAGTTTTTGTTTACAAAAATACATGGAAAAATTTTGCGAGAATCGCGTGAGAATTTTTGTTACCAATTGCAAAAACGCGCTCAAATATTTCTAAATTTTAAATTATTAATTTTTGCTTTATTTAAGCTTTTTTGTTGTTTAGTAATGTGTTTACATTTCTTTGCTGTATTAAATAAGTGATTAAAAGAATTGTGAAGTGCCAGCAATTATTGAAAAGTGTAAAAAAAACAATAAAAACAAAACTGTCCATAATTAGGAAAAATAATGTCCATAATTAGGATCAGACTGTCCATAATTAGGATCGGTATTTGAATGGTTATTGTGATTTAAATATTCAACTCCGATTTCTAAGTAATATTTTAAATGAAAGATGCTGAAATTCTACATTTAAAACTTTCGTAAGAAATGGATTTAATCAAATATTAAGAGAGATATTTATGATTGAAAATCAAAATCCGAAAAACTGTCCATAATTAGGAACGTTTACCCTAATTATTTTATTGATGATAAGTTTATTGAATCATTGAATATTTGAATTTTATGAAGAGTAAAACTTAAATAGCAGAATAAATTAAATTTTTGTTGTTATTTTTGTAAGAAATGAAACAAATTAACTTAAAATTATATGAAAAGATTAAAATCAAATCTTAATTTATTACAATAAAAAAATAATTTTTTTGATAAAATCAACTAAGAAAAATTATTTTCATATTTTCTGTCATCTGATAAAATTCATATTTTCGATTCAAACTTAAGTTTAATTTTTGCCACACTTGACTCGTTCTGATATTTTTTTCTCAACAACATTCCACAATTTTCTTTAAAATGACATAATAGCTTAAGAATGCTTGTATCTCTCTCAACTACCGTTATGCACATTAATTTGTCTCTTAAATTAGCATTTTACTGCATGAGAACTATTCACCGGCTGCTTAACTTATATACATATATCTTTTTCTGTATATTTTGCATTCATTCGAATTTCAAAGGCATATGTTTTTTGATGAATCATTGACGATAACCTTTAGATGTGAAGGGATTCACATGAATTTCAATTTGAAACAGAAAAGTTAACCAAAACAAATCAAATTTCTATGCTAGATTCAAATCAATCCTGTGTAAATATGAGTAAAAGCAAATTATATTTTATGTTTTTGTTTCAGAGAATTAATTTTCTAAAATTATTTTCTCTTTTCTATCTTTGTGTATCCTCTTCTTTTTCAACTCAATTTACATTACTCTCATTTCTCACTAAAACAATTATTTTTTGATTGAAAGAAGTGAAAAACTTTTCTTCCCTACTTCATCTCAACACTAAGATAAATAAATAATGAAAGTGAGTGAGTAATTAGGCTTTTTTCAATCCACTTACTCATTTCGTGATCCATAGCAGATAATTACTATGCTAAAAAGTGAGTCACAAAATATTTTATGATGATGTTTTTCATTATCCCTTTTTTGTTACTGCCTACTTGCTTGCTTTATGATAGATTTTAGTAAAGGCACTAATAATTATTATTTATTTTGTACCTTACTTGTCTATTATCATCATCATTGTGTTTCCTTCACAAAAAAGTTTGATTAAAAATTTAGTACAAAATAAATATCAAAAATTTTTATCCCTTTTTTTCGATGGAAAGATATGAGAGCTACAACTGAATTATTACCTTAACGCTTCCACAAAGTCCAAAATAATAAAAGAAGGTTTAAATTTATTGTTTTTAAAAAAACATTTTTCAGTTGTTGCTCAAAAATACAACTTTTCCTTTTGAATCTTTGTTTGAGAAAATTTAAATAAAATAACACATGCACTCGTAGGTTGATTTAGTTCAGTAAATTCCTTTACTTACAACTCATTCATTTAGTTCATCTAGAAGAAACACAATTTCTTTATTATTATTATTTCTATAACTTCAACTTTGACTTTTCATTTTCTTATGATGTGTATTTTCTCATGCATGTACATATGCATGCTATCTATCCACTCACTATGCATGTTTGCTATTTCACAAAGCAAAAAAATCTTCAAAAAGTGAACAAAATCTTTTTTATATCATAATTTTACCCTCATATAGAAATGTAAACTCACTATTTGAATTTAAGAAGCTTTTTTAGCAAATAAATGAAAGAAAATTTTTTGTTGTGGAAAAATAAAAGCTAAATGTTCCACAAAGATGGTTTACTAATTTTTAAAAATTCAGTGAATAGTTTCAAAGCTTTTTCAAAGTGTATACTGTGTGTATGCTTTGCTCTTTTTTGTGTAGATTAATCATGGTGGGAAAAAAAATTGCAGAGATGGAATTAAAAAAAATTAAAAAATTGAAATTTTTAGTTACTAGTGCAAAATTTTTCCTACAATCAACGATTTTTACTAATTTGAAACCAGTGTTGTTTTTTTAAAGGGCTGGCATTTACAACTCCATGAATTTTGTCAACAAATTTTTATTTTTATTCTCTATACATTTGTGCAGTTTTTTATTCCATTCGTATTATTTTAAAAATATTCTAGCATTTTTATCATGACGTACATGAAAATTAAAAAGAGAATAACCACCAGTGGCTTCTTTCAATCTCTCTTCCCACTCTTTTATAGAATAGCTTAAAAAACATGAAAAAGTATTATAAATGAATACAAATTTTCCTCTCTCTTTTCTCCATTTGCTCCTTTTTTCTTAATTTCAATGGGTGCTTATGTGCAAAAATTGTAAAAAAAAAGTAAGTACAGAACATGGGAAAATGTTCTTAAATACGAGTGAAATGAGAACTCGCTCTTATAGTTGCTTACTTACCTCTCTGTTGAAAAGAAAATGCTGTTTTATCTCGAAAGTAAATTAGATGGTTTTGTAGTTTTTTTTTGCAACAAGGCTTTTGCTTGCTTTCTTTTCAATTCTTTCTCTCTTGTGTTCACTTTTAATACATTATTTACCTTTTATTATTCAAGAAAAATAAAATGAAAGAAAAGAGTGAAAGAATTATAATGGATGAAGATGTTGTAATTAATTACAGCATGTATTCAACTTGCAACATGAAATTGTAGAAAAAGAAGAAAAGAGCCAGCCAGAAAATTTCTATATTCATCTCCTCTCAGAAGAATTACTATTATTATTAAATCTTAATTGCATAATAAAAAAAATCTAATTTCATAACTGCAACATGTATGAACTCAACTTTGATACTTTTGCAGAATCTTTTTTTCTTCTTTTCAAAGTGCCTCTCATTACTTTTTATTATGGGCAATAACCATCTCTTTTGTGTATGCATGAAACACACTTAATTAGACTTTTCCTTTTCAATGCTGTAGACATGACCACTCTGTGAAATCTGAGAAGATCTTTGATTAAATTTGAAATTTTCTGGTTTAAAAGATATTGAAACTTTGACATTTTCATTATCTCATCTATTGAAGTACAAAATTTTTTTGACAACTAATATAAAATGTCAGCTGATTTTTGTTGATATGCTCAATCATTTGACTATAAATTTATTACCTATTAAATTTTTCTTCTACTTGCTGTAAATATTTTTAGAAAATTTTATTAACCACATAAAGATCATAACAGTATCATTGCATAAATTTATGACCAAACAAGCTTGTCACAGCTGTTTTGATTTTTATTATTGAATTGAAATTTCTTAAATTTTTCACATTTTTTTACATAATAATTCATCTACATTTCTTTACTACCATTAAGCAAATTTAACTATTTTAATTCCCACAAGACCAACCACATGCACATCTTCAAATATTATTACAAGGGTTGTCTATCTAATATACAATATAAAAAAGAAGTAAAGAGAGCGAATTCTTTTCGCTTCTTAAACATGTCAATTCCATGCATGAATTATCTACACGTAAGTTAAGCAAGGAGAAACTCAAGTGAGGTGCTGCCTGTGTGCTTTCCCCCCTTAAAAAAATAATTTTTTTATACGTACAGCATAGTGAAAATAAAGAAATAAAAAAAGAGTAGATGTTCGAAGAGCATTAAAATCATGGTCTCGAGAGTGGAAATAAATTTTCAAATGAACTGAAGCGTTTCAATGAAAGGCAGAAAGAGAATTTTTTACACTTGAAAAAAGTGGATGTTTATGTACGCGTTTATATACATATATTTTTTTGCTGCTGTAATTAGTCTTTAAACGAGCTCATGCTAAGCGTAGAAGAAGGTGTAGTAATATTTTAATCATTTTTATGATTAAACTGCGTAAGAAAACGACTAAAATGTTGCAAATCTTCCATTCATTAAATCATTCAGTGAGCATCATCTTTGCGTGTATATTTCTTCTGTTTTTGCCTTGTGTCGGGTCGATTTTGACATCATCAGTGATGATGTCATATCTTCAATTTGTATCTACTTCTTAACTGATGTGTGGAGATAGACACAGCTCTATAGCGCTATATTTCATCATGCATAGAGCGCACGAAATGAACACTTGATTTATCACCATTTGAGTGCTTTGATTGAGAATTGTTCGAGGTTCGGCGAGCAGCAACACAATAACGATAAAATATGAAATGTTATGAAAACATTAAAAAGTGATTGAGAGCAAAGACTTTTGGGATTTTTCTTTATGAATGAATAAATTGATTCAATGAATTATTTACAGTGACTTCTTGCTTTAGTTAACTTTTTATATGACCTTTCCTCAAAAACGTTTCCAGCAAGAAAAAAAGAATTTTATTCATAGTCATTTTCACAGCAATTTTAGCAAAACACAATAAAAATCTTGCTAGAGTCTAGACTAAAGCAATTCTCATTTAAATTCATCAAGCACAAATTCATCCATCATGAGTAACTCTCACTATCCATAAAGCTAAAAACAGCAAAAGAAAATACAAAAAAAGTGAGAAAGAGAAAAAAAATAAATGTGTGAGTTATGAATATTTTAGCAAAAAAAAAGTATAAGTAATGATGTGACGAATCGGTATAGAGCGAAAATCGCATATTAAATATGACATCGAGAATTATTATATGTATTTTAGGTACTAATTGCTTATGTCAACAACATCACATAAAAAACTCACGTTGTTATCATTGTGAATTGATTTTATTACCGATTTGGGGCTATTGACTGCGAACAGAAAATGTTCTGACTCTTCCCGCACAGTTTTTCAATCTTTTTCATTTTTTGACGGTCAATCATCATCTTCGAGTGTATTTGTGCATTAATTTATGAAGAAAAATTTTTTTTATTTCTGTTCATATAAACATCGCACATGTATATACATTTGCACCATTTTTATGAGTCGTCTTCAATATTTTAAATGAGCATGTATATGAAGTCAAGTCAAGTCAAGGCAGAATTATTCACGGTACCATACCTTACCTTTATTTATCATCGTCAAAGAACTTCTCCGATTTTTTTTTGTATTTCTTCCTTCTTTTCTCTCTTTCTTGCCGAAAAAAGAGAGCCAAAAAAGACTAACTAACTAACTTGACTGACTGTTTATTTTTTAATCAAACACACATTTCACGAAAAGAAGGCAAGCATGCAATATACACAAACGCACGCTATAAAGACGGACAAGCAGGCATGCATACCAACAAAGTCATTCGCTATGTGTTGTGTATATTTTATATCTTTTTATTGTTATTACATACATATGCATGAAATATCTTTGCTCACACTACACACGCAATTTTACTACACGCTGTTGCTGTGGTGTGAGCGCGCGGCATCAAATGAAATATAAAAAACACACATATTCGTGTATAAGTAAGTAAGAGAGAGAAAAAATATTATTGTGTTTTAGTTTGAAATATTGAAATACTATACACGAAGAATTAGTTGAAAAATCTACTGTCGCGGAACCAGTATTCAGTTTTTTTTCGTGTGGTCTCTTTCCTCGATTTTTTTTCTTTCTGGTGAAACGAGAAAAATTCTATTTTGTACTTTTTTACACTTTAATCAGAAAGAGAGAAAAACAGAAATTTTTTAAATATACAAAAAATAAAATAATTCAGTGCCGACCTGTGCGAGATGCGATAGTCATTTAGGTGAATCAAATCAAGTGGGATACATTTAATTTATATTAATCAAACTTAATTCAAGTGACTACGACGAAAATAAAGATAGAAAAAAGTGATTCTTTCATCATCAGAAGAAAATAAATAAAGAAGAAATAAAACATTTCTTATTTTTATAAGAAGAATATTTAAATCATAAAAGGAAAAATATTGGCACGAGATAAGCCTACGAGTAAGAAAGTGTCTAGTGTGAAGTGAAGTGGATTGAATTTCAAGCAGATTACCGTTCTCCTGTGAATCTTATCTTTTACTCTGTGAGGGTTGTTGCTTAGCATTTTTCTTCTTCTCTCTTTGGCACATATACATCTCTCACCCTCCTACTACTTAGTCGTCTACTGAACAGGTGGCAATTTTCCACTTCAATTCTCGCGTGTGACATCCTATAATTAAAGAGAGTGAAAGAGAAGAAGTTCAGTGTATGTTTTCGTGTGTGTGACACTAAAGACAAATTTGTTATTTACATCTCATCATCATCAGTATCAACACATTGTGATTTGTACCTACTAAAATTTCTTCGTCATTTTTTTGCATCAACCAAAAGGAATTTCTACTCATTGGACTTGTTGAGTTTCGAGCAGAAAATGTCAGTATAAACAAATTTTCACATGTAAAAACATTGTATAATAAATTATTAGGCAAGCAAGTCGCTTTGCTAGCCACTTAACTAGTTGATATATTTATGGTTATTGCCACTTCAATAGATAGAGATACTCTTCTATTTAAGAATGCGTAAAGAGGCAAAAAATACATTAAAAAGATAAAAAATATTTTTATTTCTAGCACATGTGAAAGTGCATTTTAACCAACCAAAACATACTTACTTACTTATATGTATGTGACCTAATCCAATATCACAGTCTTTTCAAGTTGTTTACATTTCAAAATAAATGAAATTATTTGCTTTATTTCTGAGTCACTCTGGAAATATTTCGCGACGTCTTATGAAAGAATTTCATGCTCTATTATTAAAAACTTAAATATTTCTATTTTCTTAAAATTCACACATGACATGTCACAATGTGAAGTTCATTGTACCACAAAATAATAAAAAAAATTCTAATTGGAATATGTTACTGCTTGCTTGGTTGTGTAATTTTCAATTCCCATAAGAAGAATAATTCTAATTAGAACATTTATTCGTTCTTTATTTTATGAAAAAAGACTTCTTCTTTGCCACAGTTCGTTTCACACTTAGGGGCATAAGTTTGTGTTAGTGAATGGAATAACATTCCATCGCTTACGAAATTCATGATCTCAACTCTGATGAACTTGAATCTTTCAAGGCAAAAAACATATCTTCCCTGAATTTGCTCTTTTAACCTCACAAATAAGAGAAAACATTTAGAATTTGTATGTGAGCTGTCTAAATCACCTTGCGACAGTGATGCGGTCAAGATGATCACTAGACATCCACGCTTTTTCAATGATACTTTTTTCAGTGTCATTGATGATAGTATTGATCATATTAAGCTTTAAATGGTTTAAAATTATTTGTAATTTGAATATTTTGAGCTGAATTTTGTTAATAATTTATGCGGAACTAAATGATTTACTTTTTTGGTGATGATGAACTCGATGTTTAGTCAGGTTGAAAAATTGTGAAATGTAGCAAATTGAAATTGATCATTGATGATATTTCCTATCAATTGTTCTACAATGAACTACTTAAAGAATATAAAATTACAAAAATGAAATTCAATACCATAAATTCTTCATAAAATCACATTTTGTCTACTTGACAATAAGAAAATTCCAAAAAGCTACTTGAAAGTTTTGCCTTCTCAGACAAAAACTTGAAATTATCTTCTCAAATTAACTAAATGAAGCAGGCAATAGAGACATATATGTCAAATTATCTCAACATCAAATGTAGACACATTTCATAATATTTCAAATGCACGCCCCACGAGCTGTGGTCAATGACCAAAGCATGTAGAGTAACAAAACAATCGACTACCATGTGACTAAGTCACATTGTTTAACTATTTTACATGTTGTTGTTGACTTCGTATCGAAATCCATAAATCAAATTCACACAAAATTATCAATGGCATCATATGAAGCTTAGTTTTGTAAGCTCAAGTTCACGTTTATTAAATTAGCAAAAGACTGACAAGCAAACAGCAATAGCAAAGAAATTAACAAATCTATCAAACTTTCACCAAAAAACCGCCTCATTTTCTATTCATTAACTCATTTCGGCCCCAATTACACCCAAAGATCTTTAAGGGTCGAAAAATGAAATTAACACAGAAATTATTTGGACAGTTGTTGGTTCCGAAAGAGAAAAGAAAGAGAGAGAGAAAAAAGAACAAAGAGTCTAATGTTTTGATATTTATTTTAATTTCGCTCCATTACTTTTGTTTTTGTCCCTTTTTTACTGTTACTCTCTCTTTTCAAATAGCAATGTTTAATTAACTTTTTTATTGATGAAAGAGAGAAAGATTCCCCTTGTGTTTTTTTAACCAAGTGAGTGAGAGAAAAAAAAGTAATGAGTCCCATCAAAGTCGGAAACTCATTTCCTTGTACTACTGAATAATTTATATATATATGTAAAGAATTACAATATAATATAAAAAAGAGAACGTTCATAGCCGAGAGGATTATTAGAAATATAGCATTCATGTAGCAAACTAGAAAAGGGTTTTAAAAGCCACAAAACATGCGGCTGTAACTTTATTTATTATTAATTAAACGCACATGTGTATGGAAAATGAGCCATAATAAGTTAGGCACGAATTTGCATTCAATTTTTTCATTACCTTTTTTTATATGCGAAACGAAAAATTTTATTAATATATTTTTCATGCCATTTTTAAAAGGACGCAAATGAATGACGAAATGCACATTAATGTATTGTATCAATCTTTATTAAATCGGCTCATCCAACCTTGAGTCGTCTCTCCATTTATTACAATAACATTTCAATATGATGCGCAAAATATCCCTGACCCATAACGTAGAAAAGAAAGAAAGAAAGACCGAGATATCAGAATGATGAGTACTCATGTGGAGAGCCTGTAATATAGCAAGTTAAGTCATCATCATCATCTCAATAGTCGATATTTTTTGCAACAAAAGAAGCGCAAAAAAAATCTTTCGATGTGTGAAAGCGCACAAAAAATGCCTTGAAAATGCAAGGAAAGAAATTAACATTTCAAATACACTGACATTTCACATGAGTAAACAATAAATTCTCTTGCCTTCTCCTCGTTGACCATAAAAAAGTAAAAATACCTATATTGCAGAACACATTACATTTTTTGTGGATGCTTGTGAGCAATTTTTTATTCCAAGTGCAGTCGCTTTTTTTCTTCATTCGTACACTGATTATGAGTGGATGTCGATGAGTAACTTGTGCAGAATTATATACCGTTACATTAATTTTATCATTAAACTTGAATGATAATCATTCTCATATCCGCACATTTCTTTACAGTGGCGTGCATTTTTACCTTGTCATGAAATATTCTTCACCTTTCTAGGAAATTCAATTTTATCAATATAAAACCATTAATTTAACAACAATCAAGCCCAAAAAAGTTTTATTTTATTTAATCAATAACAAAATGATTAGGCGTTATCTATTCGATGATTTTATGTTTCTTGCTTTGAACAATACGCTTTTGATCAATTTCTAGCTAATTCACAACGATGTGTAAAGTGCTTTCATTGTTGTTGCTATTTAATAGCGTGCACTAGTTGTTGTTGGCTATTAAAGAATAAAAACTGTTGTCGGGTGGATGTTAAGAATTATAATTAGATTTGCAGAACAATTTAAGAATGGTTAGTTGGTTAGTGAGTGTGTTTGTGAGAAGTTTGTTGCTTTGTTATTTGCGATACTTATTATTACTGAAAAGAATTTTTTTGATAAGAAGATTTCAATTGCAAGTTGTTTTGATTTCTTGCAGCAATTAGTGTGTTGTACTTAATTTTTTGTTAAAGTTTAATCTTTGTACTTTGATATCGACTTTGAGTAAAAATTTGGTAAATATGGATAAAAATTTATATTTTTATAAAAAGACAAAATGTTCAAAATTTGAAAATATTTGACCTTTATAAAACTCATTGATAAAATCATTATAAAAACCAACATTTTAATGAGTTTTTTACACAAATAATTATCATGATTATTTTAAATTGCAAATTATAACCATCAACTCATATTGTCTTTTTTAACATAGAAATATTTGATCTTTATTAATATTTATGAAATGAAATATAGCTTGCATAAGATTCTAGTCAAAACAAGAACCTTTAAAGCAATAATTTTTTTTCTCTCTTTTAATATACCACATGACGACGCCGCTGTCGCAAACAAAAAATAACTATACACGATTCTGAAAATTAAAAAAAATTTCAAATATACTTGTACAATACACATAAGCGCAAAACTCACCTTTTCCGATGATCTCATCAAATACATGAAAAGAAATAAAAAAACAAAATTTGTTTAAATAATTCTTATTAATTTGCAACATCGAAATAAGAGTGGGGAAATATTGAATGAGAAGAAGATCGATTTCAAGTATATTGATTTTGAATATATGCGGAAGAAGCAGCAGTAACAGCAGGCCTGTGATGATGTGTGAATAAATCTAAAATTAGCAACAATTCAATTCAAAAGTTTAAATTTTTTCATGTTAAGGGCATTTTTCATCGCTCAATTTTTTTTCTTTTTGAGATGAAAAACAACGCGAGATATTGAGAGAAAAAAATGCATAAGCCTGTGTGTCACATCGATCAACGACATGCATGAAAAAAATTCAATTTTTCAATTTCCATCCGAAATAAAACTTTTTTTCATACAACAAATATTTTTACCTCGAATATTTACATACAGTAATCAATTTTGACTTCTTTATTAACTCGTTCTGATTGCCTTCAGTGATATAAATGTATTTGTGAGGCGATCATCATCATTATACACACACAATTGTATATGTGTACACAAACAACACAAGCAAACAGCATAAAACGATTTCAATTAATTTTAATACAGTACCGAGGCAGTAAATTTTTTTATAAACCGGCAGTCAATTTAAAACAATTGCTCTTGATGATGTTCACGGGGCCGGCAAATACATACGCGATAGAGAAAGCAAAATATTTCTATGTATGGACAGAGCAAAGCAGTGAGAGATAATTCATATACAACTCACGGCTTTTGACGGCTCCCTCACGAGTAATAGCAAAGGATGTTTTATTTAATTCGAATAGTTTTTTTAACATCATCAACATCATCATTATTATTCGTGATATCCGCTCAAATACAACGAAGCTCATATTTATTCTCCATGTGAAAGACACACGCAGACCAATGTGCTCAATCTTGCTTGCTTGCTTCTTCTTTTCGTGTATTCTTTTAGTTCTCTTATTTTTCCATTCTGAATTTGGTCGCGAAAGGGGAAAAATAAGAAGAAAACAATTCCAAGAAGAATTTTTTACTTATTCTTCAATAGAAGTAACTTGCTTACTTACAAGGTTGAATTGTAAGCTTTACTTACAGTTTTCATTCCTTGACTTCTGTTTAAAAAATTATCGCGTTCAGTCAACATGGACGAATATAGTAAAGGCGATAAGGTAAACATAAGCTGACGATTTTATAATGAAAATAGAATTGTGAAAGTTTATTTAACTCTATTGCTATTGCTAGCTAGTTAGTCTTCATCTAGCAAGTATAATATTTATTTAATAAAACGACTTTGATATTTGCACCTGATCATCACGCAGTTTTTCATTTCCTTTCTCTTAAATTCTGCTTTATATATTTCACAAGCACTTGGCACACCAGTAAGAGGAAATAAATGAAATTCTCATTTTGACACTTCACACACGGTAGCTGTTGCTTCTTTCTAATATAATGATAGTTTAACGATGGAAAATTCTTTAGTGAAACGTCTTGCAATTTCAATTCATTCTAGTTTTATTATTATTATATTGCAGTCTAACATGAGAAAACGTGAATTATGTAACCGTGCAATAAATATAAAACTGCTGATGCTTGAGAAAAGGAAGAAGAGGAAGCAGACAAAAGATAGTGAGCGTGGCATCATGACACCTACAATGAATGCTTCCCATATCGTGATTTCTTCTTTATATTCTTTTTAAAAAATATTTTTTTTATGCCCAATGAGTTTTATGCAACCAAGAAAACTTATAGAAAATAATAAAAAATCTCAACAGAAAAGTTCTTTTTTCACCTTCAGTAAAGCATCTAGCCATTAAAGAATAGTAGCAACAAGAATGTTTTATTTATATTATTTTTCTCTCCTCATCCTTCATAATTTCTTTTCTTTCATGAAATATCTCATAAATAAAACTTTTGTTGCACAGTCGAGAAAAAACACAAGGAAAATTGAAAATGAAAAGTATGAGCAGCTAAGAAGCAGAATAGTGAAGAAAAACCATTTAAAAAATATAAGAAATATCTGAGATTTCTTATCTTATCTTATTGCACTATGAGAGCTCACGGGAAAAGTCATTATAACACTTTTGCTTCATCCTGTTGCGTCTAGGAAATAAATAGAAAGATAGAAAAAAAAGTTTTACCTCCTCATTGATTTAATTCCATAAGAAGCATTTAATGTATTAAAGTATCTATTGTGTGCAATGTGCAGAAGAAATACAAACTCAGTAGGATTTATGAGATGAAAGATGCTTTAAAGCTACGTATAACATACAACAAAATGCGGTAGAGCGAAAGAGATGACATGGAATTAAATCTAATTTCAGCAACAAGCTTCTTGCTTTTATTTTTTAAACTCATCTTGTTCAACGTTATGCTCTTGAGAATGTAAATAACATTTAACTCTATAAATTCGATGTGCAAATCTCTCACTCATACAAAGAGATCAAATTTGAGATGCTTCAACGAACTAAAAGACAAAATTGAGCGTGTGATGAATTGATGAGGTTAATGCTTTTAATTCAATTCGTTTCACTGCTTGCTTACTCACTTGTTTCTATTACATATCTTTGCATGCAGAATTATTTTCGTGGAATTTTCTTTCAAATTTGATATGATTGATTGCTTATAAAGATATGATTTATAAAATGAAATATTATTTTGACATTGTCACAATTGTTTGAATATGGATTAGAGAGCAATTATTGGTGATTATTGTTAAAACACTTTCTGATCAATGGAAGAGGATTTAGAAATAAATCTTAAATTCGAGACTTAGAGATTTAATGCATTAAAATGAAGGTGAAGGTTGTTGTTTCAATCATATAAATATTTGTTGTCAATGACATTTTCAATCTACTGTATCTTTGATAGAAATAGAAATTCATCAGAATGTAATCACGCCTTGAAAATATCTACAACAATAAAAAAATCTCATTCGCACCTTCCTCAAACAAATACAAAGGCAATTTTAATGACTTGCGGCGAAAAAAACCGAAACTAATTAGTGACGAAAATATTAGCTTAAATGAATGAGAAAAATTCTTCCAAGCATTCAGCATTAATGCTTTTCGTTAGCTAATTACGCACTAAAGATCTTGATGATCGTTTTACATCAATTCTGTCAATTTTTGAGAAGCTATTCTCTCTACATAAGCAATTATAGTGACATGTTTGGCAATGATAATTTGTATTTCGAAAATGCTTCCTGTTTATTAATTTTTCTGATGTACTCTACTTAAAATTGTGGTCAATTTGGATGTAATTTAAACATTGAGTTTGAGGATGGGCAATGAAGGTTGAAGTTTTTCAATAGTTATGACTGTGAATAATGACAATGATTTCATAATTTTTACACTCAATTTTCTTTCTAAAGTCAAATTTTAACAGGAATTTCACGTTAAATCTTTCAAACCTTATACATCAAATAAGATATCTTAATTAGCATCATAAACTCTTGAGCTCACATGTCATACTTGAGAATTTGCAACAAATTATTTATGATGTCTCGTAAGTAAACATTTGTGATCTCACTCACATAAAAATGCAACAAATTTTAATCTCTGGGCGCCTTTCTCATATATAAATATATGATTGCATTGAGCAAGACAAAATTCTCAAATTACAAATTCTTCCTCATTCAAACTACAAAGTTGCAACTAAAAATATTTTTTCTCAATTCCTAAATGAATACAATTTCCTCCTTAATTCATTTTTATGCTCTAACTGAGCTTCAATTCGTAATGATGTCAAGAAACTAATTTGGATCACGTATGAGTGCCGGTGAGAGTAAGAACAGAAACATCTTTTTCTGATAAATAGGTTTCATATTAATGTATCATACTTTCTCGCACATGTGACGGGTCATCAAAATAAACATGCTGCTGAAAATAATTTTTTGTTCAAACTTTTTTTATTTTAAACGCGTGGTTTTATCTGTTTTCAACCTGTCTGACATATATATTCACATTGAATTGGCTTCTACTACTAGAAAGAAAAGAGAAAGAAAATTAAATATGAATTCATTCATTTGTGCTGACATGTCGCTTTGTCTTAAAGAAAACTTTTCTTAATTTTTTAAGCAAGATGGAAAGATCATGTCGAGGGTTGGCAACATATAAGCATCGATTTTGCCACATCTGTTCCACAGAGATTAACCTTCCACCTAGATAAACTAAATATTTATCTAAAAATTGACTCAGACATATACACAGAAAATAGAAATATGAGAAATTAATGCCACAATAATCCTCAACATTTCTCTTTATCTATCTCATAGCAATTTGAAAGTAGAGTCTAGATAAATTGCAATACATATACAAAGTTGTCAAACGATTCGATTAAGTTATGTTTAAATAGACATATCATCTTACAGAACTCACTTACTTCACTTATTTTAACTTCATAATTCTTTTACTTATTGTGCAGTAAAAGAAGAAAAACTTGAAATGCGTATCAATTGTGAACACATAATTGGTTATGTGATGCTAATATATGCGACTAAAGAATGATGATGATGATAGTGGCGAGTAGAAGAAGGGAGGCAGGTTGATATTACTATACATAGAAACTAGTTAAGCAATTGCAGCATATATGAGTCTAAAAGAAGAAAATTCATTCGTTACGTGACGAGACTTTTATATTCAGCATAAATATAAGTATAGACATGATTCTCGGAAGTTGTAAAAGGTAAACGAGTCTGGACGATGGGCATAAATGGATGGGATGAATGGGACATTAGTTTGTGAACTTTTTCTCTCTTTTTGCTTTGCTCGAAATTGAAATTATGCTTTATGCTATCTCGACCTTTTCTCGCTTGCTCAATGTCCCTTCAACAACCATCGCATGTTCACTATTCATCGTATGACAGTAACAAAAAAAAGAGTAAAAATTACTTATTCAGAAATTTCTCACTTTCTTTCATTCGTTTACAAATTACTATTCGAATGATAATAATACATATTGTGGAATTGACAGCAAAAAAGAGCATTTAACTCACTTCTTCCACCTGTAATTAATGAATGATCATAATTTGCTTGTGTATATGAACGATACACACAAGAAAGCGAGTAAAAAAATCATTTTAAAAAGAATTCTACAGAACTGGCTTTGATCATCAACTCGCATATGTAAGTGTGCAGAAAATAATCGTTGAATACGCGAAATGAAATATGAAAGAATAAGAGAGAAAGAAAAGCAGCAAAAAAATATTGTGTATGATGAATAAAAAGACGATGTGAATGAGAAATGGCGAAAGAATTTAAATTCTTCTTACAGCAAAAACCTGTTTCAAACTTCTTCTTATTTCACTCGCAAACAGTACTCAATTGCCTCACTATTCTTTCTTTTGTAATATTATTGTTGGACGAAAGAAGAATTTTTTGCCAAAAATTTTGAGTTCTCAAAACGTGGACACGAAAGATGATGACTTTATTTCAAAAGCGTGAAATTGCAAAAGAGTTGAAAGCAATTAATTTGATTGGGAAACGTGATGAAAATTTGATTGAGATGGAATCTTTGAGAAAGATGATTGACCTGAGAAGTTTATTTAATAAAATAATAATCATTTTTGTATTTGAACTTGAAATCTTTCTTTTATAGAAAAAAAATTTGAGAAAAATTTGCTAGCATTTTATGATCAAGAAGAGATAAATTTGAATGTAAACAAAAACATTCAAAATTTTTAGTCACTAAGAATGAATTTAAAAGAAAAAATAAAACATTTTCTTTATTTGAACAATTAAATTCAAACTTTGTTAAATGCATACTTCCAAAGAGTAGCAAATTTTTATTTCCTTTATCCAACATAAAAATGCAATGTATTTTAATTAATGACTGAAGCCAAACATTGCCAGAATAAAAAAATATTTAACATTCGTAAGTGTATAAAAATGACATGGAAAGTGTCCGTGTGGTAGCAGGGGACACTTAAGCGCGCATTTTTGTGCCTAGATCAGTGTATGTTAACAAATTTCAGAATTATTAGATTCTAAATAAAGATAGATTCTAGATAATTTGATCGAAATAAATAAATAAAAAATACAGTAAAATTCATGTTTATAAAATTTTGATGCATAAAAGTACGGCGAACGTTTTTAATTGATATTCTGTTTATAAAATTTCTAATGATAAATTTTATTGACTTAAAAATAACGGTTGAGTAATATTCAAAATATTTGTAGTTTCAATATTTGCCGTCGGTGGCGCTGCAATCGTTTTTGCGCGCCAAAAAAATTTGTTTACAAATTTCAATATGGAAATTTAAATTTGTAATTTCCTAACTAATGCAATAAGTGACAACATTATAATTATAATTGTTCCCAATAACTCGATAGCACAAATCAAATACAACAAACCGGAAGTCTCTAGCTATAGTAGTTTTCGAGATCTCATCCCTCACCCGTGAGCCGTGAGCCGTGAGCCAGCCAGCCAGCCAGCCAGCCAGCCAGCCAGCCAGCCAGCCAGCCAGCCGAACAAAGTGAAACTATAAGCTGCATTGTTGTTCCAAAAATGCGCTAAAAATTGTTTGTCTGTACTCTTAATCTGCCTCAATTGGAATTTATATATTGAGCAAAAAAAGAAAGAGTATTCTCATCTACCTCTTTTAATTTCATTTCATCCACCGCACAATCACTATGTGTGTGTATGTTTGTATACAATAACATTGTTGTTTGCAACAGTTGAACACAAACAGTTTTTTTTCTGCCGAATTGAGTGAATGAGAGCAACAGGCACACGAGGATAGAATCGAGAGATGTGATAAAAAATACCAATTTTTCGAGTGTGGAAAATTTCGAACCTGTGAAAAAAGCACATTTTCCCTCACACTTTTTTTGCTCTCTGTGTGATATGTGTGTACAGTACAACTCTATGTACACAAATTCAATCTCTATTAAATTGAGTTATATATGCGCACATGACTTCATTGTACAAATTTAATCTTCATTTTCACGGAATATTATTGAACATCAATTTTTATTTTTATACTTTTTCTGTAGGCGCTAAGCTCGAAGCAGTTCTTTAGCTCATATACACATATTTCCATGTATATTCACCTACCTACTCATATAAATGCAAAGCAAGCATAATAACATCCCTCTTTATGTTGCGAATTCAACAAAAAAAATTATTTTACTCCTGCTCTTTTCATTGCTCTGTTATGCTGACAGTTAATTTAAATTAATTTTAATTACAATAATTGTTGCTTCTTCAACGCAAAAATATATATAGATAGAGCGAGTAAATAAATAAAAATTTAAATATACGTGTGCATGTGAAATTTACTCTTTCGCTCGTTATTCGATTCAATGAACAATTTTAGCAGTAAAATACAGATGAATTGCTATTTGTGAGGGTGTATGTTGTTATTGGAAATTTTACTATGGATATTTGTGAAAGAATTTTCTAATTTTCTCAAGTTACCATTCATCGATTTTCGAGTGCTAATTGTTCATTAAAAATCCTTCTCCCAAAACGACATATACATATTTGTCACATCACATACAAACAAATTACAAAATAAAATATATTTTAATTTTATTTCGCAATTAATTTATTGAAACGTTGGAAAAAAACTGGGCGCAGAAAAGAGAGCCTGAAAAATATTTTTCCCATGCGTATACATAGCGAATATTTTAAATTTTTATATGTAATTATATAAAATAAAAACTCTTTAATTAACATGCCTGTGAGTGTTCAGTTATGGACATTTATTCTGTTCACTTAGGGCTTCATTCCATTTGATACCTAATTTCAATTTATTTATTTCGCATGTGGTGATTAAAACGGAATGAATTATTTTATTGTTAAATTTTGATAAATGCTAATGGCAAATTTTTCTCTTTTTAATGTCATTTCAGGTGGTTGCAATGATGCAAGTAGGTAATCTTCCACTACCATTGCCACTTTTAGCTCCAGCATTGCATGCAGATTTTCCCCCAGTTCATATTGGAATCAAGGTGAGTCACGAAATATTTTATCAAATTTATTTTTATCCTTATTATTTATATTTATTTATCATTTCCATTTTCACATATGAATATATGGAAATTTTTTCCTCTTCAACTATTGTATTTTATATTTTAGTTATTTTCACATGTTGTATAATTTTAGTTTTCCTTTTTTATGGAAATATTTTATTCAGTTATTAATAAATAAATTTTCCATCTTTTCTCACTCTCACTCCTCTTACTTGCAACTGCTCTGTTATTATGATTTCTTTTTTGTAAATAAATATTATTATCAACTGTACATTCTCATAACAACCAGCAGATCGTGATTTTATTTCTCTTCTCTACACTCACTCTAATCGATTATTTTACTTATTTTCTTCTCATTATTATTGTTATGCAACTTTATTTTCTCTATTCTTAGATAGACACTTACTTTAGTTAGATATAAATCTCTTACTCTCTAATTGATAGAATAGTTTTTTTTCTTATACTTTTTCAAGGGTGAAAATAAGAAATTGATTATTAATTTAGTGAGATTTTTTCCTCCTTTCTTCCCTCGTTGTTAGCCATGACTGACCTGATTTTTTCACGCATGAATTATTAATTGATAATTGATTATGAGAATATTTCATTGTGCTCGTGAATAATGAACTTTAAGAGAGTTTGAAAAATATTGCAAAAATCCTAATATTATTGTCAATTAATCATTGATTTTAGAATTTCAAAATTACGAACGAATAAATATAATAATTAAAAATTAATTATTGTATCAAGCCACACAAATAATTTTGTCAAATATTCATCAATAAGCTAAACAACAAATGCTATTATACCCATTGTTTGTGGTTTTGTTAATTTCAAAAATAAACTTATGAAAATTTTTTTAATTTTGTTTTTTAAAAGAATCTGCTTGTGATCGCATCCATCAGAAGAAACAAGAAGAATTTTCCATTCCGCATACCTTTCCGCGAAAACCAAATTATTTTTATTAATATTTTTTCCACATATCAAATTCTTTACAACATACAGCGAAAGAAAGGAACAAAGTAAAACCAAAATTTCCTTCTGTTTTTGTTAGATATCCTTTTCACTTTATAAATGCCTCACATCGTGTTATTAATATTATTTTAATAAGACAACAAAATTCAACTTTACATCAGTCAGCTTTTCATAATCCTTTATCGTGTGTGTGTACATATCACAAAAACATCAAAGGCATGCGAGTGAAATATTGAAAAGTTTTGTTTAGCTCACTCTACGTCATTCATTGAGTTTCTCTCTTGTTTCATGCGTGTATAGAAAAATTTCAACTTGCTCACTTTGTTCATGGCTGTTAATTAAATTAGATTACCACTACAGGTGTTGAGTTAAAATTTTGTTCATCTCATAGTGTGTAAATTTTAAAATATTTTGCCATTCATATATAACCCTTTGTATATGATGACACACATTGTTGTCATTGAAAAGTTGTGGGAGCTCATCAAAATAAGAAAAACGTAAAATCCCTTTGATATACAAAATTATTATTATAAATGCATGCGGGAGATTAGCACTTGAAAAGTGCTCTCGACATGAGCAGTCATGTAAAGTTCTATCATGTATATTGTCATCATGGCAGGAAAGATAAGCTTTCACAGGCACAAGTGTCTCTTTCTCTGTGTTGCTCTTGAGAATTCTTGGGGCAATAACAGTTGATTTAATTTGACATGTTTATAACCTGCAGATGAATCCTATTGACTTCAGTTGACTTGCTGCTGCTGCATGCACTCATTCTATGAATAAATAATCGGGTATTGCCGGAGATATGGAATGAAATTACTTTAGCATTTAATTTAAAATGCAAATTTTAAGACTTACTAGAAAAGACTCTAAATGCAAATGAATTCGTTGCCGTGTCCGTCGTTTGATGATCATGATGATGATGAAGGAGTTGAGATTTATTATTAAGAATTTCCGGACTAGTTTTTTATAAGTGATAAATTGTTATAAAATATTAAATTTGATTTCACAAGAAAAATTATATTTTCTTGTAACTAATGAGAATTCTCTTTGATAAATTCTAACTTTGCATCATGCAAAATTCATTTCAACTTAATTTGAAAAATCTTTCTAATCTTACTGCTTCATTTGTTCACCATATATATAAATACTTGTAAGAACCCTCTCTCTCTATCGACTGACCAACTATAAGACATTCCATAATTGGTAGTATGAGAGAAAGAGAGGTAAGAAATAAAAACCATTTACGACGTTAACTAGAAAACGTTTCAACATGTCCATAAATTACTGTGAAAAAAGAAAGAAAAGAACGAAGTCAGTACAAATGACCACCCGAACAATAAATTACTGCATACAAATTTTATGAGATTGTTGTTGTTGTTATTATCATCATCATTGCGATAAGGATAGGCTCAATGCATACTCTTGCCTAGGATGATGAAGGGAAGGAAAGTTGTTGTGTGATCATTACTTCAATTACTTGAAAAAATGTATAAATTTTCATTAAAATCCACTCGCTGCTGCCTCTGCGTGCCTCGACAACAAACCCTTAGCGTACAAATAACGACGTGTGTGAATGCAAGAATTTATACAACCGCAAATTGATGAATATTGTAGCTTTCACTGCTATGCTATAAAATAGGATAAAAGTATTCTAGCAATGCAAATTCAAATTGGCATTTTTAGTATTTTCACTTGCTCTCGCACTTTCGCGTGGTCGCAAAAAAAAGATCAAATATAAGAAAACCATGCAGCATTTCATCTCATTCATTTGATGAACTAAATATGAATATGTAGAATCTGACAGAAGAAATTTTCTTACAATAACAGAAGCTACAAGCCGAATACGAGGATAATGCTAATATATATATTCAGATTCGTGCATCCTTCGTGTAATTGTCTGCTAGTCGTCGGCAATAACGAAAATTGACTTCGTGAAAATGATGAGAATAGCACTGTCTCGCTCTTTTTTCTATCTACCTGTAATCACTAGTTGCGCCTTGGTGGGTTTTAATGTTTTTCCTCCCTCCCTTTCATCATCATCGTCGTCATTCAGTGTCGTTGTTAACATTAGCACACTTGCGCCTTTTATGTTTTGCTCTTGTATTTGTATGCACAATCAAATTATATCTCTTTTGATAGTAATTTCACTATAGTTTTCCATAAGCATCATTCATATTCAATTTTCAATCTCTCACCCTTCTTCACTTAACAACATGTTTGTTTGATTGTTTGCTTTTCTGCGCTTTTCTATTGTTTGAGGAAGTCAAGCAACCTGTTACTCATTCATCACTTAATTGCTCACTTTTTCATTCATTCTTTCTCCCTTACTATTTTGTTGGTTTGTTATTAATGATGAATTGTCGTTTTTTTGTGTGTATGTGTGTTAGGTTTGTTTGGGTGAATTATGGTAATTAATAGGAATAAATTTAACTTTTGTGGGAATGATTCTTGACTTTTGTTTGAATGTTTTGACTTTTTTTGTTTGATTAATTGATTGTAGAGATTTAATTTGTGAGAGAAAAAAAAATTTCTATTAGTTTCATGAATCGAAACTTCTCCATGCATTCATATCACTCAACTTATTGATAAGGCACAAATACGATGTTTTAGAACATGTACTAAATTTTCTCCTCATTTGTTTTTTTTCTCTTTTTAAACAAGTTATAAACAGTAGGAAGGAAATAAAATTATAGAAAATTTTCTTAACAGATTACAAAAAAATCAGCAAGATGAAAATTTAAAAATATTTCTTAAAAGATTTTCAATCAAATAATTTTAATAAGAAAAAAAGAGTTTTCAATTTAAATCGTATTAAAAAGAAAAAAAGCCAATAACTTAAATCACACGCTTGCTTCAATATCCAAGAACTTGCAAACAGCGCATGACAATAGGTGGAAAAAGTGGGAAAGAATTTTTTTTGTGCGCTCAACAATCATCAAAAACCAAACTTTACATTTGTATGAGTGTGAACGAGCAACAAGCGAAAATAAAGCAAAAGAATTTTTTCTCCATTTCATTCTGTTTTCATCTTCTTCTCTCCACCATCTCAGGCCGACCAGAGATG
Organism: Polypedilum vanderplanki; assembly: GCA_018290095.1. Taxonomy (NCBI): domain Eukaryota; kingdom Metazoa; phylum Arthropoda; class Insecta; order Diptera; family Chironomidae; genus Polypedilum; species Polypedilum vanderplanki. The sequence continues at coordinate 19,541,410 of CM031381.1, read as the reverse complement.
TTTTTTACTTCTTTTAAAAAATCTCTTTCTCTCTCGTGCTGCTGCCAACTGTATTGTTGTGTTGAAGTTCTAAAGTAGAGTGACCGAAGAGAAGCAAAAGAAAGAAAAGCATTTTTGAGAGTAAAGTTACGTTTCTCCTTCATTTTCTTCTCTCATTTTCTCCGCATTTTGGGGCATCATCATCATCGTTCTTTGGATATCATCATCATCAGCATGCTATGCTTCTCTCTTACTCTCTTTCACTCTCGCGCGCCGCTGTGTATATGTACACATTATAACTCTGTACATGTTTTACATTACATACAATTTTTTCACTTTATTGTTATTACCTCTCGACGTCGAAATGGAAAAAAGTAGAAACCAGTCAATTTTATATTTTTTCAGTTTCAGTCTTTATACAGTCTTCATCGCTTCAACCCGTTCCAAAAAATATATTAATATCATTCTCTATCTGCCGCTCTAGTGTTATATCACAAAAAATATATCAATATAAAGTAAAATATACACATATATTTATATTAAATTCATTCAACCACAGTTCAGAATACACAAAACATTCAATTTTTATTCTGCAATATCTTCGAGTTTTATTTATTTTTCGGTGAAGTGTGCAAAAAAAAGTTTAAATAAAAAAATATTTTGAGTGAGAGACTAAAGTGAATTAAAATTTAAAATAATATCCTAGAAAATTTCCATTTTCCAATTCAATCCTTTTTATAATTTTTTGATTCCCTTTTGGCGGTAGTTCTGGCATTTAAAATAAATAAGTATAAAATAAAGCTTGGCTTTACAACTTAAATTGTGCAATTATAAAAAATCAAGCTGATGAAAAATAAAATTTTTTTGAGCTTAAGTAAAAAATTTAAATAAAATAAAGTTGATAATAAAACTCCGTCATATACCAAAGAAACAAATGATAATACCCGAAGACAAGAAATAAGCGAGAAACTAACATTGTGTCAATTCATTTACTGCTCCTACTATATTTTAGTAAGAATAAAGCTTCACTTAATCGAAGCGAAATATATAATAAAATTATACATATCAAGCGGTGAAGAATTTTTTTGTTCAAGAAAGTTCACAATTCTTTATTTTTTTGTTGTCGAGAGCAGCGCCCATTTGAGAGCGATCATCATTAAGATATTCTCTCGAAAAAAAGAACTTTTTATATATATTTCGAAATAACCGCAAAAGCCTGCAGAAAATCAAGAATTATATTAAAAATTTGTAGTAGAAGTATAAGAAAGAGAGGACAAAAAGAGTTAAGAGAGAGAGAAGAAAAGAAGCATCAAAAAAGAAAAGAAGTTAAACAAGAAATAAAGTGGAAACGAAGCGAATGTATGTATATTGAAAGAAGTCGAAGTTTTCAATAAGAAGAAGAATTTATTCTTTAGAGGAATTTCGAGAAAGAACATATATAAGAAAAATCAAGAAAAAACAATACAGAGGTTGTTTACATTTTTTATTTTAAAACGTGTACAAGGTCAACGGCCAAGGAAGTATTTTTTAATAAAAAAATTATAAAACACAAAACTCGCCCAAGAAGAAAAGAAGAAATTTCTTTTCAAATCATCTTAGTGCGGATTCGATAATCAAATATAGTTAAAGTATATTAAATATTAGTAATTAAAATTAATCTTAAGGCAATATTCGACCGTAAAAAGTTGGATAAACAATCAAGAAGCGTCTTGACAATCAAATTTGTAGAACTTTAAGGTGAAAAATAACTTTCAGCTATTTTCTTGTGATTTTCTTCGGACAATCTACAAAATCAATCAACTCATACTATCTTTAATCTATAGAATCTATCTAAATAATAATTAAAATTTAAAATTTAATCAAATAGAAATTTAAGATTATATACTTACTCATACTTACTTACTCACTTATTCAATCATTCTTGGCTCATTAAAAATATTTAATCGATAAGAATTTTTAATCAAATCATTGCATTTCATGCTCAACAAAAAATTCATTCAATTGTAAAGAAGAATTTATAAAACATAAAACAAAAAATCATAAAAATTCTTCAGTTTGATTGAAGTTTTTTTTTGCAAAGTGTACAAGAGTATCAAAAACCTGTTGCTATTAAATTTTTTTATCTTGGCTCGCTCTCTCTCATCAAAAAAATACTCAATATATTTCGGAAGGCAATTATCTCATATAAGAAACTTCATCATAAATTAAGAGAGAAGTTCTTCATAAAAGAAAGCTAGAGAAGAACATTTTTTGCTGTCGAACGATAAAAAACCAGAAAAACGTGAAATTTACGACATCTCAGCAAATAAAAAAATTCTCGCGGTGTGTAAGTGAAAGAATCGAAGAGAATAAGCTACTCACACGCATAAGCGCGTATCTGTTTGGCCCTTAAGACATATAAGAAAAAAAATTGAAATTTCTGGTTTCTCATTGATATCAAACAACATAGAGCTCAAACAAATTTTTCGTCATCGTCTTTTGATATTGAAATTCATTCAAAAATAAAGTAAGAAATTGATTATAAATATTTTTTTTGAAAGTTGAAAAAAGTCAATCTTTAGTATTTCTAAAATACCGGCATCAAGACGTATTTCCCTACGCCAAATTCCAGCCTATATTTACCCTCCTTTATATCACCTCCTGACGTTTACAATCCCTTCAACGCGTCTACTCAAACGTATCAATATCAACCTATTTATTACAACTCTGTCAACATCCTCACTCAATCATTAAGCAACACAAATCATAATAACATTATCGTTGATAATAATCAGACGAGTGTTCGAATAAGTAATAACAACAATAATAACTTTTGTGGCTATTGTTTGCCCTCGCAGCAAGAATTGCCACTGATAACGGGACAGAATAGTGTCGAATCAAACTCTTTAATTTTAAATCATTTCACAGAAATTAACTTAAGTGATAGCTTGAAGCATCAATCGTTGATAAATCATTTTAATAATAATAACAATAACAATATAAGTGAAATTTCGACAAGAAGCAGCAGCGGAGACATTTTTCACAAGGAAATCATGGTGAGCTTCATTTACTCTCTATAAATGAATGGTTTTCAACTTATAATTTTGTTATTTTTCGAGGCGTGTGTTGCTTTAAGTGAGAATCTTTCAAGTTGATAGTGATTTAACTCACGATGCAGCAAAAAAGAGAAGTCTTAAAGTATTATGCCCTTGAAAACTTTTCTTCATTACTTCATGGTTTTTATTCGCTTCTCTTTTTCTGCCTTATGTAATAAGTAAATCTTTCTCTCTCTCTGACACCTTATTTTACAACACATGTGTACATTTTAGATGTGAAAACCTATAAATATACTTTTTTTACTCTTATTTAATTTAACTCTAAAAACAACAAAAAGTCTCCCGAGTCTTGTTTTAAATAACAAATTTTCCAAGGAAAAAATAATCTTATTACAATCAATCGTACAAATATATGTATGTGCATCAGGGTTGTTTATACAATTTTTTCTTCTCTTCTCTTAACTTTAATTGTTTACGTTAAAGTGAATTCTATCTGCCAGAGATATATAAGAAAGAAAATCCTACACACACACGTTGCGTATTAAAAATAATTTTTTACTGTCTTTTACAACTCGAAAGCAAAAGAATTTTCAGCTCATTGAGATCGAAATGAATGAGTGTAAATAATACTGCGAACATATCTCTTTAAAGAGAAACGATTTGCTGCTTCATTAGACGTTGCTACTACATGAATTGAATTCAATTCATTTTTTTCTCTTTCTCGCTTTTTTCGCGCAATTAAAAAGACTTTACTTAGTTATATAGTGTGGATAGAAGAGAAATAACAGTAATTAGAACGGAAATCGCAAATAAGTTTTTCAATTTTTGACCGGAATATTGCTTTGCATCTTTATTTCCTTTCAATTTTTATCTCTTGCTACTTTTTTCATGACTAAAAAAGTAATTGAAAAAAAATTGAACTGGAAATTAAAAGCAGAAACTTTGTCAATGTCTTTTATGACACACGAAGTAATAAAGCTAAAAAAATCAATACACGAATGAAATATTTGTCACCTGCTTCACTGTTGCTGCTGTTAGTGCTCAACATGAGGTTTCTTCTTTAATAAGAGAACATAGACACACTTTATTTATTCTTACATTTTTTTTCTATGTTGAACATAAACCAATAAAAGATAATTTTTTTTCTTTTTCTTACCTTCTTCCTTCTGGCAATGCTTTAGAAGGAAAGCAAGTTTATGTTATTAATATATCACAAGAAAGGATATGTTTGCTTATTTTAAGGTAGCTTCACTTCTTCTAGAGTTGAAATCTTTTTACTACGTGACATCTAGAGCAACCAAAGAAGAAAACTCTCTTCCCCGCATACAGCTTACAAAAATATAAATTCTCGGTCATCATAGACACATGAGCGAACATAAAAAAATGTTTATTCTCTTTTTTCTTGCCACTAAAAAATTGAAAATTTCTCGTTCTATCTACAGAGTTGAATTATTTATGTATCTTTAAGTCGCCTAGCCATAATCTCACAAGTCTTGTAATGTTGGGGTTATTACAAGGAGATAAAAAATATTTTGTGTGTTATGTTTCGATGTCTACGAGGTCTATAATAGCATACACATCCCTATAGAGATGAAAAAAAGGTTCGCCCGACGAGAAAAGAAATTATGCCACAGAAATGTATAGAGATTCAGAGAAAAAAAAAATTAATTCAAATTGCCGCAAGCACATTATAAAAACATGCAGAGTAGAGAATAATGTTCATACGCATAAAACAATGTTTCTAATCTGAATTATAGACGGTAGCATGGTCTCCTTCTCCATTCATTCATAAATGGTTAGATTCACCTATGTAACTTACCCCACACATTATTCTCATGCAGAAAAACCATTATGAAGAGTAAAATTCAGGCATAAGGCCCAAAGGCAATTTATTGTTTAGAAAATGTTTCATGAAAATGTAAACATATTTAAACAAACTAATTGAATTTCTAAACTTTTCCTTTCTTTCAACATTCTCCAAAATAGCAAATGAAATAATTTTTACTATAGAGCAAAAAAAATTTCTGAATGATGATGACTTTTCAGTTGCATGACATGCATTTGCTTGTGCACATTTTTCCAATGATGATATAGAAAATTTAGCCAACATTTTTCAATTTAAAATTTTTATTGCTGAATAAATTCAAAGTTCATTCTATTTAGATAGAAAGTAACTAAAACTAAAGCATAGATTTATATCACCACATAAAGTTATCTTCTTCTTCATATTTAAAATATGATATGTATATATGTATATCTGTATTTATTTTTATATATATGTAAGTGGATGGATGAATAAAGAACGAGATTAAAAAGTTTTTCATTTTCATAACAAAATTATTTGCTTTTGATGTTAAAACTAATACAAAAAGTAAGGGCGAGAGCTGAGTTTGTGTGTTGAAAGGAAAATTAGTTCAAAGAGTTTATATTCATATTTTCTCTCGTTTTTTTTGGAAAATTCCTTTGTTCTTCTTTATATGTTTCTATAGTTGTGTTCTTTTTCTGTGCGATGGAGTTAAAGATTATGATTTTTTTGGACTGACTGATAGGGTGGAATTAAATGAGTTGAGTTTCTTTTGATAAAAGATTAAAAAGTTTCATACCTTAGAAAAGAAATAAATCTCTGCATTAACATTATACGCAACACATAATAAATATTCCAATTAAGCACAATCCCTACTCAAAAAATGAGAATTCTAAGTAAGTTTATCTGTTGCTCACATACAATAGCGCAATAACATCGAATCAAGAGAGAAAGAGTGGCAAAAAACAGTCCATAAAAGATAATTACATTTTTATTACTACCTCGCACATTCTTCATCTCTTTTCGCCTCTATCGACAGCAGCAAAAAAATAAAACTTTCGTGCTTGCAAAAATAAAGAAATTTCTTTAGCCAAGAACGAACTTCATTGCTTCATTCCACCTGATGATTGATGTTGAAGTCATTAAGCATGTATTTAACATACCAAGCAAGTGAAAGAAGAAACCTGAAACTCGAAACTGCTTGCACTAATTGTTGTTCACTCTTTCTTTCTCTCTCTTTTCGATCGACTCTCTTATAAAGCATAAAAATGTATGTATATGCTTTTTTCGATATTGTTCAAAAAATACGAGCTATAATAAAATAATAACAATAAGCTTAACAGGAAACTCATGAGCATTAAACTGAAACTGTTAATTAATTAAAACTCATTTCATCATCCAAAGATTGTTTCTTACTCTTTCTCTGAGTTTTATTTTGCACCGTTCAAATTTCGAAGTAGCTTGAAGAAGAATTTTCCTTCATCATACTCACATGCATTTCAATGTATGCTTCAGTGAGGATGATTTCATGATGCACATTTTGTGCAAAAATTCAGGCAAAAAAGAAAAAAAGTCTTCAGAGGCAACAGAAAGGAAAAAATTAATGACGAGAAGTTTACAATGCACGCAATACTGCACCTTTTTTCTTCATAATTCCTTATTGCATTCACTAGTGTGAGCTATTTCACATCATTTCGAGCTCATGAGTGCTAGTCAGTGCTGTAAAATATCGTTATCGACATTAAGTATATGTGTATAGTAAGTAAAAGAAAAATATATAATATATCAATTGCCGTTACAGTATGAGATCAAAAGAAAGTAATTTTCTTCACTCACTCGAGCAATCATAACAGTCAATTAACAGAAAAGGCAATGAAAATTGACTAAGAAGCTTAATATTGCCTGGAGACTTCATTATACTCTCTTGTTCACTTAATGTTGGATGAAGAATATACTTCAACATAGATATAGACTCGCGAGATTGTTATTATAAAAAAACAGTCTATGAGTATTTACACTAAGAAAAAATATTTAAATAATAGAAAAAAACGCCTACGCACATGTAAACAAACCATTTGTTAACTCTGAAATGAACATTATCTCTATCGCAGATGTGGTTTGGTCTAAGTAAATTTTTAAAACAAGTGGAGTGAGGCAATGATGTTGTGCTTATATAATGATTATTAATTGAAAAATAATTATGGTAGAAATTCAATTTTCTCGGATGCTTCTCAGTGTTTGGCGTTAAAAACAATATTGATTTAATTAAATAACTTTAGGTTGTTTGATGAGGCTGAAATCTGTTGATTTGATGAAAGTGTTTGTTTAATTTAAATAAAATGGGAAAATATTTTAATAATGAGTGTAAATAATTAAAAATTTATTATCTTATAATGTGATAAATCAAATAATTCAATAAATAAGAAAATTTGATAATAAAGTTTAAAGGTTTAAATTAGAAAAAAGATTTTAAAAAGAAGTAAAATTGAGATTCGATTCTTAATAGAATAATGAATTTTACATTAAATTGTATTAGAAACCGAGCAGAAAAGAGACACTTTGACATGTCTTGTCCGAGCGGGATTCGAATCCGCGTTCTCTGAATTCCGGTCAGATGCTCTTACCACTAAGCTATCGGCGGACATCTCAAAGTCTGGCAGAATGCCAACTTAAACTCTTATCTGCTCTTATAGTGGAGTTATCGTTGCTTACTTAATTCTGGTAGAATTCAACAAATTGTTCTTTGTTACAGAAGTTTTGCATTTACTTTTTGCTAATTTTTTTATCAATTTATTTCAATTTATTAATTCTCGCTTATTAATATCAAATTATTATCTCAATTCTTATTAACAAAATGCATGCATAATTAATGAATAATAAATCTTACCATTTATACTTACATGATCGATAGGATTGAAACAAAATTTCATTTTACCTTGTCTTCTTATCATAAGAAATGAAGCATAATAATCTCAGCATAAATAAACAACAGATTTTGATAGAGTCGAACAATACAAAATGATGATGATGATGTGATATTATCATTTTTGAGGTTGAAGCATATTTTCGTTCCATTGTTATTCAATTTTCTCTCAATTCATATGGATGGACATAAAGTAAGATTGATATATCAACTGAAAATGGTCAGATGTGTGTAATGGATAGAAATCAATATTCTGTTCTAAACGATTGCATTGAAAATATTGTGAACGATGTAAGGAAGGGAGAAATTGATTTTTTGTCTCGACAACGGACATAGAAAGATTCACATCGAAAATCATTTCATTCACGTATGGAATTTTTTCATTTCTATCACGATTTACCTGTGATACAGACTCTACGCACATAGACGAAAGCAACAGTTCTAACATAAAAATGATGATATGTTGAAAACTCACACGCACATACGTAGTACGTATAAATGTTTCAGATGCTGCGACATTTATATATAAAAAATATCCTTCAAAATGGTTGATATATCCGCATATGAGCACTGAGCAGTGCGAGAAATGGAAAAAAGCTTTACCCATGAGAACCAAGTTAGCTTCGTGAGAATTATACCTATTGAATAAAAAAAAAATATGAAATTTCTTTTCATATATGTGTATGACATTTATTGGATGGTAACATCTAAATGGAATATTTTCATTTGCCATACAATTCATGAGAAAACTTTTTGTCCTTTTTTACAAAAAAAAAAATAATAAAAAATTGTTTTCTCGTGCATAAGAGAAAAGAGAGAGAAAAAAATAAAAATGATTGTACTTTGGCTTTACCTCATGCCCATCATAAAATTAGTCACTTGCGGTTACCAAAATGTTGACCGTAATATCATTGAGGTTTATGGCTTGCTAAATGTTTTCACTTGTCATGTGTCGAAGAATGTCAATAACTGATGCAACATCAAAAATGACAATAAAAATGGAATTGAAAACTTCTCCCTTTTCCAAAATAAGAGAAAAAGTTTAAAAGGTATATATGGATGGGAGTGGTGAATATCACATTTTTCCATTAAAGTTTCATTCAGAACCTTTTTTATATTAATGCACTGTATGGTGGCAAAGTCAACTTTAACTTTTCTTTAGACTTTTTGTTTCTTCTTTTTAAATATAAATGGAAATAAAATGCCATAAAAGAAAAGGAAGAAAAATTGATGATAGCTCACTTAATGAGTTTATTTAAATGAAGAGAGCAAAAGTTTTCCATTCTTGAGTGTCTATCGAGAAATGAATTCTTTAAATTTTGATGAATTAAGTGGTTGAAAAAAGTTTTTCTCTTTAAAAAATCTTTATTTTTTAAAAAATATTCCATGCACATATTCACAAATATAAAAATTAAATTCTATTTTAAAAGCCTTATTAAATCCCTTCTGTGTATGTTCTTATAAATTCACATAAAAGGCAGCCAAAGTAAAAGAGAGGAATTTATATCATTCATGAATAATCATGAGTGCGCTGAGTTGAAGCAAAGTAAGAGAGAAGGCAAACTATTTAATCAAATTCACACAAAAGCAGCATTTAAATTTCTCTCCCCTACATTTTATGAAAATGTATAATTAATTCGCAATCATATCATAACATTATAAACTGCAATGATTGAAGTTTTCGTCTCCTTCATTCTCATTTCATTATACAAGAATTTCCTCATAATGATGATTTAAATGAGATTGCATATCTGCTGTTGCTTGTTGCCTAAAAAATTTTCTTCAATTTTAAATTCTCACTTATCACAATTGCATTCATATTGTAATTTAATAATTGCAAAAAGTGAGGAGGATTTATTTATACATAAATGTAATGCACTACATGCACCATTTATGCATTCATAGAAAGAAAGAGAAATTATGTGGGAAGATGGCGGATAGTATGCGATACTAGGATAGCCACAGAAAAGTACAATGAATGTGTTCCACATTCGACAGCCTGTTGCTCCCTTAAGGCGAGTTTATTTCAACTAAATATAAAATTCTGCTTTTTACTATTCACTCATTCTCTCGTTTATACAATAGCAATAACAAATGTTAAATTCGAGGGAGCTTTAAAAGAGAATGCATAATGGCTTTTTCTCTCTCTTTTAACCACCATCTATGAGGCAATAAAAATCTTCAGCAAAAGCATGTTGGAGACAGCAAAAGAAATCTTTTTTGCATAAAACTGTTGCTGTTTTGCCACTAATCTTATGCATCCGATCTAGATACATTCATAATGAAAAATAATAATATTTCTACCAGTTCTTTCTCTTCTTTGCTTTTGTACTTCTTATATCACGTAATAATCACCCTAAAATAAAATTTTAATTATCATAATAGTTTGCTCTCTCGCTTCTTTTGTTATTTTATTTATGCTGATACATCACGTGAAATGATTACTGATGTGACAAGATGTGAGAGAAGGTAAAAGGTACTATGACCATGTACATTCATTCATCCCCCTCTGTTGAGTGAAAAAGGTCAACATGATGTTTATACTGAAAGGCGCTTTCATGCTTTTTTAATGCCATTCACTCTGAGAGCTAATACAATATTTATTTCCAAAATGGGGAGGGTTTCATCACTTCAGAACTCTCCAGAACTATTTCCATTGTGTATTTCATCGCATTAAACGCAAAAATTTGTTGCTAGCAATCATTTGTTTGCTCACACACCGGAAAAGTTCATGTCAATCGATAGATCAATGATGTCTGATAGAGAAAAGAGCAATTTTCACGCAAATTTATGTTTATGTATAGTAAAGAACAACTTGAAGCTACTCATGGTCTATTGTTTACACATTCAACAAAAAATTTGTGATTTTTTGCTTGTTTAATTTCTATATCCAATTACACAAGTCAGTACGCGCACATTAATTCAAATTATGTGTATGCTGTAGGGATGATGATGAAAATATCAACACACGGCAGCTAGTGGCATAGCGGGATAATAATATAAATACATTTTCATATGTTGCAGTATGTCGAGGAAATTTATAAACTTTTTTATTTTTTTTATGCATATATATATGCGCGATTATTTGCTATGTGGTTCAATTGCAAATGCGGTGATTATGTTTGAAGCTATTTAATAAATTCTTTCACCCTTAAAATACTTCATATGAAAATCAAAACCCAATCCACACCATTAATAAATTGAATTCATTTTAATTTATTTAGCTTCATAAATCCACACAAAATTTTTAATAAATTTGCATAAAACTATGATGTGTGCAACATATGTGTCCACTAACTAAATTTTCACATTTTCCAAATAACCAAATGAACAATTGCAACTGAATAAAAGTTTTTCGAGTGTGCATGACAAATTGAAACTAATTGATGGCAAGCATTTGATATTTGATTTTATTATTTTGACCTATGATCAATCTAACACCAAATGTTGAGGAAAATCTGTCAAAAATTAAAATTCTCTGACGATTTGCGTGACATAGAATAAAAAGTTAATCGAGGCGTAAATGTTCAATGATATAACTCAATTTCATTATCACTAATGTGAAACAAATGAAGGATAATCAAAAAACACTTCCATTCTACATAATTAATTAAAGTCAATCAATTCTAGAACTATCACTCTATATATTGAGCAATCAATATTTATTATGTCCAAGTGCTTTGACATGAATAGAACTAAAAAGTTGCATTTTACCATACTAACCTATGCATCACCATGGTTTTTTAACTGAAGTCAATTTCATATATGTGACATAAAATTTTATGTTATAATGGAATTAATAATGATGGGCAGTGGAAAATTGCTGCTTCTGCTATTTGAAAACCTTTCAACCATACAATTTGATGTGTACGCGTATGAGTAGTAATGGATAATTTAGCATTATAGAAAACCAACCACCTATTTCGATATAGAATGAGTGAGTGAAAAACTCCATTTATATTTATTATATGTTTTGTTTGTAATAAACAGAAATGGTTGGCCAAACAGAATACAATGTTAGCAATTCACATAGGCTGAAGGTATTAAAAAAATATTGAAACAAAAAAATTCTTCTTTCTCTTAATCGCATCAAAAATTCATTGGCTTTGGGACTTCAAGAATCATAAAATGGAAAGGGATTAAAAGCATCAAACTTCCACCCACTTTATACACGTACGCACGAAAAATTGAATTTTATGTAAATCGGAAGAGGCATCACCGGAAATTTGTCTGAAAGGCAAGCAGGTAGAAGGAATACGTATTAAAAATTTTTCACATAAAGTGAACGAATGTTTAATGAAACTGAAATTAAGCAAGAAGTGAAAAATTTTAATTTTCATAAATGAAAATTAATTTAATCAAAAGTTAAGAGAGAAGAAAAAAACTCATAAGGAAACTTTTTCATGCACTCACTTTCCCATGAATATTTTATAAGAGTGAACGAGGTAGGAAAAAGTTCCTCTTCGAAATGTTTTTTTAATTTATTTTGATGTGAAATTGAATATTTTGAAATATGACATTTATGCCAATCAAATAAAATATAGAGAGAGAGTTTTTGAATCTTTAATGTCTATGTCATATGTTTATAATTAAACTTTGTTATCATTGTCAATTGCAATTATTAATGGAAAATTTTTTTTACCTTTTCGTAAAAACGTGAAAATAGCATTTATTGAAGTCTAATAAAAAATTAGAGTAAATAATTTTATGAAAAGAAGCTTTCAAAATTGCATCATTTTAGTTTAATTTTAATGGTGCATTTGAAACTCATTAAAACCCATTCATTCATTTAAAATTCATCAATTCACATCATGTGCATAAATAAGCAAATTTCACAAAATAGATAACCTGATAACTCATTCATTAAAATAAACTCTGAAATGTCTATATTGAAACAGATGAGAGAGCATATGTGCAGGTCGATTTTATAATTACCGGTATCGAATTGTAAATTTCAAATATGAGAGTTGTGCATGCAAAATATGTTTACAAAGGGAAAATGTTTCTACAACAATTGCTGTACATTTCATCCCCACAAGCGAACGGGCAAAGCAAGTATGAATGTAAAAACTTGTAAATTGATTGAATTTGATTGATTATACACACAAAAACATCGTATCTCATTACAGATTAGATCGTAAATAAATACAGAAACAGCTTTCCATATTTCAAACTTTTGTTATTTGTTAAAGCAAAGGGGTTTTTTGGTTGGTTAAAGTAAGTGGGAGCAGCTCATTATAATCTCAATCTAAACGTACATGTTAACATATTTTTCTTTGACTGTAAATTATTAGCGCTCTAATTATTTTATTGATTTTTCAACTCCCTCTTATATACACACACTCACTCATTCACATGATAATGATATTAATAATCAAATGCTTCAAGAAACCGCCTCATTACCCACGTGAAAACACACACAGCGTGAAAATTTCTTCTTTTGAATGTATATTTATTTAATTTCATCTTTCTTCTGCATCAGCTAATTACTCAATATTTCTTTGTTCCTTTTTAGTCATATAAATTATTTGATTTTTGAATTCACTGAAAGCAAAAAGTTTTGTTTAAAAATTTTGAGATTAGATAAAGAATCTAGATTTTTAAAGGTTCAGACTTGCATATCAAGTTGATTTCAAGTTGTCTTACACAAAAATGTGTTTTATTCATTCAGATTGAATTTAATTAAATTGAAATACATATTAAATTAAAGAATCATTGACTCTCAAATAAATTTACTGGATTTCAAATGAATTAAATAAAATCTGAATGAATAAGACATTTCTGTGTAAGTCAACTTGACAAAAAATATGCGTATATCAAGTAAGATATGCATGCAAGTTTGAGTTCTAACATTTTTGTCAAAAGTTTGTAACCATAAACACCAAATATTAAAATATATAGTATATAATCCTAAATCTGAATATTTAAAATTTTTCTGAGAATTTGTCTAATGAAAAAATTTTCATTCAGTGTGTTTTCTATCTTAGAATAAAACTAGCAAAAAGTTATTCATATCTTTAATATTTTCCACGTGGATTTACATTTACAACTAAAACTACATACATTTTGAATATAGAAAAAGACAAACACAGAAGAACAAGCAATAAGAAACATTTTCACATTCATACAAGTATGTAAGAGAGACAACTAATTTCAGTAAATTAATTATTCATTACCTAATTATTTTTCTTCTCCCTGACGATATTAATTTGGCATATATACATTCATATCTTACTCTCTTTCTCGATGTTAAAATGAGAATAAAAAAGAATTTTGTGCGAGTGTGTGCTTTAACAAACTAACTATATAAACACATGCTCTCGCGTTGGAATAAAACTTTTTTTTTATGTATATCTTTTATCCTCAAAAACTCCTCTCATTTATTTCTTTTCTACATTAAAATGTATGCAAACATAGAACCAGTATGAGAGTTTTAAGCCTCCATGTTAATGGAAAGGATTTTTTAGTTGATCTCGAGCACGGTTAGAGAGTAACCCATAAAGTGTATTCATCAGACCTGTCATATGATGTGAACACATATAAAAAGGAGTGAAATATATATTGATGGCAGTTTCTGTAGCATTAAGGCGTCCCCTTTTTTATGTAACCATCTCATGCGTACCAGAAAGAGAAAGGAAAAACCCACTTTAAGAGACGTCGATGTAGAACATTTCAATTATGAAGGTGGTATAGCACTCTCTCTCTCTTTCGTTTTGCTTCTTGTAATTTAGCAGACACCTGATGTTTTTCTAGGCAGATAGATAAAATGACGACAACGACAAAAGACAACGATAAACGACAATGTTCAGGGACGGACGCATGTTAGACGGGGGTAGATGATGAAAAAAGAGAAGAAGCTTTGTGGTCCATTAAATATAAATTTTTCTATTTTTGCACGAGTGAAATTTTCGTGCTATTCTGTCTCTATGCATTAGCAATAATCCTCCTTTACGTTTACTTTTTGCCTACCTTCTCTCGGTTTGTGTATTTAAACACATACAAACTCACATGCTCGACATCAACTTTAGTAGGAAGCAGAAGAGTGAGTGGACAACATGAAAAATAGCTAATAATTTAACTGGCAGTGAAAGAGCGTTCGCTTGTACGTCCATTAATTAAAGGGATGAATGTAGTTTGCGGTGGTTGGCTGAAAATTGGGTAATTTGACGAAATAGAAATAGAGCAAAACCCTCAATGCTATGCTGTTTTTGGAGAGTAAAAAGATAAACCGTGAAATGTACAAACAACCGCATACATGCATGTATATAATAAAAATGAGAAGAAATGAATGCGGACAAGTTACTACATTTTGATAACCATACAAACTTTTTTTTATCTTTTTCATATAGTTTTTGACTAAATGAAAATTTGTTTGGAGTCCAAAATGAGAAGAATTTTTTTGCATATGTGGTTTTAACTGCATGAATCAAAATTCACTCTCGGAACGTGTGCACAACATTCCAATGTGCAAGTTGTTGAACAGCAGCAGAGAGTTATTCATAACATTTGTGAAATCGTTTTCCTCTGACTCTCTCATACTGCCATATACTTTTTTATGCTATTTTTGTTGTATGTTGAGTTAAAGCTGTTATCATTCGCGTTACCGGAAAATATTCTGAAAATGATGGATATTTAACATGTGATTTATTAAATTAAATTTTTGCCACTGTATATTGTGCATTAACATAAACTGTCTCACTGACTATGTTGAGGATTTAAAGCGATAAAAAAATTTAATGGATGATGATGTTACATGAACACTATCATGTAAGTAATAAGTATGTTTATTGAGGATAATAAATTAACTTAATTTAATTGCAATGCGATTTTGTGGAATGTTTAAACTGGCGCGTGGTTGAGTCATTTTTGAATACAATAGTAAATATATTGATTTTAATAATTATCATACTTTTATTGAATAAGTTACAATAAATATATTAGATTTTAAATAAAATCAACATGAATAATAATTTATCTAAAAAAAATGTGTATGAAAAAATAAATATTATGTTCAATTTGTTATAAAACATTTAACAAACATTCATCATTAAAAAATCTCATTATCAAAATTATTTAAGTCCATTTACCTCAATTTAATTCAGCAGCACAGCACAAATCTTAATCCAACCTGAAAAGCAAATACAATAAAAACAAATTTAGCTTAATTAAATTATAAAGAGACCAACAATTTTCGTTGAGTTGTTGTTAAATCTGTAATTACTGTCAAATTCTGAAGTAAAAAATCACCGTTATTTTGAGAAAGAGAGAAAATGGCAAATGCTTGAAAAGAATTATGACACTTTATACTCGCATGTGTGTATCTCGTTAATTCTTTTTTTCCCTCTCCATTCACTAAAACTTTAAAGTGCGAAAAAAAACATAAAAGAATGAATGAAATAAAAGAAATGAAGACTACTCTATGAATTGAGAACACAAGAGAACATACATTTTATGATTATGAGAGCTTAACATGAGCTTTTGAGCGTTAACACTTTCGTCTTTTAAGCGTATCGTATGGAGAATGAATATTGCACGAGGAAAATAAGTTTAACGACTTCTGTTGCAATTATGTCATGCAAGTACATTTTTTTTTTCAAGTGCATACTCATTCATATACAACGGTTAAAGAGAATGAAACAAAATCTCGTCTCGATAGTCAAGCTTTGCTTTCATGAACAACAAAAACCGGCAAATGATAGAAAGAAAAATGAAAAAAAAAAATTTCTACATATTCTTGGTTGTTTCATTACCAAGAAAAGAGAGAAAAAGAATGAAGTACAAAAGGACTATAGTGATGGGGTGAAAATGCATTTTTATGTACATAATAGTAATAAGAACATGTATGGCTGCTCTCTGAAGCACAAAAAGCCCTTCTTTTCATAAACAAAAATGATAGAGTGAGTTATATATTTTTTCAAGCTTTTTTTATTCTTTTCATTCGTTAAGTTCCTTCTTTCATTCATTCATCCTTTTCTCATTTAATCACTACTTGTGAATACTATACAACTATATTTTGAGCTGCACTCAAAAAACTACATGCATTTTAAATCTTTAGAAGCTAAAAATTGAATGAAATGGAAAATTTTATGAACTAATGAATCGATAATAAAGTATTCACATTTGAATAAATTTTCAATTAATAACAATAAATTTTATTCAATAGGATAAAACAAAAAGTACATTCTTAAGTACAACAACTATGTGGAATAATTTAGAAAAGGTTTATTTATTTATATTTTGACATGAAAGGAAAGATTGATTCGAATTGAAACTTCAGTTATTTTTGCAAGAATAGAATTCAAAAATATCATAAAAGCGCTTCACCCATTATTTTTATTGATGCCACTTTAAGCTTTCAAAAGGAATTTTCACCTTTTAATTCGACTTTGTTTTAAATTTCATGTGTCAGAAATGAAAATAAAAAAAAATATTCAAAAAAGAGAGAGAATTGAATAAAAGTCAATATGATGATATCACATTACACATATATTTGACTGTTGCATATTGTATATTTTTTGCCACTCACAATGTGTATTGAAATCGGAATCTATACATAAATGTGTGCCGACTCCTTACTTAAGCATCATCATTGGATGCTATTTGATCCTATTTTTTCCATTTATTCACTCACACATGCTCATATATATTATGATGTATAGTACAGTACAGCAAAATGTAGAAAGTACTTAGACATTCGACGCTTTACTTTTGACGGTATAAAATTTGAATTGAATTTTATTCATAAGAGAGTAATTGTATAGTATATTACACATGCTTCATCTCTTACGCTCATTCAAAATTTATACATTTAAATAGACATACGTGGAGAACGACTGGATTTATAGAACTGACATGACTGCTGCAGTACAATGTACACATAAAAATTGATTCTTCATCCCTCTTTCTATTCATGCTTAGACATAAAATAACATTCAGAGCCAAAAAAGGTGCTTCTCATGCATTGATCTTCTTTTATATGATTTCATATTTATGCAACTCGTCTTCCACACGTAAATACATTTATATGAAGATTCTTTCCATCATTTGAATTGCAAGTGCGAGAGAAAGGGAGAAAATTGGAAAGAATTATGAATATTTTATGAGAATATGCATAATACTTCTGAAATTGATTTTTTTTCTTCCTTTACTAAATTCTAATCTCTTTTACTAAGAAATTCATTTTTTTGCTCCCTTCTTATTTTTTGGGTGAAGAGGATTTAAAAGAGGATTTATTTGCTATCTACATACTATTTATAGAGGTAAAAATGAACTTGAAATTTTTCATAGTCTTTCATTGTTGTTTAACAATTAAAATCTTTCAAGCCACAAACATCAAAAATCTCATGTATCAACTTTTGATTTAGATGTCTGCCTATGAGGCCTAAATTTGTAATTTTATATCTCTACAAAAACCAAAAATTTTTTAAAACCAACAAATCATAATCAAGCAAAGCCAAACAAAAACTTTCTCGATATATCAAGTACACATACAAATCATTTTAATTAATTGAATGGAAAATATTTTACAATTTTTACTAAATCCCTTCTGGCTGTCTTTCGACAATATATAACCAGCATGAAACCTTTTTTTATTCTCTTGTAATTCAATATAATTGACATTTTTGATATAAAGTAATAAGAATAATCCCATGCCATTGAAGATCATTTTCGATCAAAGTTTAAAATTAAATAAATTAAGAGAATTACTCTATAATTAAGATCATTATGATGCGGGGAAAGATAATGATGATTAAGCTCATTTTTATTTACATTTTACATGAACATGAGCTGTTTGTGGTTTGTTAAGTTCATATATAAAATTTTCTCTTATGTCTGCAGAAAAATTTAACTTTATTTTTTCGGGTAAAAGGACTTAAAGTGTAAATGACATGACATGTGCGAGACACAAAATGTGTGAGAGATAAAAAGAAGGAGGCAACAGAAAAGGTAGCAGTGAATGTAAATAAACCATAAATAAAACAAAACCATTTTTCTCATTACGATATGGCTGTGCCACGGCATCTCTCAACTCATACCATATTCCATTCTACTGCTGCTTACTTAAAGCATTGTATGTAGAGGGTAAATAAAATGTGAAACCATGATTATATATTTATATATGACTATGTGCACTATACATGCTGCTACTACTGCTGTTGCTGCTTCTCATTCACTTGTTTGCTCTCTACCAAAAAAAGAGAGAGAGACGAGACTTTTTAGTATGATAGAAATGAAGAAAAAAATGCTATAGTCATGCACATACAATAGCATGTAGCATTTTGTTACAATATATCATGGCAACCGCGTTTATTTGAATCTTACTTACGTTTATATATATACATGTATATGTGTATGTTCTTCGTGATATAATTTCACTATTCATTGCTGACAAATTCAGATGATGATAACACAACGATGATGATGACGATGATAATTCTGAAATATTGTGGTTTAAGGTAAATTTACCTTTTACTTATAAGTACTTTAACTCTCAGATCTCTCATATATTGTTAATGGCAAAACGGTGTAACTTTACATACATTTATATGTTTAAGCATGCAGTCAGTCAGTTTTTGGTTTGATGACACTAATGAATTTTTGAATCTCTGATGAGATGAATTTTATGAAATTAAGGGATGAAATATGCATGAATGTGCATATGTGAGAAGGGTAATGATAATGTAATGTGTTAGAAACATACAAAGTTTAATGACTTCTGAATTGGAAAATTTTTCATTTTTATTCCAATAAATTTTTTATTCAATTCTTTTCAAATTGATCAAATGCATTGTTACATACATAAGTTAATGATTCTATAGATAGGAAAAAAATAGTTGGTTATATTTTATTCCATTGTTTAGTTTCTTAACTGTCTTGTAGATAGAAAAGTTAGAAGCAGCATCTTTTTCCTAATGAATAAAGCACTTAATTCTATTCTTTATCTCTTCTTTCTCTCTATGACAAAAGCCAAATTAATTGAAATTCGAGAGAACAATAATGGCAGCTAACAGCAACAGTAGCAGCTTCTTGTGATATCGTTTTTCAAGTCACTTTCTTTCTGTGAATAAATTTTCTTTTTCTGTACCTGTGGGAAAAAATAACTTTACTTCAATAATGTATATTGCCTTACTATTTTTACCTTTCTTCTCTACTTCTATTCTATATGGCGTCATTACGATATAGAGTGTAAAGATGCCTTTTAACTCTCGCAAGCAACAACACAATAAAATATTTCTCTCTCAACTCACTTGTATATAGAAAATTTTCCATGTATAATGCAATAATCATGATAAATGAGCTTTTTATCATTTTTTATTTTACTTTTTTTTACTTTTTACTTTTCTTATTGCGCTCTCTATTCATTCGTCCTGTAAATGTATTTCTATTTTTTTTTGTATTGTTTTAGTTTTTTACCGTAGAAACTTCTTGTCTTTATCTCTCTTTTTTTCAATCTCTCTGTTTTAATTCAATTTTTTGTTAATTTTATTTTATCATTATGGGTATTACAGCAATGATTGTGTTTTAATTTGCAACAAATTTTTTTTCTTCTTTTTTAGACGAAGCTCATTGAAAATCAAGTGAGAGAAAAGTCAACCAAAGCCCTTGTTCGTTAAATATAAAAGAAAAATGCGAAAGTTTAAATTTTTATCACAATTTTACTCTTTTTCATCTTTCTTCTTACATACATACTTTTTCTGCTCTTTCTCTCTTGTCTTTTGTCTATATTTCTACTTTTTTGTGAATGTTTTTTATCCAAACTCGCAAAAAATCTATTTACACTCAATCAGATCTCTCTTTAGCGTTTTGCGTGTGTTTTTTGTGTATGCTTGAATTGAGATCTAATGCTATATAAACTTAATTTCTCTTCCTTCCTTCTCCTTTCTATTTCTCACTCTTTCTCTCTCATTACTCTATGTCTGTCTTTTTTTGTGTGTAATTTATTTTTCTCTCTTTATCAAATAAAATAAAATAGAAGAAAGAAGAATGGAATCGTAAGTGTCGGTATAATAATTCCACGTGGATTTTAAAAGAGAAGGAAGCGTAAGTTGAATAATAATGTTGCTCTGTTGCTCTATCTACTTAGAATCATTCATCATAATCAAGCTTTTTCTCTCTCTCTTCTACTCCTTTTTTGTATTTCTTAGAAGAAAATAAATATCAAAATTGTTTCTATTTCTATATATGCTTTTCTTGTTTGCGTGTAGGAAGATGATTTGTGCAATGATTTAGCAGATATTTCAAATTCATTTCATAAATCACTCTAAAAAGTGAAATATAAAATTTAATAGAAAGAACAAATTACTTTCAAATCACTAAATGTACACTCAACTATAAATGAGGGTTTTTTGAGTCAATCCCCGACGACAGCAATTTTCCAAGCATTAGATTTACATAAATCATGAAATAAGAAAATATGCTTTTCACTATTGTCTTAAATCATGACTCCTTTTTCATGCCTTTATGAACATCACATCCCGTAAGATTTTCTCTTTCTTTTAAATCGTGCGCTCGAGCACAGAAGACATAAATCAAAATCTGTTGCTGTTACTGTTAAAGGAAGAACGTTGTAAAAGAAAGTCTTTAATGTACATACTTTCTTCCTCCCTCATGTCTATGCTATAATAATGATGTAATGTTTCACTACCGCTTCTAACACACAGCGACTCCTTTTTTACGATTGAATTTAAATTCTTTAATAATGATGAAGGATTTTGCTTAAATTATGCTCATTAAATGGCAATTGCCTAGGAACGTATAAAAAAAGTAACGATGCATGAGAAATTTTGTTGAATTATTCAAAAAGATTTTTAGTACTCAAAGAGTCACTTCCGTTCTATAATCAATAAATTTTTCATAAGCATCTTTTCTTCTTCATCTCATTAAGTCATTGCATCTTCTATATGTATGCACTTATATGGTACAAAGTAATGTTTTATTCACGAGCGAATGTCAAGCAATGAAATCTACCGTAAACATTTGAGATATGTGATGATATGCGACGCTCACACAATAAAGCATGCATACTTACTCTTCCATCCATTCATCGTCCTTAATTTACATAAATTTCAACGTTGAACGTTACACATACGTGAATGTGAAGTGCCTAGAGTTTGATTGCATGCTTAAAGCTCAGTAAATCCCTCTCTCATCCGCGAAGGTAAAAAAAGAAGGAGCAATAGAAGAAGAAGAATGTCTTTTGATTGACTCATCGCTTCGTGAAAAATTGCCAGCCATAAACACGTGAATAAATATAAAAGCGGCAGCAAGATATGAAAAATATGTGAAGCTTAAGAACGACAATCAACGCTCCTTGATGTCTGTAGAAATAAAATAAAAAAGTAGAGAAGCAAAATTGTCATAAAATTGCGCCGTAAACGCACGAATCATGCGAGGGAATTATTAAAGCGGGCAATAAAGTGACTGTGGATATACGCGAATCTTTAGTTATGAAAATCATTTTTTCTCATGCATATTTGGGAAAAGTTTTCTTCTCCAAAAACCAACCAACATTATATTTGATGAAAAAGATTATTATCTCCTAAAATCTCGTGTTTAAAAGAGATTTGATTCAATCAAAATATCTTTCTCCGACTCCTTCTACTATATACATGGTAGTGAGGCAAATTTTTCTTTTTATGGAATACAAGCACATGGATGGACGAATGGTAGGCATCTGCAGATGTTGAGATTGTATAATCCTAGGCTACGGTAACTCTAGGCTATTATGATACAGAGGCCTCAAATGTCATTTTCTGCAAATGGGAAAAAGTAACCCAGAGAGAGAGAAAGAGATACAGATTTATTCAGAAAAATTCTTTTTAACCTGGTTGAGTAAATATTCTCACTGAGATTGCTTATAAAATGTAATGCGTTTATATCATTTCTTTTGTGTAATAAATTATATAATTTTCATCATACCGAGTGAGAATATGATTATGATACTTCTTGATATAAATTGCAATAGTAGAGTGAGAAAATGTTTTGTTGATTTTTCCTTGAATAAAAAAATTGTCTTCTAAGACGCAGAGAGCAGGAAAATATGAAAAATAATCGCTAAAGAAAATTAAATTACAGTCCATTCTTCTTTTCTTCCCTACTTATTTTCATTCTTTTCTCTCGCTTCTTTTCTCTATTCATCTATATTCTTTTCTTTTTTTACACGAAAAAACACAACAACAACTTTCAATTTTATGAACGCTAAATTTCATCTCATATTTTTCTTCATTCTGTCTTTCACAGAGAGGTAGCGACGAATTATTGAGTCAAACAGCAGTTATGGCACCAGCAGCAGATAACAATAATCAAGACTTGGCCACGAAAAAAGCAAAATTAGATTCAAATTCGGTTATTGGTGGCGTAGGTGAGTTATTAAGAAATATCAAGTTCATTTCAAAAGGTCATTAAGAGAGGAAATTGCTATAGTAAAAATTATAAATTTAACGGTTTTTGAATTTTAAAATTTTGATCTTAAAACTAATGAATTTTTGTAGTTATTAAAGTTTCAATTTCATCATCCAGACTCTTTCATGCTCTTTAAAGACCTCTCTTGTATTCACATCAAACAAACTTTTTCTCACACCCTCCACTTTCATGCTCACTCAAACATGTACACTTAGCGTCTCAGCAGGTAAACGGAAAAATATTAAAACTATAGCGCACATACAAACATATACGAAGCAAACGAGCGAGCAAGAAAAAGCATAGAAAATCACAGCAGCAAAGTGAATGAAATATGACGCAAAATCCTCAAAGTGCTAGAACAAATAACAGAAAATCCCTTGATTTCAGCAATTTCGCTATTTCAGAGAGTGCTGAGTGCTAAAACGATGAAGAGTGCTTTCTATTTTTTACTGCAAACGGCAACAAACATGAAATTGTGCGCACTTGACTTTTCTTTCTAGTCTTCCATCATCAATGGCTTTATATGGCACTCGAAAATAAATTGTATGAAAAAACAATTGTTACATACCTAAAAAAAGAGAGAGAGAAAGCAAAAAAGCTTCAATTCCTTGATCCCCTTCTTCAATCGTCAATTGTATACACAAGTAAAATAGCATCATTGCTATTCTAGAACGTTTCAGTATTTTCTTTTTTTGAGAAGCGATCGTTAATCAAATTTCTGAAAAGGAAATTCCTGTGCAATAAAAAGAATTTAATAATATTGATACACTTAAAAGTCGATTTTTTGCTTTTCTTCCCTATTGATACGCAACGTTAACTCGGATGGAAATAAAAATTTAAGGGAGTGATATAAAATGTTTAGATTTCATTACAATATTCGCTATTGCTTTGTATATTCATATAATTTTGTTTGCCTTGAACATTAAAGGCAGCAAGCAACAGTTGCCACGAGGAATTGCTGCCACTGAAGGCTCCTTCTTTACTTATCGTGCACAAAATCATCTTACGTGGGGGAAAAAAAGATAATGCCTAGATTCACAGCTAAGACATGTTTGTGAATGATTTCTGACATTAAATTTTCATGCGTATTAATCCCATCAACATAGAAAAGAAAGAATTTTATCTTCTGCTTTTTTGGTTTTTGAGAATTTTGCTTTTTCTCTCTTTCTCTCTCTTAAGGAAAATAAATCCTCAGAAACCTTCCTTTTCTCTTTTATGTGAACGACTGATGAATGTTTGGGGAAGGAGGTGAAGGAAAAATAAATCAACAACAGCCGTCATAAAATCTACCATGAAAATTTATCTCAATCTGATGAAAGAAAGTCGCTGCTACACGTCTAATTAAAAATTGATTGTAAAAAGTCAAGAAAGAAAGAGATTTATTTAACAACTTTATACCTTTTTTACCCATTTTAAAAATGAAATTAAAAGTAATTAAAAAAGAGAATTCTTTTGCTTTAAAGTCTTACCTCTTAGTGGCCTTAAAATCTTTATTCATCATCACTTTAAGATACAAAAAAAAACATCTCAAATTACATCATTCATTGCAGGCAAGCCGTCAAGAGTAATACACATAAGAAACATACCAAATGAAGCTAGTGATGCCGAAGTAATAAATTTGGGCTTACAATTCGGACGTGTTACGAATGTTTTGGTACTGAAAGGAAAGAATCAAGCATTTTTAGAAATGGCAGATGAAATATCAGCCACAGCAATGGTCTCGGTTTTCAACACAACTCCACCTACTGTTCGAGGCCGCACAGTGTACGTTCAATTCTCAAATCATCGAGAACTGAAAACTGATCAAAATCATTCAATTACGGTAAGTAAGATAAAGCTACCAATTTTCTATAGTCATGACAATATGCCCCCTTCTTCAACTCTATTGAGATTTTTCTATCTTTTATCTTCAAATGTCTTCGGGTGACAATATAATTGAGTCAAATTGTAAATGCGTGTAGGATGAAAATTGAAAAATCTATTTTCTATTTTAAATTCTAAGAAAAATTCATTAAAATAAGAAAGTTTTAAAATTTAATAGAAATTTCTAATGAAAAATCATTTAATTTCTTCTATTTTTAAAACATAGACGCCTGCTTCAGGATCACCACTGCCATTAGTAGGTTCAGATCCAACAACTCAACTGGTATCGACACCTCAACAAAATGGTACGAGCGGCGGTGCCAATACAGTACTCAGGGTAATCGTAGAGTCGTTACTTTATCCCGTCTCACTCGAAATTCTCCATCAAATATTTCAACGCTTCGGAAAAGTGCTGAAAATTGTCACATTTACGAAAAATAATTCATTCCAAGCCCTCATACAATATCCAGATGCTCAAACCGCTCAACATGCCAAACAAACGCTTGACGGTCAGAACATTTATAATGGCTGTTGCACATTGCGTATCGATAATAGTAAATTGACTGCACTCAATGTAAAATATAACAATGATAAGTCGCGTGATTTTACTAATCCAACATTGCCAGCTGGTGAGCCTGGTAGTGATCTTATTGCAAGTGCGGGAGGCCTAGTTAATGCCAGTGATTTATTGTTATTGGCAGCAGGTCAACGCGGTCCAGCCGCACTTACACGCGATCGATTGGGTAAGTTGATCAACTTTTAGATGTTTTAATTTAAATGGCGAAATCAATTTTTAGATGAATGTATTGAACTTTCTCCAACAGTAAATGGTATTGGCACACCCGGTGTCTTACCACCATTTACCATCGGATTAGGCACGCCCGCACTGAACGCATATGGCAGTGGCATTCCGAGCTTAGGAGCTTTTGCTCTCGCATCCACGGGCGCTCTCGGCTCTAACACACCCGGTGCTTTACGAGGATTATCAAACGTTTTATTGGTATCCAATTTAAATGAAGAGGTAAATTTTTCTTCCTTTTATTTTATTTGATTGATTGATTCTATTCCTTTTCATATGAAAAATTTCCTTTAAATCACTTCTTTTGGATAAATTACTTAAATACTTAGCAGAAAGAAAAGGAAAGAACAATAAATTACTTTAACTAATTTTTTATAATTAAATCAGTTAAAATTATAAAATGTTTTTTAAAAATTTGAAGGCATAAAATATTGATATGATTCTTCATAGAGCATAAAACTATAAACTCACAATAAAATATCAATATTTAAATTTCAAGTCAACGATTTCACAACCCTAAAAATTTTTCCTCAAAATATAACGAAATTTTATTTTACTAAAAATTCCATGAGAATTTTTTCAACTTCTTAAATTATTCACTCACTATATTTTTGTGATACAAAATAGCAACAATTTTTTCCCTTTCTCTTTCCATCAGCAGTAAAAAAAGCAGCAACAAACATTTTTCCACATCTAATTTTCATCATTTTTATCGTAGTAAAAAAGTTTTGTAAGCCACTTGTTTGTGTGGATAATAAAAAGTTTCTCTTCGACTAAAGTAACTATTTCACTTTTGATCACAAAACTTTTTTGTTACCTCTAATTCCTCCTTTGCTGCTAGTTATTAGTTTTTTACCTCTATATTCCGTGACTTTGCGCTAACTATATAACTCGGAGCAGTACTACGTTTTCTTTTCGCCATTCGCTACTTTAGAACGAAAGTAATTAACAAAGTTTTCGATTTTAATCATTTTTTCCTTTGTGTTACAACTTACCCTCGGTTTGTGCTTTATCTACAAAATTACAGGCTTCTTTTTACTGCTCCCCTTTTGTCGCCTTGCTGCTGTCTTATTATTTTCACATCTCATTGTATGGCGAGATCTAATAATCTGTCCCTAGTGAAAAATGTATATAAAAATGTTCTCTTGCTCCTTTTTAATATTATTTTTTCTTTTTTCTACGACCCGCTTCTTGTTAGCGCGTATTTCATCTATTGTTGGTGATGTTTGTTGTTCTCCCACAGACAACAATTTTTTAATCAAAATATACACGGCAACAATAACAGTTTTCCTTTCCTGCTTTCTCTCTTGTCTATCGCATCTTTGCAATAGCAACAAGCAACAGCGTAGGAGAGAAGCAAAAAAAGGAAATAGCTCAACAAGCATTCAACTGTTTTATTGATTCAAGCAACAAATAATTTTTCATTTCTTCTCTTTATTCAGTGTGTCCATTAAGAGCTCACAAAAAAAAGAGAAAATTAAATTGAATGAAATTTTTTACCTTGAGTTTTTTAAGACAACAATAAGTAAACTGATATCAGTGTACGCCACAATGTTTGTTTATGTGTACACGAACAATAAAAAACTTTAATGGAGCAAATAATAGCAAGGGAAAATTTTAAAGCTCGTTCAAGTTTTTCCATCTTGAATATTAATTAGTTTATTTTGTAAGACGCCGAAGCAATATTGTTTGATATAATCGCTTCACTTTTCAACGTGTTTTCTTCGTCTTTCTTTTGATTTCTTTTATAATGAAATCACAAATATTCATGAGATTTTTCCTTACCTGATTAACATAAACTTCCTTCCTGAATCTTATTTTGTTGAGAATTTCTAATCAATATTAAGCAGAAAATTAAACTTTAAAATTCAGCCTTGAAGAATAATTAAAAAAATTTTTGATAAAGAATTTTTCCAAGTACACAATGAATCTTAATGCAATTTTCACTCTTTGTCATTCTTTCTGCTATTCTGTCTATCACTTTAAAATTAATTATCCTTTCATAACCTCTGACTCTATCGCTAACGAGAAAGATTTTTTTAATGTAATTAATAGCTTTGAAAAAATAAACTCAAACAAAACATGAACAAGAATTTTCTCCCACTATATATTTTATCTTTTTTTCTTATTTTTCTTTTTTCTGTAGATGGTCACGCCTGATGCTCTTTTTACCCTCTTTGGTATGTCTGCACAATAAAAATTTATTTTATTAAAATTAACTCAAAAATGAACATAAAAAATATTTTCCTTTAATTTTTCAAACTTTTTACTCTGCTTTTTTCTCCTTTTCACTGAAATGGAAATAAAACAAACAAGCGCAAAAGTTTTTTGTTTTATTAATTAAGTTTATAATATGCTGAAAAATAAAGGAACAAAAAACTAATTTTCTCATTACACCGACACACAAAAAAGTCTGCAAAATGCAACCATTGATTTTTACCCTCGCGTTTTGAATAAAAATCTTTTTTAATTCAATTTGTGCTGAATAGAAGAAAATGTGTTGAAACATCATTATACTTTAATGAAGTCAAATATAAATTTTTCACACTTATTAAATCTTTGCTTTGTACTTAGAACAGCAATAAAGAAAACTTTTTTATTTCGGTATTAAATTACCAAAATTTTCTATTTAAAATCATTTGTTGCTTCTCGCATTCAACAAACATGCAAACAATTTTTTCTTTCTCCGTCGTTTGCTATGTGACGCTATGAATACAAGTCAAACAATATTCTAATGATAGCGTGGAGGGTAAAGAAGTAAAAACTTTTCTTTTACTTTGTATTCATCGTCATCGTCATCATCATCGAAGAGTATAAAAAAAGAAATGAAGAATTTCTACGATGTGCTTGTTATGACAAGCGAGGAAGTTGAGAAAAAAATTATTTATACGAGAATTTATTTTAATTGATTGTCAATTTAATGCGAGCAGTTTTTTATTTCCCTTTAGCAATTTACGATCTCTCTCTAGTGAATTATTGAAAGCATTCTTTTTTGTATAAATAAATGCATTTGAGAATTTCAAATAAAATTGACAATTTGATGCATTTTTATAATAATGATAAAACCCTGCAAATTCATTTTCCTTTTATATCAAGATAGACAGATAACAAAGTCTGTCTAATATTCAAAAGAGTTTAGAAATACAAAAGAAGTCGAAAAGCAGAAAAATTAACAAGGGAGAGAGAATTCAATCACAGATCTTAGAAAATTTATTCTCTCGCGTACACACATACATATGAGAAGAGATTTTATTTTCAACAATGTCGTAAGATTTCATTCTTCAAAGGAAATTCATAATTTTCCTTTTCTCCTTCATCATTTTCCTTTCTCAATTCACAAGTTTCTGCTGGCAGTTATCTCTTCTTCTGTCATGTCTCACCCTCTCTCTCATACTCTGTCTTGCATTCAACCATGAAAAGATGGTAATGGGGGCGCTTTTACTTCACTCTACTTTCTGTTCAATGATTGTCACACACAAGTTTCTTCCGAACGATTTTGCATAAAAAGAAGGGATTTTGTAAGGGAGAGAATGAAAACGACTATTGTTGTTATTTAAATTCATAATTCTTATATTTATCGAAGTTAAGGAAGGAGCTCGCTATGAAGTATACAATAAATATTATTCTTATCGCATGATACATCTATTTGAGCGGTAGGAAAGAGAGAAAAAGTTTCCATCAATGAATGATGGTTGAAAGATGACAGATTGATTTTTTTTTGGATACAATATCTATCTATGGTATATGAAGCATAATTTAATTCTCTAACAAAGAAGGACTTATTTGTTCAACTAATATTTTCACATGCATAAATTATACTTTAAAGAAAAGCTCTTTTTTGATCAAAAAATGTGCAAGACAATTCTCTTATGCATAAAATAAATTCTTTATAAGATGATTAAGGTAGCAAGCAAAAATGGCATCATAAAAGTCATTCATATGATTTCATTTAGCATATATAATCACAATCAATGTCAAAAGTTTACACATAATGTGAGTTGCAATAGAAGCTTGACAAGGAATTATGTTTGCTTCTCTCTATCAACATGTTGAATGTGCTGACTAAACTATTTTATGTACATTCGAGATGCTCACAACCCTCATGCTTTAAGTTTTATTAGTTCTCTCTCGATACATTGGTGGTGAGAGAAGAAAAACATTTCATTTGATGGATGATGATGTTTGAATAAAAAGAGAGTCCCAAAAGTATGTATGTGAGAAGAACAAACAATCATGATGAGTATTCTGCTTTTTATATGAGTGTTCAATAAATTAGACTTCTATTAGTTAAATTTCCAATATTTTTACACTGAATTTTAGGAGATTTTTGATCATGTTCTAACGCAAGTTTAGATGCTGAAATCATTTAAAATAACTTAAATTACCACTTTAGTAATTAGATATTTAGGGAAAAGATTTAAATTAACATTCATGTTTTAAAATAATTTTCGATCATTTTTTAAGTCAAGTAGAAATTGAAAATATCAAGTTATAAGTAATAAAATATTCAAGTGGAATTTAAGTTGCATATGTAAATGTCAAGTTAAAGAATCAAGTTAACATCAAATTATGTATTGTGTAACTAAAACAATTTCCAATGATATATTTTCACCAAATGATTTTTATAAATCAAAAATTAAAGTACTCATCTATTGTTTTCGTTAATCAATATTAAAAAATAGTTCTGAGCTAAATTGAAGTTTTTCAAAATAAATCTTTATTAAAAGTCATCCGAAATACATTCAACAAATGTCAATAAACACCACATGATAATTTTCCCACAATTTGGTCATCAATTAAAGCTTTAATTTCCACTAGCAATTGAAACAAAGAAAAAACTTTAAACATATATAAATTAATAATTCAATTGAATCGAACTCATCGTGAGCGGTTTCCTTTTGACTGTGTTCAAAATATTAACAGCATATATATGTACATAGTTGTAATTATCCATTAGAACGTAAAACCAACAATAACATATCTAGTTAATTAATGAAATTCTCAAGAGTAACTGGGAAAATTTCCTCATGTGTGTATGATGGTGACGAGGTGGCGGCAGAGAAAAAAAGTTGAACATGCAAATGTGTGCAAAGTGTTGTGTTTTTTGTAATTAAAATTTTTTTCTCCGCACATATAAACACACACTCATAATATAAAAAATATACACCGACAATGTTAAATAATTAAAGCCTAGATTATTTGGTTTACATTAGGGAAATTGAGTCTATTTAGCGAGATGACGACGACGATGAAGGAAAAATGGCATAATATTATTAATGGTAGTCAGGTACTCACATTATCGCGGTTGTTGTTACTGAATTAATTCACATGAGTTTGCTCAAAAAACGAAGCTTTTTAAGACACACTTTTTTTACTTCATCACTGAAATTAAAATTTTCTTCCCTTTTCTCTTCTTCTCAACCATTTTAATCGATTGATGATGAAAATGTATTTTTTTTTTCTTACATATACGATGCTTTGCCTTTTGTTAAGCTCAGAAAATAAAAACTTTTTTTTTCCATTTATTTGGGCTGGCAAATGCACAAAAGAAGAAACGAACAGAAAAGAAAAGAACGTCGTTTCTTTTATTGCAGATTCATTGCTTAACACATCTACACAGAAAAAAATTTGAAAGGAATGAATGTAATACTGTTGCTTTCTGCTACTTTTTTCCAACATCTTTTCATTCTCATATTCATTCGCTTGCTCGCAAAAAAACATTTGTTGAGCTCACCTTATTATTATTATTGTTGAATCAATTACTTCCAACAATTTGCTTCCTGCTTCTAAAATAAAATTTGTAGTAAAAAAAGAAATTAAATTAAAGCTCTTCAAATAGAGAATGAGAAGGGAGGAAATTTGAGACTAGAACTGAACGATCCATTAAAGTTTAATGCCTTCTTACTATGAAAAACATTTATTTAATGCGTATACATTTACTTATGTATCTGTATGAGTATATGATAATGACGGCAGTAGGAGAAAGTTGCATTAAACACATTCAACACATAATATTCAAAAGCCACTTATCTACCCTATTAATGTTTAATGGCGATGACAAAATATGGCTTCGGTCGACTATCGATTGACACTATTCATCATTCACTAACCATA
The DNA here is from genome assembly GCA_018290095.1 of Polypedilum vanderplanki. NCBI lineage: Eukaryota > Metazoa > Arthropoda > Insecta > Diptera > Chironomidae > Polypedilum > Polypedilum vanderplanki. Next base: position 19,509,491 of record CM031381.1, on the reverse strand, counting down.
TATATTGATACATATATACCTTGTTGCTATTGCTCATATGTGTCATTTATTATTTCACTCTGAAGGGTGGAAAATCGCATGCGACAGTTTTCGTATATTGTGGCAAAAGGAAACTATATTCTTGGCCAATAAATCAATTTTTTTGGTGTCTTTGTGAGTATTACACAACAGGTAGACTTTCAATATTACTTGATGAAATGGATTTTCTAAGAAAGAATATACAATAGATAGAAGAAAGAAAGATAGATTGTTTATTGTGAGAATAAAAGGGTAGAAAATGGATGAATGACGAGGGAATCAAGTTTTGGAAAATTCTTACTTTAAATCTTTAAAATCAATCAACAGATGGCATTTTTTGAGTCACATTGTAAAATTTACTTTAAAAATCCTTGAATTGTGCTTAATCAAATAGACACTCTTCTTTCTTTTTACAAATTTTCCAATTTCCTGAATCTGAAAATCATGAAAGAAAAGTTTGTCATCGAATAGGATATTTGTTTTAGCTTCAAGTCCTTCATTCAATTCTTTTTTAAAGAAATCATTTCATGGGAATTGAAGGAGAAATAAGAAGGAAAAATTTTGTTTTTTTTTTAAGAAAATGTGCTTAAAAGTTTAAAGAAGAAAGAACGAAAATTCCGGGACATAAAATGGTAAGAATAACAAAAGAAGAATGAGGTTTTTGAAATTGGATTTTCGTATTGTCTTCGAAATTTGAAAGGCGACGAAGGTAAAAGTAAATTAAGATACACATCACACCTTAAAGAAGCGGAAGAGGAAAAATCAATCATATTGGCTTCCGTCAGTCAGTGTATGTGTTTTGTGTGGTGTTCGTTTAAGGGTAAAATGGGATCATTTTGCGAAACATTTGATTTATTTATTTATCTGTCTCTCTAAAAGGTAGAAGAAATGTCGAGAAATGACAGCAGATCTCAAAAGGGGGTGAAATTTATTTTTTAAAAAAAAGTGCGTGCTTCACACATCATTCATAAAGAGTTTTTGAAACATTTTCAGCTACATTATATTCATTATGGTGAAGTAAGAACAACATGCAAAGTTTAATCCTTTCTACGCCACAGAAACAATACTGTAATTGTCTATTGTTTAATTTGGATCTCACCATTTCCATGAAATATTTACTTCTGTCTTTTCATTTATCGAATGTTTATATGCGTTTGTTTGCTTGGCAGGATTAACTCAGAATGATAAAAAAACGCTTGTCATTGTCATATGTTGTTGAGGCTTAGTTGAAACATTTTATCGGATCTGCAGCATATCGTTATCATTGCGATGCTGTTGCGAGAGAAAAACGAGGAAATTTCACCCATTTTTTATTGTTAGAAAAAAGGTGAAAGCGAGCAAAATATGAAATATACCTACATTCATAACATAAAATTGCAAAATCATCAATTGAAAAAAATTCTTCCTCCGCAAATCCATCACTCACAATTTTCAATTTCGAATGGATTAAAAATATGATTTTGTGAAAAAAGATGATATGTGAATGATAACGGTATAAGAGAAATGGAGATTAATTTCTTTATGGAAGTACATTAATTATAATTAAATGATATTTCATTGTAAATAAAAGATGAAAAGCAATAAATGTTGTTTAATTGAATTTATTTGTTAATAAAATTATTAAAGAATAGAAATATTAAAGCTGAATTGAATTTTATAAATTATTTTTTGTTCTGTCACTAAGCACTGTACTGTCAATATCAATTTAAACTAAAACAAAATGTCCGCATTCTGAAAATTTTATATAAATTACATAATTAAGAGTGATTGCCTATTTTTAAATCAACCAATGAATCTTTTAAAAGAAACTTTCATTTTCAAATAAATCTTTAAGTAAACTTTATAAACCAAACTGTGTTTTTAAAAAAATTTATTCAAATACCATAAAAAATTGAAACAATCAACATTCAATTGCGACTGCATTAATATAATATTGACTGTGATAAATAAACTGCGACAAAAAGTAATCGAAAACTTTAAATATTTTATGAACACTTTGAACTATGAAAGTAGCGGGTGTTTTAGACAGCTTTCGTCTGGGGAACGTTTTAGCATAAATATGCAATGAGAGTCGAAAGATTTTTATCGAAAAAATCAACATTTGATCAAAGTAAAAACACTTTATCTTAGTTTCTAAAAGAAATTTCATCAACACTTTAAAAAGAAACCACAGCAACAACTTTAAAAGTATCATGATCCAATCATAAAAGAATTTTTCTCTTCTTTTGCCATCGATAAGTTATTAAAGAAGAAAGTTTTGCCTCTCTCTCTTTGTGTACTCAAGAAAAATCATTAAATTTCCTTACAGACGACTCTCTTACTTTAAGGAAATTATTTTTATTTATTAGAAAAGTTTTTCGTCTTTTACTCACTTTTTAATTTGCTTCTGTAAACTTTTTCCTCTTGAATATTCAAAAGTAAAAGAGAGGACGAAAAAATCTAATATCAGTAAAAAATTGAATTCCTGACTGTTATTATTTCATCATGTTATGAAAATACATCATTTTCATTGCCTGAGCGGGCGCAATATGCCGGAAGATAGAAAAAATTTCGCGTTTTTTTTTTGTTTAGACATACAAAAAAGAAATGTTATGAAAAATTTTTGTCAACATTTTTCCACCTCGCACACCATGTTGTATGCGTTTTTCTCTCTTTTTGAATTAAAATATTATTTTTTAATCAAAAGCCGGATTTACAAGACAATGTTGAATGAGATAAAAACAATTTTTCTCTCTTTCTGCTTTTTTTCTATGTGCAAAACAACACACATTCAAACAGACCAGTTGTAACAAAACAAATTGGAATGTTCACAGTACATTTTTAGTAGAGAATGGAATGCGAAAGTAAGCGAGTAAAAGAAAATCGTATTATAAATTTTAGCATACGAAGAGGTTTTTCCTCTTTCTCTTTTTGTCCGCGTTGAAAGGAGAAACGAGAAAATTAGTTTTTACTTATTTATTATGTTCATTTATATTTCATAAACAAACACAACTTTTTTTCACATGAAATTTTTTTCTCTTTTTTTTTCTCTTCCATTTCTTCATCAACCATCCATAAATTGCAATATTAACAAATAATAATATTGTTTTTTTTTTCATTCTCCCTGATATTACATTGTAAAATGTATTTATGATTATTTCATATTTAAACACATTTTGCGTGTATATGCAAACTCTTTATTTTCACCCCTCTTCCTCTTTCACAATGAATTTATTCTTTTTGATTCCCTGGATGGAAATGAAATAAAAATGAAAATTGCAAAAACAAACATTCTGAATCGTAGGCGTTTATGGTGATGTACAACGCGTGAAAATATTATACAACAAAAAGGACTCTGCATTAATACAAATGGCTGAGCCCCATCAAGCTTATTTAGGTGAGTTAATTTACTATTTATTTATTTTTTGGATTAAATTTAATTTTATAAAAATAAAAATTCAAAATGGAAACTAAAAGTGACCTTTAAAAATGAAATCTTATTCAAATTGAAATTTAAACTTTCAAAAAACTATAAAACCCACATCAATGTTTATTTATGGTTACGAATGAATCTCTATAAATAGTTAAATATGATTATTATTTAATTAATTATGATGAGCTCATCAACTTCATCATTGAGTTATAAAAGTCCAACACACTCACTTTTATTTTATCTTTTATCATGATAAATTGCGGAAATTCACATGGAATGAGAAAAAAAGTTTTTCATTAACCTTTTTCAACCTAAGCATAAAAAAATATAAAAAAGTGTTCTGTTTATTCAGAAATTGCAACAGATTTAAATTCTCTAGTCTTAACCACTTGAATGTGTGTGTATTCAAATTAATTATCATCTCTTTCTTTATCCTCTATAATTTTCATTCTCCATTTCTTGCTATTATCTTTATCTGACTAATTATAAAACTCTACTTTGAGGGATATTCATTTTACCATTCTTGTACAAATAGCAATAGACAGAGAAAGAATAAACTTTTTTCTCTCTGCTTGTTGCAAAGCTTGAACCAAAAAAAAGAAAACTTTTTAAATGAATAAAAAAGGAAAGAAAAAATAAATTGTTAGTTAATGAATAACTAATGCTGAGCCAAGCACTCTTATTCTATTCTGTGTTCTATGTTTTTTTATTCAACATCATTAACAGTCATTTTTAATTTGCCCCAAGCGAAAATGAACCTCTCTTTTCTCTTTCTGTGTTATGTTTCTATGTCATGCTTTTCTCCTCACTTTTGAGGTTCTTTGTGTTTGGCTTTTTTTGTTACTTTTTAATTTTCCTTATTTTGATAGAAGAAAAAAAGGGTTTCTGTTTGTGAAATTTTTTATTTTAAATTTTAAGAAACAACGTTTAAAATTTAATTTTCTTTCCTTAACTGTTGTATAAACCCAGAAAAATCTGTTTATTTAAAACTTTTTCTTCAACATTTATATTATTCTTTTTTGTGGTTTATTTGTCTTGAACAAAATGTCAGGCTTGGGAAATTAGAATTATTAAAAAAAAATTTAAAAAGAATGTGTCAAATAGAAAAAGTCAAAAATTCGAAAAAAGATTAAAGTAATAAGAAAAGTCAAAAATTTTATCAGTTCACGATCAAAAAGTCCAAGCCTGTTGAAAAAAGCGCAACAATGTGCATAAGAAAAAAACTTTTTTCATGCTTGTTGATATAATTTCTTTGGCTTTCACAAATTACTTTACATAGTGCCGATATATATTCATAATAATTGAAATGATGCATGTAGTAGGAGGGCACAAAATTCACTTCGACTATAAGAAGAAGTTTTTCTTTAAGCTAAACTTTTGTATTAACGATTTCCTGGGTGTTTTTCCAACGTAACAATGCGAATAAGCAAAAAAAAATTATCTATGAGTTATGATAAAGAAGAATACGAGGATTTAAGAACGAGAGAGATTATAGAAGTTTTTTATTCCTCTACTGCTTGCTCATTGTAATCCTTTTCTTTTTTCTCTCTCTCACTCTTGAATAATAAAAAATAGCACATGATGTGATGAGAAAAATATTACTAACTAACTAACTAGCGATGAAATGAAAATGCATTGTGTGAAAGTTAAGCTTCGATAGAGAATATAAAAATATTATTTTTTAATTGAATGGGATTTCCGAGTAGATTTTAACAATGAAAAATAGTTTTTTCTAATTTTAAAACTTTTATTTGTGTATTTTTAACATTTAGCAATGACTCACTTGGACAAATTGCGCATATGGAGCAAGCAAATTCGTGTGATGGCAAGCAAGCATCAAGCAGTACAGTTGCCTAAGGAAGGTCAACCAGATGCCGGATTAACAAGAGACTACTCACAGAATCCATTGCATCGATTCAAGAAGCCTGGCAGCAAGAATTATCAAAACATTTATCCGCCATCAGCAACATTGCATTTAAGTAACATTCCGTAAGTACCACAGACTCACCATAACAAACTCTGATATAATAAGATTTTCCGATTCGTCTATTTGCTTCCGATAAAATCAATTTTCGAGATAGAGCGATATATTGATGGGGAAAAGAAGAAAACAAATTTTAATTATTTAATCCGCTTATGAATAAATCATGCATAACGCACTGTTCTCAATTTTTACCTTTTTATCATATTAAAAATAATAAATTTCCGGTCATTAAAATTTCACGATGTGTTTGATATTTTAATTTTTGTTGAAAATCCTTAGAAATTTCACAATTTTATGCTCAAAATCACAACACTCATGTGAAGGGCTTAATGAAACATTTGCGAGTTAAACCTTCTTCAATTTAAAGCTTAGTCTTGTATTTAATGCAACTTAATACTGTCACTCTTCGTAAGTGTGTGACAATTCAATTATTTTACCTCAGTTAAAGCTTAATTGAAAGGAAGAATAAAAAATGTCAATTGCATACAGTGAAAGAAATAAATTGATATTGTTATTATTTTTATGAGATTATGGATGAGAGTAAACAATCAGACTACGCTTGTTCACTTTGAGGGAATTTTATGGAATTTAGGAAAAATCGCGCGCGTGGAAAAATGATTGAATTTTTTTTTACATTTTCGCAGCTCCTAGACAAACAGTAAATTTAATTTAATTAAAGCCTTTTCCATTTATATGTGACATAATGAATACATGTGCTGTTACCGCAAAGCTCTTCTCGTACTCTCATGTTTTTAGGGTGAAAAATGATTCACTGAGGAATTTAATTCATTTATATTAATTGAAAATGGCGGTTAGCAGTCGATTGCCTAAAAATTTTACTGTTTGTTGTTGTTTTGATAGCAATGAAAGGTGTTTGTACTTGCGGTTGCTTTAATTAGAAAATTTCTAAATGTAACTAATATCATTAGCGGAGGAAAACAAGAAAAATGATTTCTTTAACAATAGCAAATTTATTTAATATTCAATTGAATGTTATACTTACATTCACTGCCTTATAATTGAAAACCACAATAAAAGTGTCATTAAATGACATCGCTTTAATGTGCCATAAGTTTTTCATTCATTCAAAGCGAGCTAAAACGTTGTCGTCGACGACATTCATTACACGTTGGTTTTTAATTTTCCATTTGAATGAATTATTTTCTACCGACTGCATTAAACTTTTCTTTTTTACCCTCTTGTGCTCATCATCAGTGACAGCATTCGTTCGTTCGTCTACCTTCATTCTGTCTGCTTTTACTTCTTTTCGGTATTTAGAGTGAAATGTTGTGCATAATTTTCATGTCTTCATGCTGCTGTTACTGTCATTATCCTTCTCCTTCTTCTTTCATTGCTACAGAACCGCTAATGACCACAAAAGACTTCACTCATTCACTCACAAAGGTACATTAAATAAAAAAAAGGGAATGAAAGAAAACTTTTCTATTTAAAATGAAATAATGAAAAGAAGCACAAAAGAATGTAAAAAAACACAAATTTTCCCTCATTTACGTCGTCGTCGGTCGCGATGCGTATGGAAAAAAAGTGAAAACAAGGCAAATGGATGATGAAATGGCAAGGGAATTAAATGTATTATGAAGATGAACTGCCACTGCCTCACATCTGTGATTTATTTTAAACGTAAATTAAATTTTATACACAACGCGCGAAAGAAATGTTTCTAAAGCAGTGAGAAAAAAATGACATACGGAAAAGAAAAGAAAAATATTTAGAATTCTTTTATTCGCTGAAATTTTTCTTTATTATTATTTTTTTTTCTTGCGCGCTGTAAATTGTGACAAGGCATAACGTTTTGTCGTCGTCGTTTTTTTCTCATTTTGACAAACACAAACACACAACAATAGGCGGAGGCGAGAGAAAGGAAGGAGGAAATTTTTTAGATGACTTAGGCGACAAGAATGAAGATGATATTAATTAACTTGTGGAAAATTGCTTTTTCTTTCTTGCTCATTTTATTTTGAAGTGACTAGCTTACTTTAAAGGGAATTATGAAAGCTTATCTATGGATTTTTTTATTTCTTAGAAGATTTTCTGCTTTTATAGAATTTTATTGCGTATGTTAAACATTATTTAATAGAATAAGACCAAGCTTAATTTACTTGTTTCAGCTTAGTGGTTTTTACTTTGAAAATTTCGTTCTTAATTTGTTCCTTGAATCCAAAACGTAGACAGTCGAAATAATTAAAAATTCTTTAGAATAATACAATTAATTGAGGAGTTTTTTCTATGAGATACACTTGCTTAAGAAAATTGAATATTTTCTTCTGAATTTATTGTTCAAAATTTTGTATTTTAAATGCACGTAAATTCTATAATCATTGCAAAGCAGTAAAAACAATAAATAAATGAAATATGACCTCATTTTCCTGATTTCATTACAAACAAGCGAACAATGAAAACTTTACAACCTCGTAAAACTATTATTTATAATTACAAAAGGTATTTAATTGGATTTGATAAGATAATTATTTGTTTAATCAAAGCAATTAAAGTTTTTATCAGTTATTTTAAGAAATTTTCAATGTTATCATAATCATTTAAGTATAAGCACATGTTAGTCTCGTTTAATATTAACTACTTTAATGTCATGCGACATTTTACAGAGCCATAAATTACGGATCAAATATCAACAAGCATAATTTTCTGCACGGCTATGAATGAAAATTAAAGCTTCATATAAAGTCAATATTTCATGTCATTAACTCTAGTCAGTTTTAATAAAAATCTTTTCAAATTACCACTAACGACAAAGAATTAAAATTCAAAATCTGTCACACTTTTCCTCTAAACTAAACTGAAAAAATCTTTAAGACCGTTAAAAACCATCATTATTGTCATTGTCTAATTAAAGCTTATGATAATTTGTTGTATGTTTAAATAAACTCCCTCCAGCAACGTTATTCTCTCTCTCTCTTGAGGAAAAATTAGGTTTCGTTGCTCTTTACTCCCTATTTCTTCTTAGATATTTTCAAGCGAGGCAACATCCCACCCTTAAGCGTATACATTGGCGCTTGGCGAAAATGAGAAATAATTAAATGCCATTATTTTGAAATTAAATTCTTTCATTTTATTTTGGGTATGGAAAATTTTCTCTTCTTGTGAGTCTATGAACCTTTTTTCTATTCATCGCGGTAAATGATGATTTTTTGAGTGTCTTTAGAATATGAGTCTTTAATTTTTTGGCTTTCACTCTCGACACAATTAGCGAAAGAAACTTTTAATGTTCTTTGGCATACTTTAATCCACCACGAGTTGGTTAATTATGAGAATTCTTTTATTCTACGTGTATGATGATGAGAATGAAACATCTGTTGATATTTGTTTGGTCACATTGACATTAACACACGCACACAGATAAATATTAATTCTATTTTAGACATTTATTAATTGACGGTTATTTTTCATTTTCTCCTAGACCATAAAAAAAGATGAGTAGTGTAGAAAAATCATTTTTCATCGTTTCAGCACTTTAGGAAAGAAATTTTTCTTTTTAAAACGTTGAAATAATTTTTTCAATGATGATTTTAAACTTTTGCAATGTTTTTATAAATTTATTCATAAAACGTGAATATTTTTTTAAAATTAAACAATATAGATTTAAATAAAATTTAATTAAAGCATAATGTCTTTGAAAAAAATAAATAGAATTTAAAGTAATATTATTCAGTAAAAAATTCAAGTTAGGTTAAAATTTAAACAACTTGATATTTAATTACTTGACTTTTAATTGACATTAAGTGTCTTGAATTTACTTGATATTCAAGTAACTTGACTACTATTTAATTTGATTTGACTTTATAAATACTTGATTTATGTAACTTGACTACTTGATAATAAACACTTAATGAAGGCTTGATATTATGATAAAATAATTTGACGTGAAATTTAAATTTTTGAATCGGATTCTCATATAAAACTATATTAAATTCAAAAGGAATCAAAATTTCTTATTCCTTTAAAATGTTTATATTTTTTTTTTTGAAGAACTTGATTTCAATTAAATTATTTAACTCTTGATGTTTCATAATTTGAATGAGAAACTTTTTTAATAAGATATTGAAAACATTCAATGATTAAATGATAATTTTTCGATTTTCTTTTTTACCTTTTATCGATCGCATAAAAACAGCATCAAGCAGGCCACATGCTGCAATTATTGTCCTTGAAAAAATTAAATTCTTCAAAAATTTCTGAATGTCCCTTTTGAAAACTCTTTTTTGCTGCTCTTTACATATATACAAGTGAAAAAAAAAGAAAGAAAAACGACCCATAAGGAATTAAGGTTTCAAGGTGCACACCAAACACAGTGTTCAACATTTTTACCTTTCCGTTATAACGGTGACCGAAAGGTAATTTATTATGAGGCAATTTCGAATGTGTCAGAGTTTCTCTTTTTCCTCTCATTCTCTGTTTGTTTCCATAGCGTCAATTTTCCAGTTGATTTTTTTCACAACATTTTTTTCTTTTTTTCCTTTTGTGGTCAAAGGAGTAGAAAAATAATTTGATTATTTTCCCTTCTGAAATAGCAAAAGCCTACCTAGGCAGGATGAAATTATGGAAATAGAGTTTGCATTGATTTCATTGCTAAATGGATCATAAGACATCCCTCTCTCAATTTCACTGTTAAAGGTGATGGAATGAGATGGAAAAATTGCATAGAAATATACTTTCTTGTTCCTACTTTTTCTTGATACCTCTTGATGATTTTTTTATGAATTTTATGCAAATTGTTATGAAAATATTTACAAAAACGCCTTCAATATAAAAGAATGATTAGAGAGGGTGTTCTGTAGAATTTTTTCACCTTTAATTTTATGTGTTTGTCTGTCAATGACTCTCAATGTTGTATATAGAGAAAGCGTATTACAGACGAAAGATATCGCGTGAGATGAGATGAAAGTGATGAATTAAATTAATTAGAAAATTAAATAAAGGGGAAAAATTGATTTAACTTTTACATACATGTATGAAGTAACATGAGTAAGAAAAGACTTTTGAAGAAGAGAAAAATTGATGAAAATTAATTTAAGCGTTGAATGGAGGTACATTTAACAACGTTGTATGCGAAAACGTAGCTTTTAATTACATGTAAGCGAGAAGACTGTTAATGGGACGTTTTTGAACCTTTTTTTCTGTGCATATGAAAATTGTATTGTAATTTAGACTTTATTGAAAGTTGTAAAATGAGTTTTGAGCTAATTAAAGTCATTTTTGTTAAAGTTATAATTCAACTATTTTATACTCGCTTTCAAATCTTTGAAAGTTTTTGCAAATTATTTCTTTTTATTATTTTGTTTTTGCAAAATTTAAAAAAGTTCGTTTTTTCAAACAATGAAAAAAGTTTCAAATGATTTTTAAACCTCGAAAACCACATTAAAACTGAAAAAGATTAAATAAAATCTTCTATATAACACACAAAAAATCGCTCATTGAAAAAAACAGTAAAATTTTTTTCCTTAAATTCTTGTTTTGTGTTCCTTTCCTGTAACAAAATTCAATTAAGCTTGTTTATTTCGTTCTAATTTTAAAATATAATCTTCTTCTTCCCTTCTCTTTTCAACTACCCCTAGAGCTACGGTAACTGAAGAGGAAATTCGAGAAGCATTCTCATCAAATGGCTTCGAAGTTAAAGCATTTAAATTTTTCCCGTAAGTACCGAAAAAAACGATTGGTAGTGGCAAAATAAAGAAGGAAATCTTCATTCATCACACTGACATACTTAATTGATTTCTCTTTTTTTCTCTCTCTCTCTCTCTCTTTGATGTACATCAACATCATTCACAGGAAGGACCACAAAATGGCACTACTTCAACTCAGCTCCATCGAGGAGGCTGTTCAAGCTCTCATCAAAATGCACAATCATCAGCTATCCGAATCAAATCATTTACGCGTCAGTTTTTCGAAATCAAACATCTAAATCTCTTGAAAATCAAGTCTCTCAGAAACAGACAGACAAAAAAAATTCAATATAAATTGAATATGTCACAATCAACAACACGTTTCAATGATGGAATTCCATCAATAAACAAATGAATGAAGAGACAAAAATAAAAGAAGTTAAATTATAAGTGAAGTATATATATATTATATATAAAGTATAGAAAATACATATTGTGAAGAAAAACAATCGGGATCAAATTCATCATTCTTATCAAAAAAAAATAAATAAAAAATTGTATCTTCGAATCTTACACATACACACAATTTAACAAAAAATATCAGCAAAGTGACAAGAACGCAGGAAGGAAGAACGAACTGATCTGATTATTTTATAGAAAGTTGAAAAAAATTGAATAATGTAAAAGAAATTTCTCCTTTTTTTGCTCTATTTGAATCTAATATTAACAAACACAAAAACACACAGCGTATAATATACAATTTTTATTCTAATTAAATACACACATATTATATATTATTAAATTTATATCGTTCCGCAAGAAAAAAAATAATATTTTTTGATATATTATAAATTTTCACCACCACTACTACTATAACTACTAATCGGAGAAAAATATTTCATAATTAGCATAAAATTTTTAAATATTGTCTTTTTAAGATCAAATTTATAAAACAATAAAAAGAAAAATTTAATGTTATAAAAATTTTTAAGAACAATATAAAATTAATTATAACAATAATAAAAATTTTATAACAGTTACATAAAAAATTTAAAACTGTCATAAAATATTTACAACACTCATTTAAAAATTGTAAATAAATTTGATTTTAAAAAGATAAGAAATCTTAAAAATTTTAAATCAATTATTATATATATTTCTCAATATTACTATCCACATACACTGCACTTTAATTAATCTTACTACTAATAGATTTAATGATGGGAGAAGGATAAATAATTCCCATTCTATTTAGAAATAATTATTCTCTATTTACTGCAGCTAAAAAACTTTCTTTCGTTAAATTATCGCCTCTCCTATGTTAATTGTTGAGAATTACATTGTTCAATTTTTTATTTTTAATTTTATGAAAAATATAAGTAATGAAAAATAATTAATTGACAAAGAGTTTAAAAGAATGTGTTAATTAAGTATTACATTTCAAAATTTATTTAATATATACACAAACATACAATAAATATAGGTCAATGGGTGTAAGTGGTGAAGGTTGAATGAGTTCATAATGCAATATCAATGTATGATAAAATCTCTCATTCACCCTTTTACCAGAAAAACCGTAATGGAGATGAAAATTAAATGGATGAAAAATTATTATAATAATAAAATACTAAGTAAATTAAGTTTAAATAAGCATCAATTATTATTATTATTTTACATATACTATCGGATGAAAATAAAAGCAAAATTCCTTTATTTCTTGTGCAACGAATCTTTTTTTCTTTCTTAATCTGTCCATCGTATACGAGAAAGAGAGATAGAGATAAATTCCTCAAATAAAGACTTTGAAAAAAAATTTCTCGTTGCACTTTCTCACTTTTCTTTTCTATTCTCTCACTTAATTTCCTTTCCATTTGTTGTGAAAAAATTATTGATCATGAACTGGTAAATGCGCGCGCTAAACAAAATCAATATTTACTAGAAAAATTATTCAGTTAGATTTACACCGCAAGGAGAAAATTTTTTGTCTTTCGTTTTCATTTACAGATTTTTAAATATTGGTAAAAATTTTAGATACAACTTTGCAGATTCAAAACTAAAATCGAGGAAAATACAATTTGAAAATTTTAGAAATTTTGTAAACGAATCAAGATAAACAATAATTTTAGGGTCAGTTAAATCTTATTATTAAATATGAATAAAAAATCAAAAATTTAATTATTTCCAGCTAAATTTAAATATCATTTTAAAAAACCAATAAAAATTCAATTTGAAACAAAAAATTTCTCCTCGCGGTGTATTATTTAATTTTTGCATAACATAGATAAAGGTAACAGTTGTAAAGATAGAAAGAAAAGAGGAGCAAAATGAGGAGTTCGGAAAGAGAAGAAAGTTAAAGTAAGCAGCAGCAGAAAAAAAATTTCATAGAGCAGAATAAAAAAACATTACAATAAATTTCACTATTCTGAGTGTCCCCAGAGCATTATTAATAGTGCTTGCTTTTGTGAGAAAAGCAGAGATGGAGTGAAAAAAACAGAGTGAAATGGGATCCTCAGTGGAACTATATATATATTTTTTAGCTCTTACTCCCTTCTTCATCTCAGACATATGTATAATATTATTGCTGTCTGAATTTTACTCGCCAAATGAAAAAATAATAGAATAAAAATAAATTTTGTATCTAACAAGAAAATCATCCGGCAGCAGAAAAAAAGTATTCCACTCCTCGTGAGCTCCTACCATCATCATGTAAGAAAAACTTCACAGAAACGTGAATAAAATTGTGTTTCGGAAGTAAAAAAAGAAAGAGGATTTTTGCATTCGAAAGAAAGAAAAATACATCATCATATATCAAAATAAGATGGAACAATGGTCCCCATAAGAGAGTGAGCAAGAGCTACTAGGGGTTGTAATACACAAATAAAAGAGTATGAAAGGAAAAAACTTTTTTTTGCTGTTCTGAATGTGAAAAGAATAAAAAATAAAGAGAGAAAAATGGGAGCTTATAAGAACACTTTTTTGTTATACAAATTTAAATAGAAGTAAACTACAAATAGTAATGCAGGAGAATGAAAGAAAAATAAAAGAATTTTCGATAGCGCCCAACTACCAACTATCTATCATATAATAATTATCAATGACGACAATCATAAAAAAACACTTACAAAAAATTGTGAAAATTAAAGAATTTTCTACTATACTTTGATATTTCGCGATGCTCATTCTGATGGTTATGAGCCTCGACTCATACCCTAAAAAGATTGAAAGCTTTTATCAAATACAAAAATGAAAATGTTTGTTGTGCAATGAATTGAAATTAATTCGGAAATGTATACAATGCATTTCAGTTCACTGCATTTCAAAATATAACTATTCAGACCAATATTGAAAATAATATTTCTTTTTCCGTTTATCAAGATTTTTAATAATTTGTTTGTATTTTAACGACTTTTTTAAATTTCATTTAAAAAATACGTTAAATTTTTGATTTAAAAATATCGTTAAAATACAAATGATCAAAAATCTTGAAATTTTCCATCATTATGCTCAAATAAAACAAAAAAATCAGCTAAAAAATTCACCTGCTAGATATACATACAGAAAAATAATGAATTTAAACAAATGAAATTGTGCATTACAAATAAAAATTATCACTGTGTAGAAAGTGAAATGGCAACACTTACACTCGCTAGTGTCAAAAAATAATCATATAAGCAAGACTTTCAAGCAAGAGCGGTCGAGTGAAATAGAGAAAGAGAAAGAAAGAGGATAGTTGTGGGATATTTGAACAAACTTTAAAACAATCATTAGCCATTAAGTTTTATATTCCTCAAAAAGACAAGTAAAAATTGAATAAAAGAGAGTTTTTTGAGCAACATGAGAAATAAATTTAAAAAATAATAATATTGAAACTATAGTTATTACTCGATAGTAAATCTTGAAATAATAAAAATCTATTTGTAAGAATTATAAAAATGAAATCAAGGCTAAATGGGCACAAATTTTTTCCTGAGAGAAGATTTAAGATTCAAACGATCATTTTCGCTCCTTTATTTTTTTGTTCTCAGTTTTATCAAAATGACAAACTGAGTGAAATGAGAAAAAAATTATTTTTCAAGAGAATATATATAGATAAAATATCAAAATACTCGTAATGTACATTCTACTGACTATTGAATATTTTTTTCCTGAGAGTAAGAGTGTAGACAAAAATATAATGTCAATTTTTTGTGAAAGATCGTGTTGATGAAGTAGTTAATCAATTAGTGACAAATTTTTAAAGTTGACAATTTTTTGCGCCCTTTTTTGTTGACATACAATTAAATCTGATGTAAGAAGAGCTTCAAACAAAAAATTTTCTCGATTTCTCCACCGATACATAAACTTTGAGCTAATTTTCCTCTCTTATTAAGAAAAAATATTAGTGCAATAAAAAAATCATTATATGAGGGTTAAATCAAATTGACGAGAGCAAAAAAACATATAAATGAAATTTTGATGCCAAATGTGCAATAAAAAAGTTAATTTTGTTTTGTTATGTTAAGAGAAACCGAATTGACATTAATTGAGTTCAAAATGATTGACAATTTTTTCTCTTTCCTTACTTTTTAGTACGCTTTGTGCATTTCGTGTAGTTTTTCTCTTCTATTTCAAAAAATCTTTGAATATTATCAAATCCGTACTATAGAGTAATTTAATAATGTATAGAAAACTTTGTAGAAATTTTTGGATGAAAAATATTTGGCTACACTATGAAAAAATAAATTAAATTTCTTCACTGAATAATAAAAAAAATTTCATAAGGTGAGAAAGTATTTTTTGAATTATCAATATTAAAAATTTTTGAAAGTAAAAAAAAACATTATTTTGAAATATAATTTCAAAATTTAACGATTTTTTTAAAAACTGTTGTTAAAATAAATATTTCTCGAATTTCTCAAATCAACTACCATCTTCTACCCTCATTATTTTATTTTTCCCATAAAACAATAAAAAGAGAAGAGAATGGAATGTTCATTTATAAAATTTACAACCTCATGATATAAGAAAAAAAATTATATATACACAGACATAAGAAATATTATTATATTTGAAAAAAATGAAAAATAGATTCCATTGATGAGCGCGTAAGGGTTGTCGTCTGCTCGTCTCTTTTACATTGTTTACAACAATCTCCTTTTGATGAATGATAAAAAACTATATTAGAACAAAAAATGAATGAAAACAGGTAAATGAAGCTATTAAAAATGAAAGCACTTAAACAAAATAAAGAAATTTAATTAAATTAAACTAAATAGTGAATAAAATGTTGAATTATACATAAATAATGAAAATAAATTCAAAGAAAAAAATTATAATTGATGAAAATGTGATAAAAATGTGAGATGAAAACTATGAGATGACTAAAAATTTGCACACATGCGAGTTAAATACGTAAAGTATTCATTTTGAAGCAGCATTGACAGAAAAAGAGAGAAAGTTTTGGAATTTTTAATTATTTTCCGAATGAGAGAGCGAAAAAAGAAAGAAATTACTGAAAAATAAGAGTTTGTGTTTGATTTTTTTTTTAATTTTTACAAAAGATTATTGCCCAGACAACATTATTAATAAATAAACCCGGCAAAAACGGTGGTGAAATTAAATGAAGAAATAAGCTTTAAAACAAATGAAAAATAAAAATTTATTAAAATAAAGTTTTAACATTCTTTAGAAAGTAAATTCCTCGATAAATTGAAGTTAATTTTTTAAAAAATTAATTTCATAAAAAGTTTTTTTGAAGGAATTAATTAACAAAAAAATGATGAAGCCAAATTTTTGGAAGAAAACACAGTATTTAGCTTAAAAATAAAAACTTATATTTAAATGATGATGAACGATAATGATGAAGATATTTTGCGATATTTAACCAACTGTCTCTAATCTATTACACCATATTGTACCGTATATCTCTATTCAATCACTCTTTATTGTTTGTTTGTCTTTTTGCGAACAATACTGAATACAAATCATGGAGTGTAAATATAATTGTGATACATTAACTCATCAAATGAAAAATCTTACAGAGTTCTACTATCTCTCTTCTATATCTTTACACAACCACGCGTCATTTCATAAAATTGAAATAATAAAAAGACATTTATAACAATTTATGCAAAAGAAAACTTTTTTAAAGAATCCATCTTTATGGAATGAAATTACACGCATATATATCACATTTTAATTAATTAACACTGAATCTCCAACTTCTGAATTTATAAAAAAAATAAGATGAAATTATTGTGAGACAACACTCATTTATTAGAAATCTTGTCATAATCTATCAAGTCTATCACAACACATACACATACATACACACACAAAAATGTATATCGCATGAGCTTAATATATTTATATAAAATGAAAAAAAAATTGGTTTTAATAGTGCCAAAAAAACATAAACACGATGACATCAAAGCTACACATCAATCATAAAAAGCAAAAAAAGTTGCAAAACAAATTTGATGAGATGCAAAGAAAAAGTCTTTTTTGTAAAATTTCTTTTTAGCACTATATATCGTATTTCTCATGTTCTTTGATAGAAAATATATTACTTATATTCTTAGAAAAAAAAAGTCCGAAAAAAATCTTATACTTACACACTCCACTCTATATATACAGACAGACAGGTAATAATCTCTGATGAAATTTGAAAAATTTTTCTTTTCTACATTCATTTCTTTTTCTGTCATAATCTAAAAGTTAATGTCAGTTCTAATGAAGTGATTAAGATGAAAGAAATTTTTATTCATTCTATGTTAATTAAAAAAAGTAAAAAGATTTATTGAAATCCATTGAAAATTGTTTTTAATAGGTTGAAAGTCATTCAATGAAATAATTTCAAAAATTTTAAATTTAAAATGCCAAAAGACAAAAGTGATTATTTAAATAACTTTGTCACATTAATTTATGCGATTTAATTTGTAATGATTTCAAAAGTGAGCGAGAGAAAAAATAAGTCAAGTTATTTGAAAAATTTTTCAAAATTCATCTTCAATAAATCCATGTTGACAAACACATTCGACTCGTATTACCAAAAATAAATATTTAAAAAAAAACATCAACATGCGAGAAAAGTATAAAATCTAAATTTTTTCTACGGCCTATGAAAAATTGCGGCAGTCAGTCTCTTTGACAAACATAACACACACATATATACACACAATACTTTTTCTATTAAACTAAAGTAAAAAATGAAAAATCTTTAACTTTAATCTTACTTATATCATCAATTTATACCTATAATTCTAATGAAAATGAATGAAAATCATGTAGTATCGTTCTATAATTAATTAGTGGTTATTAAATGAAATGAAATAAAAAAAAATCAATCAATCACGCACTATTTTTTCGCTTATAATAAAAAAATGAAAAATATAAAATTTAATGAAATCATGATGGGCACTCACATGTGAAGAGGACGAAGGTTGCTCTAATACTTCTATAACTGCTATTCATACAACACACATATTTATGATATAAAAATGAATATTGCATACTCTTATATTTTGTTCTTTTTCTGCTGTCATGACACAGAGAATAAAAAATCAATCACAAAACAATCCGACAACAAAAACAACAACATGAAACGCATGAAATCGTGAGAGTGGTTATAAGAGAATAATTAGGAAAAATAAAACAAAATATGGAAGGAATATAAATTTATATAAAAATATACATCTAATCTGAAGACCATTGATGCTCGCTCAAGAAAACTTATCGTACTTTTTTATCTCTAACTATAACTATAGAACACATGGAGATTGCATGCGCTTGCAACAATGGTTTAAGTAGATGACAATCAGTTTAAAAAAATATTGCATTGTATCGTATAGATTATATTAGAAAATGCTTCTATGCAAAGTGAAAAATAAGATGAAAACTAATATACACACAAGAAATAATACAAGTAATAATGATGAAAACATTCTCCAACTTTTTAGTTTATTAATCAAACCTATTTAATCTTTATTTTTAATTATTAACACACGCAAAGTATTTGGCCGTCTTAATCATAATAATTATCGTTTAATGGACTCTTGAACAGCTGCTTAGGATAATTATTTGATATTTATTATTAGTTTCAAATCATGACTCAGTTCTTTTTAAAACTAATAATAAACATCAAATGTAATAAGAGATTTGTGCAATTTTTTGCGGTATGTTTTTTAATAATTGGTCATTGATGGGATTTATTATTTTAATAATTTTAACTTTTTATTTTCCTTGAAAAATACACACATAAGTTCTTCTCCATAATACATGTAAAGCATTTATTTCAAAAAATGTGAATTGAAAAGCAAAATAAAAATAAAAGTTTTTAAAGTTTCTCTTGAATGTCATTTCTTCACCTTTTCTGAATTTGATGCTTCTTATTATAATTATATCGATGAAATATTTCCTTTTACATGCAAACCCATAAACACATGAAAAACACATAAGATATTCTAAATGCGACATCTAATCTATCAACTCAATTTTAACTGTGTCAAAAGAATTCATCTTCTCAAACTTCTTCTTGAATTTTCCAATATTCATACATTTCCTTGAATGATGATGATGATTATTTAACAAACTAAGTATATGAAATAAAAAAGATCACATAGTTTTGCAATAAAAAAAAGAGGAAAAAATTCATTTTATCATAGAAAATACATATATTTAATGTAAGTTTATTTTATATGAATGTTTTTTCGCTTTAGCAACAAATGATAAATATAATGAAGAAATCATGATGAAAAAAATGTGAATCTACCATATATAAGTATGCACTACAATGTTTCCTTTAGTAAAAAAAGAATTTTCTTTTTTCATTACAAACAAAAAATTTCTATTTTTGATCAAATGCATCATAAGATGAAGATGAGAGAAAAACATACACATTAAATTATGAGAATGAAAGAATCAACATTTAAAAAATGAAAAATTGTAGTTGAAAAGTAAAATAAAAATGATGAAAAGATTGTCGCATTTAAACAAGAAAAAAAACAGAAAATATATGATTATAAATTAGGAAAAATTTTTTGTCGTTTTATAAAAATTAAAATAAAAGGAGAATAAAAATAAAAAAAAATTAAATTTAAATTTTGTTTTTCTTTATGACTTGCTTTTTTTCAGGATTAACATTACACAAACATTAAGTTGAAAAATATTTATTTCCGTATTTATTTACAATTTAACTAAATTGACTATTGTGTTTTGTTAGAAATGCTTACCTTTATTATTATCAATGAGTATCATTTTATTTGGTCGAATAACTAAATATGATATTTTTTACAGCTCAGTTTAAATATATTTTTGATCTTTGATACAAACAGAAAATAAGTATGTAAACAATAAAATGGCATAAAAATGTGCACATTAACTCATTCAATTGTTCAAAAAAAATGTAGCTGTAACTGCCACTCACTCACTTGTTAATTTTCCGCTGAAAGATTAGACATGACTTAAACACAAGTTGTAAAATTTTAAATGACGAATGATTCTTTTTTCTCTTTAGTTAAGTTTATAAAAAACACATTTTCATTCACAATATTGTAGTATTTAACTTTCACTAGCATAGATTCTATGAGTGATTTTGCCGCATTCATAATCTTAATCAAATTATTATAATTTTTTTATCCATTCATTCAACACAATTGTAATTAAATGTCACTTGAAATTCTCCCGGAATAGAAAAACTTTTTTGGAATGTAAAATAATTTAAAATCTTCTTCCTTCGTTTTCTTGTGTGTGTGTGCTTGGTATGTTTATAAATCTGTTTTAATCTTCACTGTTAATTTTCTTCACTTTCTTTAAGTCTGCTTTGATAATCACAATATTTTCGTCGATTTGATACAAAATGTTGAATTTTTTGCGTTAACCGTTGAATAGGACACGGATTGACTTTGCATTTTGAATGCTTTTTAATTAAACCATTACATTTGCTTTGATGCTCATGATAATTAATTGTAGTTGAATTAATGAATTTATCTTTTCTAGTCTCGTTATTGTTGCTGCGATTACATTTAAATCTCGAATGCATACGTAAAAATATACATGTATTATTTTTATCCTTTTTTACTGGACTTTTTTCACATTCTTCATCATCACAGTTTATTAGATCAGATTGATCTCTTAGACCACCACTACCTTGACCACATGAGCCTCTCTGATTAACATTACTTGAGTAACCAAAATTTATAGAAGAATTTCCACTACCTCCTTGAATGTCTGATGATTTTCCATTATCATCATATTCTCGATTGGCAGAGTGTTGAATTATTGATGAATCCTGGGAATATGTTTGAGGACAAGATGGTTGATAAATCACAGCTGAAGCCAATCCTGAACGACCTGATGTCAATGGTATTCCATCTTCCCAAACATCATCTACTGGATTATAGACTTCAACATTTGATAGAAAATGTGTGCCGTCATATCCACCCTGACAAGACAAACAAGAAGAACAATAAGATTTTATCAGAAATTAAAATAACATGCAATTAATTAACTTACCATAGCGTATAATTTTCCATCAATCACATTAACTGATAATGCACTTCGTGATGTTTTCATTGGTGTAACAATCTCCCATGTTTTATTATCTGTATCAAATCTCTCAACTGATGCTAACTGTCTTGTGCCGTCAAAACCACCAACTACATAAATGTACTAAAAATATTCAATCAATTTAAACTCACTCTTTTGAAAAGAAAAAAAATTACTTGATTGAGAACAGCAACGCCAGCCCCAGAACGTGGATATTTCATTGGTGGCATATCTGTCCATTCATTATTTTCTGGATGATAACATTCCATGGAAGCTAATCTATTTTCACCATCAAAGCCACCTATAGCATAGAGCTACAAGAGAAAGAAAAAAAAACTTAAATAATCAAAAAACTAAATATAACGTGAAAGCACTTGCAATATTCTTACCAATCTATTTACGACAGCAACACCAACAGCCAATCTTTTTGAGCGCATTGGTGCAATAACAAACCATCTATCTTGTTCAGGATCAAAACTAATAAGAGGTGAAATTTTATATAGAATGAACATTCAAATATGTATATTTCTATGCAATTTACTATTCAACAGAATTATGATATTCCGAGCCAGATGAGCCACCAACAGCATAAAGAAAATCATCCATTGTTGCAACACCTACTCGATTTCTAGGTACACTCATGGGCGCACACGGTCTCCATTGCTCTGTTATTGGGTCATATCTATTACACGAAAATTTGTAGATAAAAGTAAATAATATTTATCATAATCTCTCTCTACACATGTATGTATATTGCATTGTCATGGTGATAAGCTAATGACGGAAAATATTTACCTATCTACCCAGTCCGAATCATATGACGCTCCAGGAGCATTATTTCTGCCACCTACTGCATAAAAAGTTCCTTTCAAAAATGCAGCACCTAAACCTGAACGCGGCACTGTTAACTTTGGAAGTGTTGTCCACGTTCTATCATCTACATTATAGCCTTCGAGTATGTCTAATGAGTGTTGAAAATAGCCACCAGCGACAAAAATCATTCTAGTTGTATTTGGTTTTCGTTCTTTTACAATTGGACGCTTGTGTAATGTAAGGTCCTTGAAGATTTTTGCCAAATACTCACGGCACGCTGGCACTTTTTTCAAAACATCACAGTTCTTCATTTGCTCTTTTCTGTAGAGAGAAAAATCATGAAAAACCTGTTTT
Organism: Polypedilum vanderplanki; assembly: GCA_018290095.1. Classification (NCBI taxonomy): domain Eukaryota; kingdom Metazoa; phylum Arthropoda; class Insecta; order Diptera; family Chironomidae; genus Polypedilum; species Polypedilum vanderplanki. Next base: position 19,486,747 of record CM031381.1, on the reverse strand, counting down.
CTGATGAAAGAAAGAAACAATAAAATGGCGCATGTTACTCACAAGAATTTTGGTGTAAGGAATTGACATCGTACTGCATAGAGTATATGTTCCATCTTTGGATATCTATTATCTTCATCATATTTCACCCATTTTAAAACAGCATTATAAACTTCTCTTTCATCCTGTACATTCAGCTCATCTTTTCTTATTAGATTAACAAGCTGCATTGCTGAAAGTTGTAAAAATTCTTCCTCTTGACAAATCTGAGTAAAATGTCTCTCAATAAATTGGTTAGCTTTTTGCCGTAGAATTGCGCAACCATGTTGTTCGGCAAAATTTGCAATTCCTATTGCGTTAGTTGGATCTAATTGACGTTCTAGAAAAGCACAACATGCTTCTATCACATTGGGAACTTGAAACATTGTAGCAGCAGGTAATAACTGACAAACAGTCACTTCTGACACATGAATCTTTCCTGTGTACATAAATGTGATAATTTTTGCCATTGATGTTGGACAAACACCTTGAAGTCTAACGCGTGACATCTCACATTCTTTCAATCCACCTGTGAACATTGCCTGATTTAAAAATATTAATTTAAAATTTGAATTACTTAAAAATGTTTGATAAATTACTTTGAAATAAGGACTAGCTGATGATAATACAACTTTATGAACATGAAACAGCTCATTGTCTACTTCAAGAACACAATCGGTGAGCATGTGATGCTGTAAAAAATTTTTTATTAATTGTTGTAATTAAAATAGTTTCATGTAATTAATCATTCACCTGTCGCATCATGTACATCATTCTCAGGACTTCTTTCGCATAATTTGACATGCAAAATGTCATGTCGCCGAGATCATCTGACGATTTTGATTGCGGTGGTGACGACGATGCAGTCATTAATATGTCATCATCATCTGTCGTATCCATTGTGTCCGCTGAATACTGTATGTAATTAAAAATCCAAATATAAATAAATAGCAAACAACTTGATCAATATGGATTAATATTTTTATACTGCGTACATGCAGAACAATAACAAGAGTCAAGTTGTTCAAAAGGAAGACGTAGAGAAATATTTTCACACTGTCATCGTGATGGCATAATAAAGAAATAATTTCATGCGATAAAGAGCGAGAGCAATTCAAAAAAAACACTGTTGTAGTTCACCTACATTTGTACATTATTTATTTGAAGACCAAAAATCATTTTAAATGACACAATCATAACAATATTATATATAAAAGATTTAGGTACGTATGATAAGCTAGCAGCTGAATTCTATTATATTTACCTTACAAATATTTCAGATACTTTAAAAATATTTTTTAACAATTACACACGTGTGTATCTGTTTTTGTTTAGTTTGATAAATGTGAAAAAAAGAAAATAGGAACTGTTTTTCAAAGTAATTTGACGTAACTCTACTATACTTATGGTTTATTTTTAATAAACTTTTGAGCACAAACAACAAATGGCAAACATTTGTTAAGAAAGTTTCAAATCTAACGAGAAACACATGATTTTTCAAGAGCGAAAAGTGTCTCAGCCTTGGTGGAAACAAAAAAAAACTACATAGTCATGATGACTCGGAGAATTTTGCGTTATTCAAAAATTCTTCGAACAAAAGTCAAGGTATTGAAACATTTGCGGAACTTGAAAACCTAAAAACATCAACATTCTTATTTAGACATAATAAAATTGAAAATAATTATTTATTGTAAATTTTCTAGCAAATTATAAATAGCCTACCTAATTGAATAATAATCAACCAAATTAGTATGCACTCTCCTTAAATAGAGTTAATATTGAACAATTGAACTAATTACTTCTATCACAAATTTTTATTTGTATTTCTTTTTGTCAAATATACATTGATAAAAATATAAATTAATACCACACTGTTATCACGTAGCAGATTTTCAAAGAACCTTTTACTAAAGCCTTTCTAGCATACTCTTAAAACGATTAAATATTAGATCACCATAATTAAGGATTTGTGTTGTTTTCCTTTTAAATGGAATTTTGTGAATAAATGAAACAATCATGATTTTGGCAAAATTAATTGATTCACTTACAATAAATTTTAGAACTAAAAAAAATATTGTCCTTGAACTATAACGCATCGATTATATTTTGATCATCAATGAACTCTCTTAAGATCACAGAAGGAAAATGTAAGCACGCAATAAAAAAAATCTTGAGAAAAATGTATATATTGGTGTGTTCACTTTAAAACCGGACACTTTTAGGAACCTCATTTAAACCAATCTTTCTCTAAAACTACTACTGTATTTGACAAACGGTGAAAAACATGTTATAGCTAGAGCTTATAAGCAGTTTTTTAGATAGTTTTGATTACAATTGATGTTTGTTTAATATCCTCAAACAATCTCCAAATACATGTTGAAAATTTATTTTTTAAACACAAACTTTAAAAGAACTTTTAGTCATGAAAGAACATTGACAAAAAATATCGCATGCTCTCTAAATTAAGTTTACTTCATGTACTTTTAAAATCTAAAATCACATTTTAAATATCGTCTGTAGTTTGAGAATAATAAGCGTACAAAAATATGACCAAAAATATCTTGACTTTTACAAAAACCTTCATATTTCGTAAAATACTTGATCATTCAAAATAATTCATACACCATTCGATTTGTCTTTAAATGTACTAAATAATTATGTATGATAAATGTTTTTTGGCGAATCTATCATTTTCCGTACGATTTTCAAAATTTCTTTTGTTTACATGTGGCGAAAATGTAAACAAACAAATTCGACAATTTTCTTTCGCCCATATCTTTTAAACTACATAAGTTCTAGCTCTAAGCTTGTTTTTATAAATATTTTCAAGTTTTAATTGAACTATCAAATCCTTCACTAGAGCTAGAACTTATGTAGTTTAAAAGATATGGGCGAAAGAAAATTGTCGAATTTGTTTGTTTACATTTTCGCCACATGTAAACAAAAGAATTTTGAAAATCGTACGGAAAATGATAGATTCGCCAAAAAACATTTATCATACATAATTATTTAGTACATTTAAAGACAAATCGAATGGTGTATGAATTATTTTGAATGATCAAGTATTTTACGAAATATGAAGGTTTTTGTAAAAGTCAAGATATTTTTGGTCATATTTTTGTACGCTTATTATTCTCAAACTACAGACGATATTTAAAATGTGATTTTAGATTTTAAAAGTACATGAAGTAAACTTAATTTAGAGAGCATGCGATATTTTTTGTCAATGTTCTTTCATGACTAAAAGTTCTTTTAAAGTTTTGTGTTTAAAAAATAAATTTTCAACATGTATTTGGAGATTGTTTGAGGATATTAAACAAACATCAATTGTAATCAAAACTATCTAAAAAACTGCTTATAAGCTCTAGCTATAACATGTTTTTCACCGTTTGTCAAATACAGTAGTAGTTTTAGAGAAAGATTGGTTTAAATGAGGTTCCTAAAAGTGTCCGGTTTTAAAGTGAACACACCAATAAATAAAAAAATATGTAATGTGACTGATAAGAAAAATTCAGTATTCACCATGGCTCAATAGATACTATTGAGTAAGCAACAGTGTGATAAAAACACACAACGAGTAATTAAGTATATGTATGTGAATATTGAAATTTTCTGCTGAATCATGTTGCTCTCGGGCGAAGAAATATAATATATTTCCACTATTCGTTTTATTTGTCACATTTCAAGCTTACTTTATTTCGCATGTATGACTTACTCTTATCAGAAAATTTTTTTTATTATATTTTTAACTTGAAACAATTATATGATAATTATCTACCTGTGATAATCTAATTTTTTTGTGTGATGTCATTAAATTATCATTTCTCATTTCTTTTTGATTCTAAAAATTAGTATTGTGTTTCTTTTATGGCTTCTTTTATTGGCAACCGCTTTTCAGTCTTTAAAATTATTTTTTATTCACAACACTTTTTGTCCTTAATCTAAAAAATTTTTCTCATTTATGCACGTGCACTTTTCTAATTTTTTTTCCCATATCGTGTGATAATCTCGAGTAAACTATTTATTCTAAATCTATAATTTATTTTCTCTATAAATGTACTACGTTTGAGTTTCACAGCAGTTTATCAACTGACTGACTCTCAAAAAATTTATAAAATTTTTTATTATCTTCGATTTCCATTTAACGCTCAAAGAGTGTGTATTTATTTATATATATTTTTTATATTTATTTTTTATATAGACTCAATATCTCACTTGCGCACGCTCCAATCTCTTACTATTGGAGTGTAATATTAAGAAAGAGTAAGAAACTACAAACTTTTTTTTAAAAAAAATGAGAGTTGAAGAGAGAATAGTCTCACTGTTATTGCCGCTAACTACTAACACAGCACAACATACAACAAAATTCTTACTTTAATAAAGCACACCACAAACAATATTCACTCTCATTCACTCTGGATGTTAAATAAAGTTACTTTTTTCCTGTTTATGTGTGGTAACTTTTTTATAAAATCAATGACGTGCTTGTATTTAAGTCATTACATGTCGAATAATTAAACATCATTTAAAACAAATGAGAATCAAGTGTTGTTATTATTCTATTTGAAATAAGATGTGTATATAAGTAAAATAATCACCGTTTTAATTATAGTCAACAATTTTATATCTTTAAGTCTTTTTGTGATAAGGATACTTCTTAAACTGAAAGATGATTATGCATAAAAAAATATTGAATACAATTTCTGAAACAATTAAAACTATATCTGACAATATTTAACGTTCGTTGATGATGTCTGGATCAGTTTCAACGAATGTGTTTTTATTTTATTTGCTATCATCAATATTTATTGCATACTACTAGTAGTATGTGTTCTGTTACTTATTTTTTGGAAACGCGATAATCATGTGAATTAATTTATACGTACATGTATTTATATACTTTTGATTGTGTAAATAAAACGACCTTGCTGTTGACACACTAAACAGCAATGAACACACAGGCGAGCAGAAACGAACGAATCATTTTGATACAATTAACATAAGTATGAGCTTGAGTGCGAGAGTACGAATAATAAATGAGTGTAAATGACAATTGAGGATTAGAAGAGCGAGAATGTGAACGAGCATTGACATCATATTGTGACAAGGTAGAAAGTCTTTGCTAACAACAATTCTTATTCATTATAATGGTAGCTCAATAAGTAATTTTCTTACTTTTCCGATGATTAATGATGAATTGAAACTTTGACGTGAATTGAAATGTAAAGTAAAAAAAGCATCGCGAAAAAATTCATTATTAAGAATGATTTTGCACAAAATCCATCTCCTTTGTTCTTTTAACATCTAACCATTTTTATGGTTAATCATCAATAACTTGCAAAATACTCAATTTCGTGTTCAACCATTTTAGGGATTTTACACTTAATTTTGTTAGATTTGCGATCGTCATTGAATCGAATTCAGTAAAACTCAATTTCATTCCATCAAAGCGTATCGACCTGGCAACATTAATTAATATTTTTTAATTGAAAACAATTTTACCCTCTTTTCCCACGTGATTAATTAACATTCAACACTTTTTTTAAACTCTTATTCACAATTTCTCTTGATAGACTGTGAAAAAAGAAACAAACAAATAAAATGCAAAAAGAACATTTATGCCAATTTTTCCACTTCATTTTCATTTCATTAATTATGCAATGTCATCATCAGTTTTCAGTTTTTTCTGTATTCATTGCATCACATCGTCACAGACATTGACCGACAAAAAAAAACTCAATTAATTGATTAAATGACTTGTATGCATGCATAACCCACCCACAAATTTGAATATGAATGAATTTTTTTTCTCGAAATGCATACATGCCACTTTATATAATTGCCGTTGGGAAAATAAATAATTTTTTACTCTCATAAATAAAAATTGATTCAGAGCCAAAGTGGAAGGAGTCGTACGAGAATTTCACTCATCAGTCAGTCATTATATTACGTTAGTCTAAGAAACATTTGTTTCACATGTGCGAAAACACATTTCGTTTTGTGTATGATGATGAGATTCAATGCGAAGGTAAAACCTTATATAAAAATATAAAGTATTTTTTATCTACCAGTATTGTTTTGAAGTCAAACTTCGTTCATTCCACTCAAAATAATACACGACCACACAATTATATCAAAACGTATGTGTATTTTTATTTACGTTAAATGCTTTATCAATGTGATTTTTTTTTCTTTGCATGTAGTTTGACGCGATTCTTTACACACTATTTTAGAACGGAAAAAATATTTGTATATAATAAAAAGACTTTGGTCGTATGTAGTCTCTTGAAAAAAAAAAGATAACATTCGCGTAGAGCTTATACGATATACAACATTTTTTTCTTGCAAGTCATCTTCCTCAACACTTATAATAATGCGCCGCGCTTTACATTTTGTACATAAGCTTGAAAACGAGACTTTTATCCGCAGTAAGATGTCTAACTACTAGTTAAAAATAATCAATTTTGTCTGTTTAAAATTTCTTATTACACTCTTTCATGATTACTTATAAGAATTCTTTCAATATTTTACTAAAACATTCTTTTGCATGATAATTTTTCTTTTTCTCGTTCATTCGTGCTTTTATAGCCTCACCTTTAATTCTTTCTTAATGATATTTTTATTAACGCTACAAAGATCACGTAACAAAAACAGGAGAAGAAAGAATTAATAAATAGTCATCATACGCGCCATGTGCGAAAAAAATATTTTAGCATTCGTCGTTCTCGGAATCTTTTATTCATATGCTCATTATGATACACGTGTGATTCAGAAATAAGAAAAAGAAGAAATTGTGTCATTCACTGATGACTTGACATATTATAATATTTATTAAATTCAATAATAGTATAATCATTATTTGTTGTCTCTTCAACTCACTGCACTTCTAAAATGTATGTTTGTTTCGAAATAAATACTATATGTAAATGAACCGCTGTCTGACAAATAACACTAAATGTGATTGTGTGTGTATATCACAAATTATTATTCTTAATTCGTGAACATTTTCTTTTTAAAGAGCTTTCCCGAATAGTGACGAGACGATGACGAAATAAGAAAGAAATGTGCCAATCGAATGAGAAAAGATACAAATCATGTTAAAACAGATAATTTTGTGATTGATTGTATGCAATATATTAAAAGGTCGTCAATATTAAATCAATTTATTATAATCTAATCAATATGAGTGATGTCGTGTAAAAATGTAAAGTCATTGTAGATAATGGTGCAAAAATATCTGATAAGGAGACATAGTTATTGAGAAATAATGTTTTTTCTCTTGAATCAATTTTGTGTGCATCACACAGCGTAAGTCATAAGTAGGTAAACAATGATTTCTATAAGGAAGTTCAGAGATGAGGCGGTAAAGATTCGTTAGATAGAGATCATTGGCTCACATATATATATGTGCTCATCTTATTTCATCTTCTAAATTTTCTAAAAATAATTCGGGCATTGATTTTTCACCTAATTTTTGCAGGAAGAGTTTAATAATAGACTATTACTAAAAATAATTTTGTTTTTCTAATTATTGCTTGCTTTTAAGAATTTCATATTTTATAATTTTTAAAAATTTACTAATCACATTGTATTTATTCCCTTAAGTAAATGTTTTATAATTATAATTTCATCATATTAAATTTCTTTAATAATGCATTGCAATAAAATTCATGAGAATATTCTTTTATAATCTTAAATAAATTTGCAAAAAAATCAAATTCAATGTAGTTTCCTTTTGTCATTTTTGAATCTCAATAATTTCAACTTCACTTGATGCTGAATAATCATTTTTATAATATTAAAACAGACTTACCACGATATTACAGCGTTTTCAAGGAAAAATTGAATAAAACAAATTTTTAATATCTTTTACAATGTTATTCGAGTTAAAATTAAATCGACATCACTTCTGTTCTTCTTGACTAATATGTGAATGTTTACAAGGGTTTGTTGTAGTAAACAATAATAGATAATTTCGTTTAACTCGTCGAGTACGATTGAAGCGCTCTTTTATTTTGCAAACAGAAAGGTAGACAAAGTGCAGATTCATTTTAAATATCTGCTAAAAAACAAATACAATGTTGCGAAATTTCTATAAAAGTGCAAATTTAAGGTTTGTAGAAGATTGTCACATTAGTAAAATAATATATTAAATCTCATTACTACTTATAGAGTTCTTTCGACACACACAAGAAATGTAAATGAAACAGATGTTAACCACTTGTCAAATCTTGCCGATGAGTGGTGGAACAAAAATGGAGAGATGAAAGCTCTACATGCTATTAATCAGTTGCGTGTTCCTTTGATTCGTGATGGTCTTATAAGTACTGGAATCGTAAAAACTGAAAATATAAATAAATCGAATGTACTAGATGGGATAAAAATTTTAGAAGTTGGTTGTGGTGCTGGAATATTAACTGAGTCTTTAGCAAAGTTGAAAGCGAATGTTGTAGGAATCGATCCATCAGAAAAATTACTTGAAACAGCTAAAAATCATATGCAAAACAAAAAATTTAAAATCAATTACATATGTACAACTGTTGAAGAACATTCTGAAAATCATAGAGAAAATTACGACGCAGTAATTGCGAGTGAAGTTTTAGAACATGTTCCCAATCAAAAATCATTTCTCAAAGAATGTGTAAACTGTCTTAAGCCTGGTGGAAGTATTTTTGTGACAACATTGAATAAAACACAAGCATCTTGGTTGGGTGGAATCATTGCAGCTGAATATATTTTAAATCTTGTTCCAAAAGGCACTCACGATTTTGATAAATTCATTAGTCCATCAGAAGTTTCTAAAATTTTAGATGAATTCAATTGCACTACAATTTTAGTTCATGGCTTTAGATATGAATTTTGGAGAAATGTTGCAAAATGGCAAAAATACGATGGCATCAATTATGCTCTACACGCTATTAAAAATTCCTAATAATTATATTTCGATATTTTATTAGATTTTTCAAATAAATTGATGACATTTAAACGTATGCTCAATTCTTTTTAATTATTTATATTATTCTTAGACAACCATCAATCTTGGTGCAATATTCATTGCCATCAACTCTTGGAATAACAATTTTGCAGCATAAGGAAGTTTGACTTGAGAAATCTAAGATAAGAAAAAAGAAAAGCAATGTGAAATTGAATTTTAATATTTATATATGAAATTACATACCTGTGTCTTATTTTTACATCCTTTGCATTCAAAAGTATTATTTCTCAAATTAGCAATAGCAATCAATCCACAAAAATTACAAACATGAATACGATAAGGATCAGAGACTTCGAATAAACGCTCACGCAAAAATTGAGCAGCGCCATGAGAAATTTGACAATCACGTTCCATTTCACCGAAACGCAAACCACCATCACGAGCACGACCTTCCATAGGTTGTCGAACGAGAATTTGAACAGGACCACGAGCACGAGAGTGAATTTTATCATCTACCATGTGTTTGAGACGTTGATAGTATGTTGGACCTAAAAATTAAAATGTTTAACTAAATGCTATAAAATAAATAAGAAAAATCATTCTTACCTAAGAAAACTTGTGCATTAATTTTTCGTCCAGTATGACCGTTATACATCACTTCATTGCCTCTCAAGTGATAACCATATTCTTGCAGGAAAGTAGAAATTTTCTGTACATTGACAGCATCGTTAAAAGGTGTAGCATCACCAATTTCACCTTTATTTGAGCCAAGTTTGCCCTGAATACATTCAATTAAATGCCCAATTGTCATACGAGACGGAATAGCGTGAGGATTAATTATGATATCCGGAGTTAAACCTTCACAAGTAAAAGGCATATCTTCTTGTCGATATTGAATACCACATGTTCCTTTTTGACCGTGACGTGAAGCAAATTTATCACCAATTTGAGGAATTCTCACTGAGCGCACACGAATTTTACAAAACTTGTAACCTTCACTATTTAATGTCAACATAACTTGATCGACAATTCCAGTTTCAGAATTACGTAAGAATGTTGAAGCATCTCTCTTTGTATAACGAACAGTCGTACCTTCAAGATCATCATCATTTTCTGGCAAAGTGATTGTTTTACCAATAACAACATCATCTCCAGATACACGCAAACCTGGAGCAATAATTCCATCTTCATCTAATTTATCGTATAAAGCATTTCGCATTCCTTGACAAGTTTGACGATTAGGTTTTTCAAATTGTTCTTCTTGATCACCAATTCTTTTGCATTCAGAATCTTTATATGAACGATAGAAAACTGATCTGAAGAAACCGCGCTCGACAGCTGATGCATTGAGAATGACAGAATCTTCTTGATTGTAACCAGTATAACAGAGAATTGCTACGATTGAATTAATACCAGCAGGCAATTCACGGAAACGAAGATATTCCATTGAGCGTGTTGTTACCAAAGGTTTCATTGGATAATAAAGAACATGAGCCAATGTATCCATGCGCACGTGATAATTTGTAATGTAAACACCCATTGCTTGTTTACCCATAGCACTTTGATAGGTATTACGAGGAGATTGGTTGTGATCAGGAAAAGGAATAATTGAAGCACAAACTCCAAGAATCATAGCTGGATGAATTTCACAATGAGTATATGTCGTACAATAGGCAAATTCTTTTTCTTGCTTCAAATCACTCACAGTCATGGCAATCATAACTGTTTCTTCCTCAAGTGTATCTATATATTCAACAACACCAGAAGCAACAAGTACTTGCCAACCGTAATTTGTTTCATAACGTTCTTTCAAATTATCAATATGACTTCTTTTAAGCAACAAATTTCCATTTTCGACAATCAAAAGTGGACGACAAATGCGACCAGCATCAGTGTAAATTCGAATTTCACGATCTCGAATATCTCTAATCATTGATACTTCAGATACAATGATGTCCATTTGACGTCTAAGTTTTCGAAGAGTTGACATGAGTTGTTCAGGATCACGATGAATTCCTACCCAACATCCATTGACGAAAATTTTTGTTGCATCAGCAATAGCTGAAGGAGCAATTTCTTCTAAATTTTCCATTGACCATTCTTCTAAGAATTCAAGAATTGGCACTGGTTGTGAACCGACAGAAATGTACGCCATTAAAGCAAGATTCTTTACTAATCCTACAGCAGCACCTTCAGGTGTCTCAGCTGGACACAACATTCCCCATAAAGTGTTGTGTAATTGACGAGGTTTTGCCAATTTTCCATCTCTACCAATTGGTGAATTAACACGACGCAAATGTGAAAGAGTTGATGCGAAAGTTAAACGATTCAAGACTTGAGATACTCCAGCACGAGCTTGATGTGCTTTTTTCTGATCACCCCAATTTCCAGTAGCAAGTGAATAACGTAAACCGTCTGTGATAATTTTAGTCTTGATTGCCAACTCCAAATTGAAATCTTTTCCACGATCAATAAATTTTTGTGCATACATTCGCACTTCTTTCATTAAATTCTTAAACAATCCTCTAAATAGGAAAGCAAGCAAAGGTCCAGCGAGATCCAAACGTTTATTTCCGTAATGATCACGATCATCCAATTCACGTCGTCCGAGAGCAGCGAGAAGAAGACGATGAACCATATATCCGAGAAAATATGCCTTCTTTGTTTCGCAAAAATCAGAAATACCAACATGTGGCAACATTTCTCTTTGTAAAATTTCCTTAGCATATTTAATACGTTTTTCTTTTGTTACACCAGGTCTAGCACCTCTGGAACCAATAAAATTCAATGCAACATTTTGTTCCTGAACTACAAAAGCTTCATCGAGTGATGGTTTAACCATTTCCATCATCTCTGGATCATCGAAATCGTAAATAATATGTTCAAGAATATCACGATCAGCCACAAATCCCAGAGCTCGAAAAACGATCATAATTGGAATTTCTTGTTTAATATATGGTAGAATTGCTATGATCCTTTGTCCAATTGCTGATTTCTTAGCATTACTTCCACCTTTTGCAAACATATTAACCCAGAGAGTAGATGTAGGTCTTGAACTATGCTCTAAACATGATCTAATTTCAGCTTTATATGCATACTTTCCATCTTTCATGCTGAAAACATAGACAGTATTAGTTGCCATTTTCTCTTGAGCAATCAAAACTTTTTCAGAGCCGTTGATAATAAAATATCCGCCTGGATCAAGAGGACATTCATTCAATTCAGTCAAGTCACGATCTGATAGATTATTTAAAAGACAATAGGCTGATCGAAGCATAATAGGAATTTTTCCAATGAATGTCTTTTGATGTTGTGTTTCAATTGGCTTTTGTCCTTCAATGTGTTTAGTTTTAGTAATGTCAACATAAAGCGGTGCAGAGTAAGTCAAATTTCGGAGACGAGCTTGATTAGGCATCATTGGAGATGGTGCACCATCTTTTTCCCAATGTGTTGGTTTTGAGAGATAAATTTGTTCAAATTTCAAAACATATCGTGGCTAAAAGAGAATAATAAATAAACTTTTATTTCAAAATAAATTCAAATAAAAACTTACTGGAGTTTCAATTTCTCCGGATGTATGTTGTGCTTCTGCTTGCAATTCAATCGCAGGTGATTCTGCTACAATACTCTGCACAGACATTTGAATAAATTCATCAAAACTATCTAATTGTTGACGTACAAGACCTTTGTCGTCAAAATATGCATTAATAACGATCCAACAGGCTTCTTGCCACAATTCATCTGAAATTTCTTGATCCTCTTCATCATTGTAAACTAAAGTGAGAAAAATGGAAGTGTAAATTTTCCAATTTTATGAAAAACATGTCAAATTCATTTTTTACTTACCATCGTCGTTGTCATACATCTTTCTTATTTACTTATATTACTTTAAAATTATAAATGAACTTTATTTTTTTAGTAAATCTCCTAAAATTAATTATTTTCGGCAAATTTAAAAAAAGTGTTTACTCGCGTTACAGTTTGTTGCTCAAAAAATAATTGCTCTTTTCTTGTTGCTCAGTTACTGCTGCAAAGCATGAACATATGAAAAAGAATTTGTAAAGAATAAAGGTGATTCAATTCATGAATTCATTTTAATTTATTTCATTGTTTTAAAAACCAAATTTTATTAATTATGAATAAAGGAAATCTGTTTGCTTCTTCTTCTTCTCTTAATAATCAAAAGCAATTTGCCACACAACTATAAGAAGAAAAATGCGACTTATATATGTAGAATTATTTTCTTGACAAGGAAACTGTATGTATTAAATAATTATTAATACCTATTAAATCAATCATGATGCGAAAAAATAATAACATCAAGAGAGTTCATTCATATAATAATGCTTGTTTGCGTTTGACATTTTGCTTCTTATTTTCATTTTTTGTTTGCAAAGGTGTTGGTTGCCATTGATGATGGGAAACGTCCACTTCCTGCACGATAATTTCCTTCACGTGGTTTATAATTTCCACGATCACCCATATTGTTACGATCAGACGACGAATTATTATTATAACGGCCACCACCATCTCTATTATAACGTTCATTATTACGGAAGAAAGTGGTTGAACCACCAGTATCACGATCGCGATTAGATTCATTTCCTCCATTCAAATTCTCATTATTGTTATTATAATTGTTTCTGGATTGATTTGAATTTCTAAAAGAAAAAAATTGCAACAAGTTAGTAAAATTCTTATAGATTAATTTATAAATTAAAGAATTTACCTATAATTGTTGTTATATTTTGAGCCACCACCACCAGATCCACGATTAGAATTTCGATTAAAACGAGAATAAGAATTATTATTGTTGCCGCTGTTATTGTTTTGTAAATTGCCACCTCCAGTTGAAGTATCATCATTATTCCAAGTGTCAATTTGAGGTGGTTGATTATTCTGATTCCATTCATTATTTCGATTTGACGATTTTTCCTTATCAATTCCATGCGTCTTTCGATCATTTGTTTCATTCTTATCACATAATCCATCGTTTATGATGGTATGATTAGAGTTTTGTTGTTGTTGTTCAACAAGTGGCTGCTTCTGCTGTTGTTGTTGTTGAGGTTGCGATTGATGATGTTGCTCTTGGAGATTCTGAATATTTTGAGCGGGCATTTGTTGTTGATATTGGACTGAATTACTATTGGGAGTAATATTAGCCGGAATGTTTGAAGAAGAAGCATTTTGAAGTTTAAGTCCAGGAGGGAAATGATGAGTTTGCTGAAGTGGAGTTTGTTGTGACTGTTGTTGTTGAGAATGATAGTTTTGGTTAGTGAAAGTTTGCGTTGAAATCACTTGCTGCTGAATTTGTTGATGAACTTGAATTGGTGAATGAACTTGCTTCGGTTGATTTACCATTGCATTAGGTTGCTGATGCTGCTGTATAGGTTGAGTAACCGATGGTTGCTGTTGTTGAGATCCAGTCGAATTTTGTTCAACTAATGAGTCTTGCAAGAAAGAAATGTTAGCAGATGCAAAATCTTCAACATAACGATTCGGTTGAATTGCATTCATTGGTCCTTGAGAATACTTCATTTGGTTAAAGAAAGCATTTTCTACAGCTGTAACTGTTGTCTTCATTTGAACGTTTTGCGGCGGTTGTTGCTGCTGTGAAATTACTTGTGGCGGCATTGCTGCTGCATGTGGCTGTTGCATTACTGGCATTATTCCTGATACGTTAACATTACCATTGAACAATTGATTTGGATTTGGGATTTGAGTTGGCAGAGGAGCTGATGGCATCGATGCAACGGCTGCTACTGGCGTTGGAACTAATGATGGTGGTACAGAAGTTGAAGATGCAGATGACATTCCACCGCTTTCATTAGGAGGTAAACTAGTTGTGCTCATCATTGCAACACTTACACTCTCAACTTTTTCTTCCTTGCCGCTATCGAGATCACAATCAGTTTGTGGCGTTTCACTTTCAGTCGGACGTTCCATTTCTTCTACAATTTCAATATCCTTCTCAAAATATCCGCATGACTTTATACGTTGAAACAATTCCTTGATCTTTTCATAAGTAAAGCCCGTTTCCATGAATTGACGATTACGACCGTCGACTACAAAACTAAAGTGATCAGCACTAATTTTTGCGGAACTTGAGAACGATGGTTCATTTGAGAAACTCGGATGAATTGGAATCGTATGCTTTGCAAATTGTTCAAGAACATTCATTTCATCAGCTTCGACCAAACACGCACCATTTTGAGCATTAAGGAAATCATTACGAATCGCATCATTCTTCAATTGTCTCAATAGATCTTGAATAATTAACACTTCACGAACTTTTGCAGTCTCTTGCATTTGACGAAGAAAAGTTGCCTTTCGTGCCTCTCGCTTAGCTTCTTTCGATGCTGCACTTGCTATCGTCTGAAATTGTTTGCAAAATTCCTTTGAGATGGCAAGCTGAGACACAACCTCTTCATATTTCTGCACAGCTTTCTTCTGCTCACTGCTCAATTCCTTTCCATCTTCCTCTTCTTTAATATATCCATCAAGCTTGTTCTGAAAAATACACAAAGACAAACAAATAAGAAAGGATTAATTATACAGGTGATTTTTTTCGCATACACGCTAGAGCGAACGAACAAGAATGAAAAACGAGAAATAAGACTCCATATTGAAACAATGGAAAAACTTTTTTTTGCAATTTTTCAATAAAACCAATCTAAATCGAGTTTTCAATAGATTTTTTGTGTAAAATACTTACCTTTCGCTTTTCCAAGTTACGAGTTTTGTTGTTGATTATTTGAAGAACTTGCTGGATAGGAGAAATGGATTTTTCTCCATTATTCTGCTCAATATCTTTTTGAGCATTTTCTGACGGCTTTTGCTCATTTGTAGAAGCACTTTCAAGTTTAAGCGCTTCAGAACTTAATTTTTCAGCAGAAGGCATGATTTATTTTGTTTTTCTAGCTTCTTAAATTGTTTAAATCAGCTTTTTATAATTTTTCAATAGATTTAATGGATTCAAAAATAGGGCGTGTTCTGAATTCATGAATAGAAAAATTGTGCGATTTTGTAAAAATTTCACCACTTCACAATTTAATCTTTAAATCAAATACAAAATTACCATATTAACGTTAATATTTACCTTAATGAAGAGCTCTTAACTTTATATCTAAGGTTTTATTCAATTTCGTACAAAAATTGTGTGCGGTCTTTTCGAAAGTGCGCGAATTTTTTAAATAGGGTGAATTTATAAATTATGGTATGTCAAAAACAAATGTAGGGTCATTGCATTTTCTCCATAAAATTTTCTGTGTATGTCAATAACTTTTCAAAAATTATTTTTAAAGCATAGTAAAACCAACATAATTTAAATATTTTTAGTGTCATTCTATTGTTTGTATACACCGTCAATTGAAACACATGATTGTATAGTCAAAGAATACAGAAATAGTGTAAAAATTACAAAATATATTTTTATGTAAAAAAATTTCGCTCTATAATTAATTCAGTTTCGTTCATCACTCTGAAGTGGTTTATATAGTCAAGTGGAAACAAAATCATAATGGCTTTTGCAAAGATACAGAAACAGTTCAATATTGCGAATCAAGTGAGTGTTTTTCTTCCGATTCATATTCAGAGAACAAAACTAGTTTTTGAACATGTAGTCGTCTGTTGTCAGAGAATTGAATTGATTTGTCGACCTTGTGTTTTGCACAAAAATATTATATGTTCTCGACTTTGCAATATTATCTCTGTATTTTCTTTATCACACTACTGTCAGAAAATTTAATTGTGGGAGTTTTCTTTTGTTTTGTAAATCATTCATTGCTAAATTCTTTCTATAGGCCTTAAAATTCTCAGCTTGGTCCTCATTTTTTATTTATTATTAGAATAGACCTCCCTTACATAGCATAAATAACAAATGAAAACTAACATAGATATTTAAATAAACATAATTTCTTTTTCCAAAAGCTTATCACAGAAAAAGTTTTTAATGGAGAAAAATCAAAATTCAATGATGATTTTACTGAAATGGAGAAAAAGACAGATGCAACTGTCGATATGGTTGAAGATTTGCAACAAAAAACTAAAGAATTTCTTCAACCTAATCCAGCTGCTCGTGCAAAAATGGCAGCAATGAAATTGTCTTCAGGTCAAGCAAAAACTCAATATCCTCAAACAGGTGAGTTATAGTGTTCTTAAGAACTTGTTGCTATGGCATGAGAATTAATCAACTTATTTTTATCAAATAGAGGGAATACTAGGAAATGCTTGTATGGCCCATGGAAAAAAATTAGGCGAGGATGATATTCTTGGTCAATCGTTGATTGAAATTGGAGAATCGCTAAAACAAGTTGCTGATGTCAAATATTCACTCGATAATAATGTAAAGCAAAATTTTCTCGAACCACTTCAACATTTACAAAATAATGATATTAAAGAAGTTTTGGTATGTACAAAATATTTCTATATGTTCTATAACTTGCTTAAAAATTTTTAATAGCATCATAGAAAAAAGCTGTCAAATCGTCGATTAGATTATGATGCTAAGAGAAGAAAGCAAAATAAAGGAGGCGTTACAGAAGATGAGATTCGAATTGCACAAGAAAAATTTAGTGAATCTCTAAGTAATGCATCAACAAGCATGCATCATCTTTTAGAGAATGACGTTGAGCTTATATCACAATTGGCCGTATTTTCTGAAAGTCTTATGACATATTATCAACAATGTGCTGAAATTATGCAGGAACTTACAAACAAATTATATGAAAAGTGAGTTAAAAGCGAGATAAGTTTATTATTTTATGAGTAATAATTACTCATGAATTACATAAAAGAGTCTTATCAACAATTAACTGAAATCATATTTTGTTTTCTTTTTACTTATTTATTCGCATACTAAATCTAGAAAATCGGAAGCGATGAACAGACCGAAGAAAAGTTTCATACCGACCACTCTATCCGACTTAAATATTGATTCACTCTCAATTGGAAGCGGCAGTAATGATCGACAAAACAACAACTTTAATTCAAATGGTGCGCGTCTTAATAATTTTGATAGATTTAAAGCAACTTCATCCTCAAATATTTCCTTTAAACATTCCAATAATAATAATATTAATGGTAACAGTAATAGTAATTTTGGCCGTACAAGTAAGTTGTATGGTTCTCAGTCAAATCTATCTACAGCATCCTCTACAGGTTCACGTTATCAAACTGTACATAATAATAGCAAAAGCAATTATAATATCAATTCACCTAAATCATCAGCATCGGGTGATATTGATAAATGGATGCAAGCGTGGGATGATAATGCAAACAATTATCGCGCACCATCATATCATTCAAATAAACAAACACATTCCTTTCACAAATTTAATAATAATAATTTCAAAAGTTTTAATTCTAATCAAACTGCAAATGTGCGAAACTCTTCTTTCAATTCTGTTGATCCATTTGATCCTTTTGATGACGATGCTCCATTTTCCGATCCATGGTCAGGTACTCTCTACTCTTCTATTCTTCTTCATTATCTTTCAACTTCTGTTGCACTCACAAATTCGCACCAACAATTTTTTTCAATTTTATTTTTTCACATATATGTGTACACATTTTATATATTCCATCATCATCATCATAATCATTAAATGAGCGTCTCATCAATTTATATCGTAATGTTTCTTTATCGTGTACTCTTGCTTTATTATTAAAATGGTGATGGAGATCGTAAATGAATGGCACTTGCACATTTGTATGTACATTTTCTTTTATTTTGTTCTTAGAACAAAATTACAGAACTATGAATGTTTTTCATTATTGTACCAAATAGATTCCATCTCTAGATTTAATTCCATTTTATTTGATTATCTTAATCTATTAATCAAATTTTTTTTCTCTCATTTTTACACAGCAAAACCATCTATTTCAAATCCGATTCCATTGTCACAACCACAACAACAATCAACTGTCAATTTGATCAACAACTTTAACAATAATTTGCGTAATCAATCAAATCCATATCCACATTGTGTCGCACTTTACGATTTTGATGCTGAAAATGATGGTGAATTGACCTTTAAGGTATTACTTCAAATTTTGTAAAAAAATTGTACAATTACTACAAAATTTCTTTTGAAAATAGGAAAATGATGTTATTAGATTGCTCTCAAAGGTCGATGACAACTGGTACAGTGGTATGCTTCAAAATGGTCGCAGTGGTTTTATTCCAAAAGACTATGTTCAAGTGAAAGTTCCCTTACCATAAGATATATTTTTCATGTTCTAATGAAAGTCACAATATATGTTTTTGTATAAATGTCTATTGTTCAATCAACAGAGAAAATATAAAACTTTTTATTAACTTGTGCCTTCATAACACGGTAAAATCAAAGAGAAAATAATGAGAGTTTTATGACACAAAGGTTGCATCCTATGCCATATTTTTGTACTTTATGTGATGAAACTCTAAAGATAAATATATTTTTTGAAAAACATGCACACATATACACGATACTAATGATTAAGTATAGCACAAAATGTAAACTTACGCATATCACAAGCAATGAAACGAAAAAGAAAAGCATAAAAGCTACTAGGTAGACACAATGATTTTCATACATATTTTTTTAAAGACATCATAATGATGATGTTGTTATTGTTAGAGACACACTGAAAGAAGACAAAACAGTTAAATAAATTTATGAGAAAACAATTCAAAAGTTTATGTAAATTTAACTTTATTATATCTAACTTTTTGCTAAAACATTTATTTACAGAAAATTTCTTAACAAAAAAGACAAAAATTTCTCTTTGCGAACAATTTTTAAAAATATGTCAATGACATCCATTAGAGATTTTTTTTAAAAAAAATTTTTGCACTCTAATGAAAGTAACATGTTATCACAATAAGAAGTATCAAACTAGAAAAACTCAAGTTTTTGTTGTTTGGTGATGAATTGTAAGCATTATAGTTATCATATGGTTGCAAATTATAATTTAAAATTGGATTTGAATTTGTCTGATTATGATAATTTTGGAAATACCACTGCATATCTTCTCTTTCATATTGTGCTGTCACTTGATCAGCTGTTTCTTTATCATTTTCTTCATGTAATGTTTGTTGATATACATGATTTGGTTGAAACTCATTATCATAATTTGTTACTGGAGTTAAAGGTGCTTCGCTTGTTGTATAAAATGGACTTAATAATTTTGAAATTTCTTTACTGTTTGTCGGAGGTGCTGGCGTAAAAACTTTTGTAATTTTACCAGGCTTAGGTATTGTCATTAAAGGTTTATTAGTTGAATCTTTATTTAATACTTCCTGTGAAATGATGGAACCAGGGGCTATAAGATGATCAGCTGATAATTCTGAACTACCATTATGATTAAATTGTTCAATATCATCATCTGTATTATTTTCATTAAATTCAGTAACTGACTCCGCTGATGTTAAAGTCAAAGTTGTTTGTTGTGTCATACGATTAGTTGTTGTAGATGGATATGTGGATGTGTGAATATTGTGCTGATGCAAAACATCCTCATCATATGTAATCTTATCTAATTTATGGGAGCTCTGTGAATCACTTTCATGTGATGACGATGAAATTTCTTCACTTTCTGCTGATTCATTATTACTTATTCCGTCATCGAAATTTGATTTTTCTGTTATCAATTCAGGCTTAGGTATTAAAGTTGATAAAATTGGTGATATAGATGTTTGCAAGTGACTGCTTATTGTTGAGGTCCCAACTTTTTCAATCTGAGCTACATAATTATCAGGAGATTTAAAAATTGTTCGTTTCGTCGCTGATTCTGCTTTAGTCATCAATGGAACTTGCTTCAATTTATCATCATCTTCATTAATATTTTTAAATTTTGTTGTCGTCTCTAGTTGAGCATTATTTTTCGTCGAAACTTTTGTGCTATCACTTTTTATTGGATCTTCAATTGGAATAAAACCACCAACACTTACACCAGGAATCATCGGTGAAAATCCTTTCTCAGGCGTTGGATAAGTAAATCCTTTATCATGTTTCTCTTTCGAATATTCTAATTTAGGTTGCGAGAATGGTGTTTGAAAATATGGTCGATAAAATTTCTCTTCCACTTTATCCATTTCAGGTGAATTTACAATTGGATTTTTTACAGATGCAGCTGGTTCTCGATTTTTTTCAGATATCTCTA
Organism: Polypedilum vanderplanki; assembly: GCA_018290095.1. Taxonomy (NCBI): domain Eukaryota; kingdom Metazoa; phylum Arthropoda; class Insecta; order Diptera; family Chironomidae; genus Polypedilum; species Polypedilum vanderplanki. Next base: position 19,465,650 of record CM031381.1, on the reverse strand, counting down.
ATTCATTCTTTGGACGATTCATAATCACTTGTAATTCTGGATCGCCTGGGCGAAAAATTTGCACACGTCCTTTTCCACGTGTATTGCTACTCGTTTCACCTGAAGTTGCACGTGTATTTGCTGTTCTTCCAGAACCCCATAAATTTCCTATATTCAAACTTGGCAAAGGATGACCGAAAAATGTGAAAGCAGATGTGGGTTGAGGAGGCACAGGTGGAAATTGATTAAGAGTAAACTTATTTTGATTAAAATCGACAATTGGTGAAGACGTTTGATTGAGTCGAAGATTTGAATTATTTAATGTGTTTGTGTATGTATCATTAATCGGAAAGTCAACATATTGGTCATAGAAGTAATCACTCTCAACAGGTGATGGACGATTATTGTTGTAGTATTGAGAATTTGGTGGAAAATCTTCATAACCTTCACCACTAACAGGACCACAATCATCTGCATCATTGTGTCTTAGAAAAACATCACCATGTTCATTGGTAAGTGAAATTTGATTCACATCAGGAGTGTTACAATTTTGTCTATTTAAATCAAGATCTCTGAGTTTTGTGCCGTCTCTGCAACTCTGTTTAATAATAAAATTAATAAAAATTTATTATACATAATCAATTTAACTCACAGGTCCAGCTAACGAATTTGTTTCTTGTAACCATGCCCTTAGCCATAATGTGTCACATGAACAATCAATTGGATTTCCCTCAACGTCTAAAATTGCAATGTTACTTCTTAAATTTCTGAAATTTGTTTCTTGTAGTCGACCCATACGATTATTACGAAGATTGAGAACTCTCAAGCGTGGCATTGCCGAAAATGGCTCTCCCTATCGAAAAAATAAATTGAATTAAATTTAATTTATTGTATGTATGTCACACGACTCACTTGAATCTTGCATATCCGGTTATCGTTAAGTTTAAGTTCAACGAGCCAATCAAGGCCTCTTAATGGATTTGATGCAACTCTTCTTATCTCATTGCTTGATAAATCTAAAACTTCCAAGTTTCTCAAGCTTCGTAAATTTACATTTTCCATATGTCTAAATTGATTTGTTGAAAGATTTAGATAAAGAATGGATGGAGCATTATAGAATGTATTGGGTGAAATCATTCTCAAATTATTTTGTTGTAAATGTACAGCTTGTAAATTTGGCAAATCTTCAAATGCACGTTCTCTCAACTCTACCAATCTGTTATCAGCGAGCACAATTTCTTGAAGCTCTGGTAAATTTCTCACCGCACTGCGATGAATTGATGCAATATCATTGCTCGAGAGATCTACATACTGAAGTGAGGGAAGATTCTTTAAAGTACCTTGAGTAATTTCTTGAATTTTATTATTTGATGCTCTGAATTCTTCTAAATTACGCCAAGATTTAATAACATCAGGTTCTAAATGAACAATATTATTAAAACTGACATCAATATCTTTCAAATTTGACAAATTATCGAGACTTTCTGGAAGTTCTTTTAGCGAGTTACCAGACAAATCTAAGTTCTGTAGAGAGCGAGTTTTACGGAAAGCATTCGGCATAACTTCCTGAATGTTATTTCGCGATAAGTCAAGTTTCTCTATATTTGGCGTATTATCGAGAATTTTATCATGAAACACTTGCAAACGATTTCCTTGTAGATTCAACTCGAGCAAACTGTTCATGCCAGCTGTACTCATTTCATGCATGGCGCTTATCATATTATCTTGTAAGTTCAATTGCTCAAGATGATTCAACCCAAGAAAGCTTGTCTCATCAATTGACGTTAATTTATTTTTTGCTAAATGAATCACTCGCAACTGTGGGCTTCTCGTAAAAACTTGATGAATATGCGACAAGCCATTATTACTTAAATCAATCATACGCAAATTTGGCAAATCAAAAGTATGCGGATTTGTTGCGAGATTCACAATTTTATTGTTCCTTAAGCTTACTCGTTCAATAGCACGTGGCAGACCAGTAATCATTTCAACAAGGTTATTATTATTGACATCCAATTCAAAAAGATTTGTGAGTGATGAGAACGTATTTCGATCAATTTGGTTTAATTCATTTGCAGAAATATTGACAGTTTCGAGCATTGGAGTATTTTTAAAAACATTCTGATCAATGTATGAGAGTGAATTTTCACTCATGTCAAATCGTCTTAATGAAGGTAAGCCTACAAAAAATACTGGTTCTAATCGGCGAAAATTGTTGAAAGACATGTCGAGACCTAAATAAAATTTTATTATTTAACTCTAAATGATTATAAATATTAATAATCATTATTACCTTTAAGTGCAGGTAAATTCCAAAACGGCATTGGAAGCAAATCAGTGAGACTATTATTTCTCATTCTCAATTCCCTTAATGATGGCATTGCCATAAGTGCATCTCTTTCAATTAATCTCAAATCATTATTGTCCAATTGAAGTTGTTCTAAAGTTGCATGTCCTCTCAAACTTCCAAAGGGAATTTCCGTTAATTTATTATACGACAAGTCAAGATATCGCAATGTTGGTAATGCATCAAGAATAGAACGAACTTCACTAATCCTATCAAGATCATTATTCTGCAAATGTACAAATTCAACACCACGACCAGATGACATCAAAAAAGATTCAGGGTGTACCTAAGTAAAAAATAAAAAATGAATGAAATTCAAAAGATAGAAATTTTGAAAAGAAGAGAGCAAGGTGAATGTTGCTTATTACTCACGTGCCGCAAGCGATTATTTTCCAAGTGAACGACTTTCAGAGATGGAACACGATGAAATGCTCCATGATGTAATTCTTGTAAGAGATTATGGTCTAATCTTAACTCTTTAAGACTTGGCAAATCAACGAAGCTTGCCTCTGACAAAATTTCAATAAAGTTGTAACTTAAATTCAACACTTCCAAATTTCTCAAGTCTTTTATAGCGCGTCCAACCATTCCAGCATCCGAAATACGATTGCGACTCAAGTCAAGATTTTGCAATGAAAGCAAACCAGATGAAAAAGTCCTCAAGTGTATCCACGTGATGCCATTATTTTGCAAATTAATTGTCTTCAATTTATGCAAATCAACGAACAGTCCTTGCTCTAATCTCGTGAGACCTTTATTGCCGATAATTGAAATTGATTCCAATCCCAAGAGATCTCTAAAACCAATCGGTGATAGTTCAATTAGTGACTCACTCTCAATATTGATATAGCGTAGTTTTAGTAAACCCGAAAATTCAGGACTCCTTTTTAAACTCTCGCTTTGAATTGTAATTGCTTCTAAATTCCTCAATCCATAAAGACTGTCAACGGGAATATTTCGCAATCCGCGCTCAACAATGAAAATTTCAACCAAATTATTTTCGACATCATTTAACCATCCAGAAGATAATCTTTCTAAACCATTATGTCTCAACATTAGACGTTGTATTTGAAGTGTTGAAAATGCACGTCCAGGTAATGAAGGAAGAAAATTATTTTCTAGGATTAATTCATCAATTTGACGATTAAGTGCCTTTGAAGTGCTTTTAATGCCATTTAAAACTCTTGGCAAATCAGAATGAGAGCACCAAATTTGTATTTCAGAATTCTTCTGCGAACATCTACAAGGCAGAATTAGTTCTTGAGGAGGACAAATAGTATCGACATAGCCTTGAACTAAACATGTGCTGAGCGTGAAGAGCAGCACTAACAATAATACTATAACTCTTTCTCGTCTACTATTGTTTGCGATTCGATTCATAATCATTTTTTTCTTCTTATTTTCTTTGCAATTCTCTTGCTACAGAAATAATCGTAAATATCTATCTTATGCACCTAGTTGTTGTCAATCATAAAACAATAGTAATGGGCTTTTTGTGATTTTAAAGTCATTGGAAAGCTTTTGTAATGGCATTCATTAAAGCCTGTAACAAGAAAAAAAGTGAATTACGATATATTGAAACAGAGAGAATAAGATGCGTGAAATGTCATTATCATATGATTTTGTAAATATGTTTTTGTACGATAGAAAACTTCAATTTCAACATTACATTTTCGCAAGAATGAAAATTTTCATTAATGAATTAAAAACTTTTCTTTTCATACACATTTTAATTTTTCATTTTTCGAAATGTGCATAAAGCACGGTTATATATGTTGCATAAATGAAAAACACTTAAAAATATGAATATGTACACGCATTAAACGCCTCACGACAGAGTCGTCGGTAAAACCTTCCTCAACATGTTTATTCGCTTTGATGAGCTTGAACTTTTATTTTTCACGAAAAAACGTTTGTTATTTTTGCATCAGACAGCATGTATGTCTTTTTTTCTTCTTTCTTTGTTTCCTTCTTCATGTACATATTACAATAACACACGACTCTGTTGGCATCAAGAAATGAAACTGTTCATTCACCATAATCTTTGACACATTTTCTTACAGTTTGCTCTGTTTTTCTGTCTCAAAGTCTTTAACATCGTTAGACAGACAATGGTTAAGGTTGAGGGTAATTTTCATGATTATTGAGCTAAACTGAACAGTGTTTTTGCACAAATTCATTGAAAGAGAAAAACTTTCTCAAGAAAGAAAATCCATTAGCTGTTTTATCTTAAAAAATCACATTTAAATGAGTAAAAATGAGTCTGTAGATAAAAAAATAGAAAAATTGTCTTTGCCAATTAACTTGCTGCTTCTTGCGGTAAAAATTCTTAGATTCGTTATTTTTAACGGTAATACATGTATGATGCTTGTCGCATATTTCTCTTTCTAGATTAAAGATAAAGTTAGTACTTGTGTATAACTAGAATGCTATTGCAAAACAATTGACTTTTTATGAAATAATGACTAGAGGAAAAGTTAATTTTCTATACCGGAATCACATTTTGATTCGCAACTTTTCCTTTCAATTTGACATTTTTCTTATTGAAATATTTATCCATAGCCCCAGATGCTTAGTCTTGTGTCGAAGGTTTGATTAATCAATTAAAAACCGAAAAAACCTTCTTAACATTGCTTCACATAGAAAAAAATTGAGTGTAGTTAAATTAAAGCTGTACGTCTGCTGCCGTTGCTACTGTTATTTACTTTTGCATTTCAATTGAAATTGAATCGTTTATTGAATTATTTGTGAAATAGCTCTTTTTTGTCCACAACTATAACAATTATATAAACGTTTGAACAAACATTGTTGATTCGTACCATTAATCTGAATTTAATTAAATTCATCCTTGGACTTTACCTACTTTTGAAAATAGAATTATTTAAAGAGTGAGATATGTGTATATCGCATGACAATCTAAAACGTTGCATATTTATTCTTCCTCTATAAATCATGCCTCTAATTAGTTTTTAAAAATTCCGGAAGATGAATTTAATTGGCGTGTGCTCAAATACAATGAAATATAAACTCCTTGATGCACATATTATTCACAAATGAGTATCATTGTGCCGAAATGCTAAATGAATTATCAAAGAAAAGCTGTCGTTATATCACATTCATAATGTTATTGTAGCATGCATGTTTCCATTATCTCTCATTCTTACATTGTTTGAAAGTAAGTAAATAAATAAATGAATATTGTAGTGAAAGTTTGAGTTTTTCTAAAAATAAACTGACATTGCAATATTGCGATATGCTCAATGAAAAATCTCTAAAGAAAATATGCATTAAATTAATTTCTAAAAGAAACAGTGTTTTTGAAAATGCAAGTTCATTCAATAAAAAAATGCACGAAAGGAAACGTTCGCAAAAGTGTATACGTGTTTATGTGAAATAAACATAGACATACATTTCTTTTTCTTCTTTGGTGTTTACTGTCTTCCTTTCATTGAGAGATTTGGTAAGAAAAGAAAAATAAAAGCATGATGTATGCGCTGTTTGAGTCAATTGTTTAAATTCACTGAGACATGAAATCTTTGGCAAAAAGAGCGGCATTAATGTGTTTTAATTATGACGCAACGTAAGTGTATGTGGTATATTGTATTTTTCATTAAAACAATTGTGGCTGAAGAAAAAGAAGGTAAAAAGAAGGCTTCCTCAAGACTTCATCCAAACAGTGAACTACTGGAAATGAATCATTAATTGTTATTGTGGCGCTCTTACAGGGTATAACTAATGCAATGATGTCATATTTTGTAACATTTATTAAATAATCCTTTAAATCTTAAATTATGCTATTAATTGCTATTAACATTTATTTATTACTTAATCTTTCATATTCATATTTTTTAGATCATCACATGTATGCGAATGTTGATTCCCGATTCTTTTCTTTTTGAATTTTTCAAATTCTGAATTTTAAAACTGTTCTTAAGATTATTCAACATATTGTGAAGATATGTCGTTGTACCTTATGCAATATTTTCATTTCCAACAAATGGTAAAATGCAATCTTTTAAATCACTTTCTTATCAATTATTTCACAAAAAACTTTCATTTGTGTCTTTGTTATATGTGTGAAGATTAAAAGAAGATTCACTTTAAATTTTTTTTTTTTGCTTTCAATCTTTCAATTCATTTTTCATACATCACTAATAATAATAACAATCATTACACTAAAGTGTATATTTTATTGAAAATTATCAATCACACCACGATGTATTGCAGCTTTAAACTTTTCCAACCGTCTTTTTCGAGAATTCAACGCGAACTGAAAATGAAAATTTTAAATTTTTCTAATGGAAATGCTTTAACACGCTCAAGAGAATCTCTTTTGGCTGGAAATTCTCTTAAATGTTACGCATGGGTGCATTCAAAACAACTTGCACATTTTTTGTTGTTGTTGAACTTCATTTTGGAAAGAGAGAAAGAGAATGGAATGGAGTAGAGCACACACAAAAAAATTGAGTGAATAAAAACAACATCCTTCAATTTTTATTGCAACTTTATTACAATTAAATTGTTTACACAAGAATTTACCTTCTTTTCTTACTGTATAAAACAATTTTCTAAACTATCTAAGTACATAGAGAGTTGACAATACAATACATGATTGTGTAGGCATAACGATTATGTGTGAAAATAGGTACATGGATTATTTCTTCTTTTTTTTTGATTATTACAAAACTTTTTTTAAAGGTTTTTTATATTTTGCAATAATGTTAAAACTATTTTCGATATGAATAAATTGATAACTATCTTCAGTCTTAACGTAGATTTTAAGTTTTTTTTTCTATTAAGGCTTCTCTACAGTTCTAGTTTTGCACTATTTGTTTAAACACCAAAAGAGTGTGCAAATTCTTTTATGAGATTTTTAAGTATGATTTATTCTTACTTACTTATTGGCAAAAAAATTCTTCTCCAAAAATTTCATTGAGATTTTTATTTCAAGGCATAAGGCTCTATAAGTACTTTGGTAAATAATTTTGAAACTAATTGATCTCTTATTTTAATATGATGGAATCTCGAGTTAGTAAACAATTAAAGCATGCCATATAACATCCTAGATACCGATCATCTAATTAAAAAGTAAGTAGAAATAAAAAAATTTTCTCTTAAAATTAACATGCAGATAACTACTTGCCTCGCATCAATCAGGTTATCATGGGAAATGAGTTCATATTCAATGGGTTACTATTGCTACTGTTAGTATTAATATTTGAATTGTATGGTGAATGATTGCCTTCATTTATGATGAAATCACTAGAACGTGCGATTGTTGAATTGCTAACAGTGAGCACAACTGTTAGTCCTGAATCCTTGATTATCTTAACGACATCGCCATGTGACATATTTGTGATGTCATTATCATTAACTCTAATGATTCGATCACCAATCTTGAGCTGACCATTATCAGCTGGACTATTTGGTATAATTTTACCTATTGAAATATGACACTTAGATATTGAACTACGCAATGAAATAATTTTTATTTTCTCACCAATTGTTGAGCCGGATGACTGATTAGAAGATGAGATTATTACAAAACCAAAACCTTCATGTTCTTGTCGATTAATAATCACATCATAAGTATTTGGAATAACTGGTTGGTTCACATAAGAACTTTGCGGTGGTCGATAAAAATTGTTGAGATTCTGTGGTTTTCTTTTTCTTAGTAGCATTGTTACTTGTCCAAGAAGGGCTGCATCATTCATTAATTTTACCACAAGATGATGAGATGCACATTCCTGGAAAATTAAAATTAAATAAAGAAAATTAAAAAGCAGATAATTTTACTCAAGGGGTGTGAACTCTCAATTTTCGTAAATTTTCGCACAAAAACGCATTTTATCTCAATTTTCGTAAGATTTCTCATTATTTTTCGAGAGTTTTCACCCCTTGATTTTACTTACCACATTTACTCCATTAATGTTCACAATTTCATCACCGGTTTGAATTCTCGGATCACGATCTGCTGGTCCATCTTTAACTATATAACCGACACACACTTGACTACCTTCTTCTGTACCACCAACAATACGAAATCCAAATGTTCCTCTTGATTGTGCTATAAAAATTATAATATTAAATTTCTACATATTTTAAATTTTATTGATTTTAACTTACTGCCATCACTGTTGACATAGCTCATTTGTTGTCGTTCTAACGTCACTTCAACGTAATAAAAATCATCCTAAATATGGAAAACATTCAATAAATATCGATAAAATTTATAATTATGAATAATTTCTTACCACAGCGCTTCCATTTGGTCGATACGAGTGATAATTGTTATAAAGTTCACTTCCAACTCCTCCTCTTTTACGATCCATCAAATAATTATTTATTCGCTGACCGATATTATCGCTCATTTGTGGTGGCAAGTTAAATTGATTTTGAAGTAGACTATAATCTGAGGTATTATTAGATGATGACACATAATCACTATGTTGAGATTGTTTCAATCGATAGTCCTGACAATCATAACAAAAGCAACTGTCATGTGGTTGATGTTGATAGGGAATTGTTGATGGATTTTGCAAAGGTTGAATTGGTTGAATAAAATGACCTTGAGATGCTGATGGAATTGAAGGCGGAGGTGGCAGAGAGTAAGAGTGAGATGAATTTGCATAATAGTAATCACTGTGGTCATTTCCATTTTTAATATCGACTGGACTGAAGAAACGGTTTCGTACACCGCCACTTGTCTTCGATGTTATAGAGTCTGTTGTAGTGTAGGTGTCACTTCTCTGATCGTTTATTCCAAAATTATCAAATTGTTCGGTGAGTAATTTTGTTGTATCGTAGGCTGTTGTTGCTGTCGAAATTGTAGATTTATTATCGTCAATAATCATATCGTCATGATCATTTAGTTTACTATCAAGTTCGATATCATGTGTATTTAAATCATTTAACTGTATCGGTGTTTTCATTTGAACTCGCGATCTTGTATCAACAAGTGGTGTTTTTGGGCGAATTGGCAGCGTTTCTTTTGTTTGTGTGCTATAAATATCTGCGGTTGGCGTTTTACTACGGTATAATCCATTAGTCGTAATCGATTTTTGATCGTTCGATGTTCCTGCGCTATCAAGTTTGCTTCTCACTTTTCCATTAAATTTATTAAGACTGCTTCTGATCAAACCACGTTGAACACGCAAAATGGTCTCTTGATTTTTCGGACACTCTTTTAAAACTTGTACGACTTCATTATGTGTAAGATTTTTGATATTAATATTATTGATACTCAAAAGAATATCACCTTCCATTAGATCTTTACAGCATTGACGATCCAAAATTTTCTTCACTTTTTGTCCCCACAAATTACTTTCAGCAATTGTAAATCCAAAGCCTTGATCACCTTTTATAATTATAATATCGTGAATTTCAGGAATTTCAAATGAACTTTTTGCTGATTGATTTTTAAAACTTAGATCCGCATCGTTTGACATGTCAAGAAAATTATAATTGTCATTAAGAATGTCTAAATAAAGTCTGTTCTTCTCAACATCATCATTAAGTCCATTTACAGCAATTGTAGTTACAATTTCTGTATTAGGATCGCTTGGATCAAATGGCAACTTATATCCTCGACATACATCCAAATGAACTTCATCACCAGGCATAATTGATTGAAAAATGTTGACCATTTCATGATGTGTAAAACCAAGAACGCAAATGTGATTCACAAATACCAAGATGTCTCCAGTTTTAAGTTTTCCATCAAATGATGCCGGTGAATTTGGAACAATTGATTTTATTTGAAGAAATTCATCAATATTTTCATCATTACAATCACCACCAATTACAGTAAAACCCAAACCACGCTGTGATTTGACTAATGTTGTTTGAATTCTTTCACCCAATAATTCTGCTGGGTTCTTTGTGAAAAAGTTCTTAGGTTCCAATGGCAAGTCAACTGTTTCTGGCATGTAATTTGATGCAACTTCAAGTCTCTGCTGTTGCTGTTGTTGCATTTCTAAAGAACGTTTTGCTTGTATCACAGGATTTTCATATTGAGTTCGTCTATTCACATGGTCTGAAAAAAAAATTACACATATTTAAATTAGAACGATCATATGATAATTAATATTCACTGATAAGCATCTTTGTTCATGCATTATTAATAATTACCTATATAATATATTCCATATTCTGGATCAACGATTCTTTCCCACCCATACGGAAGTTCATCATCTTCGCATTCTTCAAGTGATTTCTTTTGAAAATTTCTCAATCTTGGATCAAGCCAATGTGATTGGCCTGTCGTGTGATCAATAAAATATATTTCACCGTTTTCTGTAATTGCTTTTTCCCAATTTAATGGCATAGGACCTAAACCGTCATCTTCATCTTGAAAGCCATTCTTATGATTCATTTTTGATGCAGACGGATGATGATAGTTTGGTATTGTCGATGATTCACCAATTTCTATAAGAAGAATAAAAAGTTTGAAGTGTATTTTTTATTTTATTTTATTATCTTACTTTTTGAGTAAAGAGAAGAGTAGAAACTCAAAACACGAATGTAATAGTAAAAGAAAAACACCAAAAATACTGAGAACCTTATGCACTTGTCGAAAAAAATATATAGAGATTTCTCGTCTTGTTATCTTTATTTTTGGGAATATTTATTTATTCATGCTCATTCCTCTTCTACGTCTAATTTTTCTCTAAATACACACTCTAATAAATTCATTACAAGATATGCATAGTGAGAAAGAAAAAAAAATTAAATGCCAGAGCCATCACATTAAACGAACAAAAAAAATTATACACAATAAACGTTGTGGCGTATAAATTATATGATGCTACTTTTAATTGCAAAATATGCGTATTATGTTAATTTTCTCTTAAGAAGTAGTGAGTAAGTGATTCAATGTTGTTGGAAAAATAACGAATGCGAGCAACGAGTATAAGAGAGAAATGAAAAAGAAGAAACAACCAGTAATATGTGTGTAAATATATAAAAACTTTTTTTCTTACCGTTGCTAGCATAACTCTTGATTTCTTCTTCCATTCTTTCGTTTATGTATATTTTCCCATCAAATATATCTTCTCTTCTATAAAATGCTGTCTCGTTAACAACTTTTTTCTTCCTTAAAATCTACTTCCGACACAGACTCTTTTTAATTGTTAACACTTTCAACCACTTTTCTTTTAAATTGAGCAAAAATTTTCATTTATTGAACTGGATTTCATTGAATCTTTCTCGCTTGATTTATTTAGAAAATATTTTCTTTTACACCTGTCGTTGTTTTTGTAATGGACGCATATGAATTTTTTAAGTTTTTTGCTATTTTAAGGCACTTTTTACTACGTATTCCAACTTATAATGATAAAATTTCTTTTTATGAACACTTTAAAATTGAATTTTTTTAACAAAACTGATAAGAAATCGAAAATATTATGAAAACAATTTTTTGTAATGATTCTTAGCGATTAAATAAAGCTCCAATAGTGTTATAATGTCTTATAATGTCGGTATAGAAGAGACTCTACTGACAGCAATGCTGTGGGCTTCTACACTATTGACTCCTTCATCTGTTGTACTCATTCGATAGCCGTTTTTTGAGCAAGGTAGTCGGAGTAATTTTCTTGTATTTGCAGTGATAAATTTTTAAAGTAAGTTTATTTAAATTAATGTGAGATTATAAAAGAAAGTGTCATAAAAATTTCTTAAATTACAAAATCATTCATCAAAATATTATGAAATCTTTACTTTTTTTAGTACTTTTACCTTTCGGTAGAAAGAACAAATTTAGAGGAGAAATCAAGGGTATCGCTATTATGAAAAAAATATTTCTTATGTTCTTATAATTATTGCAATAATCATTATTCAGTTTAGATTTCCAAATTTTTGGAAATAATGCAAAGGATCAGTGACATTTTTATTAATTAAAATTTAACGTTCATTTTTTTTTAAATTAAAATTTAATAAATTTCAAAAAATAAAGAAATTTTTATCAAAATTTTGAAAATACAAACTCTTTTAAAAATAATTATATAATAATAATAAACAAAACAATTACTACAATTTAAAGGCGCAGATCTATAATAAAACACATAATAAGTTCTCAGAATAAAAGAAATTAAGTAAGAGTGTGAATCGTTAATTTCATTTATGCCGGGACAAATAATCAATTTTATCTTAATCAAACAAATATAAATTGACATTGTATATTTGTTGTCTTAGGTCTATTAAACCGAAAATGTCGAAGCCTCTTCTTACAACCGATCCTGTTTATCAAAAACTTCAACAATATTACAATGAAAACGGGGCAAAAATAAACATCAAACAATTATTTGATAGTGATCCAAAACGTTTCGATAAGTTTAGCTTGACTTTAAAAACACCAAATGACGGTGATATTTTGCTGGTAAATTGACATTCAATTGTTTTTCACATTATCACAATGTTAATGAAAATTTTCCTCATACAAACATTTTCTCTTTTCAAATAGGATTACTCGAAAAATCGTATTACTGATGACGTGTGGAAGCTGTTGTTGCAACTTGCTGAGTCTCGTGGCTTGCAACAAGCTCGCACTCAAATGTTCAGTGGAGAACACATCAATATAACTGAAGACCGTGCTGTTTTGCATACGGCATTGCGTAATAAATCTGGCAAACCGGTTCTTGTTGATGGCAAGGATGTTATGCCAGAAATTAATGCTGTGTTAGAGCACATGAAGGAATTTACAAACCAAGTTGTTAGTGGTGAATGGAAAGGCTATACTGGAAAGAAAATTACTGACGTGGTTAATATCGGTATTGGCGGAAGCGATCTCGGTCCTTTGATGGTCACTGAAGCTCTCAAACCTTATTCAACTGGTTTGAAAATGCATTTTGTATCAAATATTGATGGTACACATTTAGCTGAAACACTTAAAAAGATTTCTGCCGAGACAACACTTTTTATTATTGCGTCAAAAACGTTCACTACACAGGAAACAATTACTAACGCTACATCAGCAAAAACATGGTTCTTGGATGTTGCTAAAGATCCAAGTGCAGTAGCCAAGCATTTCGTTGCATTATCAACAAATGAAGAAAAAGCAACAGCATTTGGAATTGACGCAAAAAGTAAAATGTTTATATTTACTTGTTTTTACTATACTAGACAAGATGTTTCTAATTTTAGATATGTTTGCATTCTGGGACTTTGTTGGTGGTCGTTATAGCTTGTGGTCTGCTATTGGCTTATCAATTTCGCTCTCTATTGGCTTTGAAAATTTTGTTAAACTTCAAGAAGGAGCATTCTTTATTGATCAACACTTTCAAACAGCTCCATTAGAACAAAATGTATAATTAGTAAATTTTTATTACAACTAATTTTAAAACGACAATCTTTTATTTTTAGGCACCAGTCATTCTTGCATTATTGGGTATTTGGTATTCTAACTTTTATGGCGCAGAGACAACAGCTCTTTTACCATATGATCAATATTTGCATCGTTTTGCTGCCTACTTCCAGCAAGGTGATATGGAAAGTAATGGTAAAGGTGTTACAAAGAGCGGCAAGCATGTTGATTACAACACTGGGTAAGTTGTATTTATTTAAATTCCTCTCCCCCATCATAATTAATGTGCGTTTATTTCAATTAATCTAGACCTATCGTTTGGGTAAGTTATTGCCTTTTCAATTGACCTTCATTATAGAATCAATGCGACAACATTCACTAAACTTTTAGTTTCATTCAATACTCAATGACATTCCATTCTCTCATTCATCTCAATATTTTACTTTTTGAAAACTTTAGGGCGAGCCAGGAACAAATGGACAACATGCATTCTATCAATTGATCCATCAGGTAAATAAAAATTTATTCTTGATGCAAATTTATTAAGTAGAAATTTAAATTAAACGTGACCTTTCAACTCATTATAGGGAACTCGTTTGATTCCATGTGACTTTATTGCTCCTGCTCAAACTCAAAATCCTATTGCTGGAGGTATTCATCATAAATTGATTCTTGCCAACTTTTTGGCACAAACTGAGGCTCTCATGTGCGGTAAGACCGAACAACAAGTCAGAGCTGAATTGGAAAAAGCTGGTATGAAAGGAGAAAAATTAGAGAATCTTGTTCCACATAAAATCTTTACTGGAAATCGCCCAACTAACTCAATTGTTGTGAAGAAAGTTACACCATTCACTCTTGGTGCTCTCATTGCAATGTATGAGCACAAAATCTTCACACAAGGCATCATTTGGGACGTTAATTCATTTGATCAATGGGGTGTTGAACTTGGAAAAGCATTGGCAAAGGCAATTGAAGGTGATTTGGCAAACAATGACAAAGTTTCAAGTCATGATGCATCAACAAACGGCTTGATTAATTTTATCAAATCTAGCTGGTAAAAATCTCACTCATCATGCACTTTAGTAATTATACATATTGATTACACAGACAGATTCCTTATTATTTTCATTATTATATGCTTGCTACCATACTTAACATCTAAACGTTAAACGTTAGAAAAATGTTATTCCATTTATTTGGAAAAGAATAAATCGAAAAAAGTTAATAAAATTGCTGATTTCATGTAGAAATTTAGATTATAAACAAAGTTATCAATGTGTATCCTTGAACGTACTCAATGCTTATACAACTTTAACTTTATTGTTGTTTTAGACGAATTCATATGAATGAGATGAGGGGCTAGGCATGATAAAGTATTTAATATTGTTTTCATATTTTTATCTTATTTAATTTGATTTTTTAATGAATAATATAAAATTGATAAAATATTAATTTGTATTTTTTCAATAAATATTAAGATATTCTTATTTATTTGATAGACTAAAGTTAATATTTGATTGTCGGCTAAATGTCATGTGACATGATTTACGTATAGTCGTAATGGAGAAAACTCTTCGTATAAAGTCTGTATAGAAAAATTTTATAACATTAAAAATTGCATTTTTGAGTGTCTAAATAGCAAATTTGCTACTTTAGTTGATAAAATTTTGCAAGTAAAATGTAAAGCTAACAATAATGAACAAAAAGAAGGCAGTTTTAACTAAATAGTAGATACAAATATAATTTTTTTTCGGGAAAGAGGAAGTCAAATGAAAAAAAAGTATTCTTAGGTAAACTATTGCAATAGAGGTGATTCTAAGATATCGAAAATAATTTTTAAAAAATTTCTTCGATATATAGAAAGTAAAAGGTTTTTATAACTCGAAAAAGATTGAAGTACACACACAGGGATTTCCAATAGATTACTTATTTTGAAAAAAAAAGTAAGTGCTCATAAATATCTATTTTTCAATTTTTGTACACCTATTGAGGAAGAAAAAGAGTTTCAATTTTGGATTTTTTCTCTCCCTCTTTCTATTCTGTTTTACGCTCATGTGTTGTTTATCGATTTATAAAATTTTGAGTATAGAACTCTAATTACTGACGAGAAAAATTTGCATCAATCATAATTGATTTGTGAGTAAACACCCTTAAACACAACAACGACGACAACAACACATACATTTAAAAGAAATATGGCAGAAGATGACGATAATAATCAAGTGTATCATCAAAAGGAGACAAAAATCATTTATCACATCGATGAAGAGACAACACCATACTTGGTTAAAATTCCACTTCCACCATCTCAAGTGAAATTGAGAGATTTTAAAATAATCTTGAGCAAGCAACAAACGTGCAATTATAAATTCTTCTTTAAGTCTATGGATGCTGATTTTGGGTAAGTAATCTTTTTATTAATTTATTCGCTAGTCTTGATTGCTTTTTTCGCAAGATACTTATAATTGATTTAAATGCTCTCTTTTCATCATTCGCATCTTTTTTACCTTTTCATTCAATACAATTTTTTTTCTCTCTCTCTTTTCACAGAGTCGTGAAAGAAGAAATAATTGATGATAATACAGTTCTTCCATGTTTCAATAATAAAGTTGTTTGTTGGGTAAGTAGCAAAGCAAAGTGGAATAGTAAAGTGCATAAACGCATAAATATCTCGTAAAAGAATTTAATTTCGCATACAATAGTATAAGAGAAAAAAACCTGTCGATATCATAAGTGATAATGATCTCTAATTTAATCTTTCTCTCTTTCATATGCTTTTTATATTTCTTGAAATACTATAGTTGGTAACAGCAACAGATACAACATCTAACGCATCAGAAAATCAACATACCACTGATGGTGTTGAGCACAAAGTGCGACATGGACCAGATGGAAAGCTTACGTATCAGGCTGTTACTAATTTCCTCTCATCGTCATCTGATCTGGCTTCTTCGACCTCCTTCTTTGACGATGATGAAACTGAAAATGATATGGATAAAATGAAGCATGAAAATTATTATGATTTTGATGAAAATTTAACGGAATATTCGTCAATACTATCAAGTCAGCAGAACAATCGATTGAGAATTAGAAAGAAACCACAAAAAAGAAAAAAGCGCCCCAATCAGCAAATGTCGCGCACTTCATCCTATAGCTCAATTACAGACTCAACTATGTCATTAAATATAATCACGGTGACACTAAATATGGATACAGTGAACTTTCTAGGTATTACAGTACACTTGTCGTCTTTTTTCCGCTTTACTCTTTAATATCAAATTTATTGATTTGCATTTGTCGTTTTTCCACATGTTTTTCAACCCCTTTTTATATACTCTTATTCTCTTTGATTCATTATTTCTATAATTTTTAGGTATATCAATAGTCGGGCAATCAAATCGTGGTGGAGATGGTGGTATTTACGTTGGAAGTATTATGAAAGGAGGAGCAGTGCAGCTTGACGGGGCAAGTTTGCTTCTTTATCCTTTTCTTATCATTTTTTGTAGACTTGTTCATTATAACATTCGTTTCTTTTTTATCTTCTATTTTATTTATTATTCTTCTGATTTTCCTTTTATTTTCTATTTTTTATCATTTATTACTCATTATAGAGAATTGAACCGGGCGATATGATTTTACAAGTGAATGACATAAATTTTGAAAATATGACCAATGATGAAGCTGTTAAAATATTGCGCGAAGTCGTTCAAAAACCCGGACCAGTAAGACTGGTTGTAGCCAAATGTTGGGACCCAAATCCAAAAGGTTTATTGATGATATATTTCTTAATAAAATAAAATAATTTTTAGTAAAATATTTTAAAGGTTACTTTACAATACCACGTTCTGAGCCAGTTCGTCCAATTGATCCATCAGCATGGCTAGCTCATACAAATGCACTACGCTCAACTGAAAATTTAGAAACCGAATCCGAAGTTTTAATGGCTGTTCATCCTCGCTTAAATGTCAACATGCCATACAAAGTAATTGTACAAGCAATGAAAAAACCAGACAGTGGTTTAGAAATTCGTGATAGATTATGGCTTAAGATCACAATACCAAATGCTTTTATAGGAAGGTGAGTTGAATAGTCTTTTATATGGACATTCACAATTTCATTATGTGATATTCTTCTTTTACAGTGACCTCGTTAACTGGATACTACAGAATGTTGACGGAATCAGTGATAGAAGAGAGGCGAGAAAATTCATTGGCAATATGTTGCGAAAAAATTATATAAAGCACACGGTGAACAAATTGACTTTTAGTGAAAATTCCTATTATCAGTTTGGAGAGGGTGACGGTTCGAGTGGACATTTATTGAATGAGGACGATGGTAATGAATAAATTTATTTGACGTTTGATATTTAAATTTTTTTAATTTAATATTTTTTCTCACACCCTTATTTTATTGCAGACTCTGCTTCAACATTGATTGGACACAGTCCATATATGGACGATTCCGAAAGTATTATTAGTGAACATGTTTCCCATTTGCCATCACATGTCAATACTCTTCCTCATCAAATAGGAACACCACCGAGTCTTCCTACACCACCTGACTGTTTTTTACCTGGACAGGCTCATTACTTTACAGTTGGCAGCAGCGTGAGTGCAAACGATCCCAATTATTATGTCATTGAAAAACCAATGTCAATGATAAGCGGCGGCACTTTACCTCACATGCAAAAGGCATCATCAAAATCGAGCACAACATCCAAAAGCTGTTCATCAACAGAAAGCCAAAAATATATGATTAAAAATTTAATTCAGCAGACGAATCACAGTGAGTGACATCAAATTAAATTAAAATGATTATGGCATGTTATTCAATTAATCATTTCTCTTTTTCTACATTTTTTACCCTTCTTAGTGTCCATCAAAAATGGCGATAAAAATTCCAAATCATCGTCCAATTCCTCATCGAAGGGCCATCAACATGATTAAGGTAATGCATTCGAGTGATGACGATAATTAAAAAGCATTACGCAACACATAAAAATACACATATACACACACAAATTGAACAATTAATAAGAATTTCATTTAATTTACTCACTCTAAAAAAATTGAAGTATATTTATGAAATACTTGTTTGTTTTGCCATATATATACAAAATTTCTACTTTTAATTGATTATGAAGAAATTATAATTTTTTTATTAAATTATATGATATATGCTGCAGCATTAAACATTCAATTCAAAATCCCATCTTTAAACTTTTCTTTTTTATTATTGATGATTATGATGACGATGCTATTTTTAATTTTTATTTTGTAATTATTAATGAGATCAAAGAAAGAGCGTTTATTTCATTAAGCTATTAATAATTTTAGTGAAAGATATGTAATTCATTATGCATAAATTTCATTGTCTCTCATTTTATTTCTTTCAATCATTTATTTTGTTGTAATTTTTTCTCTATTCTTTTATAATTCGTTTTTGAGCACTTATCTAATAATGGTAATGGTGCGTGCTTAATATACATTGTTAATTTTAATTGAATGTATACTTACACTCTCTCATACACACAAAAAAAATTATAAAGCAAAGTTTTCTTCTTTTCAATTTACCTAATCAGATGATAGACAGGAGAATTTAATCGTTCATCAGATGAAAACTATGATATGAACACACTCATAAATAATTTAAATAATTGAAATGATAATGAATTACAGGGTGTAAATAGAAAAAATGAACTACTATGAAGATGATTGAAAAGAAATCTATATTAATAAACTACTCTTTTACATTAAAAATTTTATTCGATAATAATTAAAAAGAGAATCGATAAAAATAGAAGAAGAATCGATTAAATTTTTAGTATTTTTAAAAAATGAAGCAAAAAATGGACTTTGGCAATCCTCATACGCAAAAAATGAAGAAAAACTAAAAAGTTTTTGTAATAAGAAATATTATACGACTAATATAATCAATGATAAAGTCAAAAGAATAAAAAACTTGAAAAAATAAAATTTAACTGGCATTTTAATTTCTTCAACTTTTTTCATCTCACTCTACCCTCATTTCAAAAGGCACGAGAGAGAAGTTTTTCAGTTCCATCTACAACCGCAATTATCTAACTCAAACGACTTTTTCCCGAGTTTTTTGTGTTAATTAACTTTCTGTATCTATCTATCTCTCATGCTCAGTTATTTTTAGCGTATTTTTGCAAAAAAAAATACGCTATTAGGCTCACGATGGCTGGCTGGCTGGCTGTATGAGACAGTGATAACTCGGCAACGGTAAGTCGTGGAGAGGTGGTTGATAGCTTGTTAGAAAGTTCTTGACGTGTAGGTAAGCCATCAAAAGAGTTTTTTTTGGGTAAGTGTTGACCCAAGGGTGGTCCACCTGGTGCATGTCCATCACATGGACCAAAAAAATTTTTTTCACCAAAAAGTCTTAAAATGTCATGAAACGTCGAGAAAGCATATCAAAAAAATTTTAAAAAAAATTGACATGTTGCCAAGAAAATAGGACTGAAAATATGTGAAATTTTGTTACCCAACACTGATCTGTTAGGCAAAAATGCGCTCTAATCGTCCGACCATCCAAGGTGTCGAGATTGATATATTTTTTCAGTATATATTTCTTTTCACTCAGTGTATCAACTTTACTTTTTAATTGTTGTTTTAATAATTGATAGCAAAAACCCCGTAAAAATTTTCTTTTTCGTCAAATAAAAACTTTTTTCCTCGCTCTCCCATGCGATAGTAGTTACGAAAATTCTTTACTGGTTGTATGTGTGTATATTAGATATAGTAAGTATGATATCTTTTTCTTTCTTATATGATGATGAGCTTGTATAAAAGGGTTTTCGAAAGTTGTAATAATAATTAGAAATGATGATGGAAAAGGGGTGTTGTATCTTCTTAAATTCAACTAACTCTTTTAATCATGAAATAAAGTATTTTCCTTCATTTTAAAATCCTATTACAGCAAAATTCTAAAGTAGAAAATTTTCAAAATGGATATGCAAGTTTTTTTTCATAATCATCATCATCGTCAGAAAAGCTAAAAATCATCCAGAAAGGGATTCAAAATACTCATGTATGCATTAATTACGTTTTGCTAAATCTCCAATTGCATATTGTCAGCACATTGCATACATTTATACACATTGGCTTATAGATCGATCCCATTGCAACCGGAACAGAGGGCACATAAATTTTCTACAATTTCCACCTATCTATGAATAATCATAATGATGATGCTGATGATGTATATTTTTGCAAATATAAATCTATATGCATCAACCATGTTTTTCGATTATTAACAAATCCATATAGCAGTAGCAACATTTAAAAAATCGCCTAACAAACAGCAATCATATCACAATCATATTCCCATAAGAAATTAGACTATAACGCTTTACTTTTTAATGAACTCAATTTTCGAGTTAGGAATTCATGTGTATGCATGCATTTCAAAAAATACCTATTGTTTATACAATACATTATGCAATTGCATATACCTACATTCATTTGACAGACATTAATGAAAAATTGCAATTTTAGATGATTTCGACATGTACACATGCTCATCATACATGTTGTCTCACTCTATGGATTCATTCATGTGAGTTTGACCAATTTTATTGCACAATAAGTCGTTTACATTCTCCCTCGATGGCGATATTTATAAAAAAAATAAATTTTGCTTGCCACATTCATCCATCCATCTATAACACTCTTCGCCTCTCATTGCAATATACATGTATCCAGTCATATTTCTAACTTAATACAAATCCTCATTATTTATTTATTAACGTTTAATCACGATGATAATTCCATAACTAGTTATAGGTAGGTAGATCTAAAATGACAATAACAACAATAATAAAGGGTAATGAAAGATAGTCAGTAACAGCAGCAGCAAAAAATGAAAATTATGAAAACGCAAAATTTTATGTGAGAATGTAATGTAATGTGTTATTTTATATGTATAATCGAGGGCAAGTTAGAGAGAGACTTCCATTTTGGCAATATTTGTATAATTAATTCAATTCTATCTAAATATGACCCCTGTGAAAGCTTAATAAATGAATATATGTCCGTACATCCCTTTATACATACAGACGATTTGATTATTATTATTTGCTCAAACCCATCTACCGTAAAACAGTATGTTTTTTTTTAAAAAAAAGTTATATCTGGATCAGCATTGGATAATAATGTAGCAGAAAATTATACTCATTAAAAACCATCCCATTATAATGTGATTCAGATTTAACATTTATTAGTCAGGTCCGAAAAAGTATTTTTATTATAATTAAGTAGTTAAATCCACAAGTATATGAATATATTCATCAAATGAGAGCATTAAAAATTATTTCATATTTGAGAGTTTGGGAATATTTTCTGTTATATTAAGAGAGAGTAAAATATTTTAAATTTTATCAAATTTATATATTATAAAAACACAAGAAATACTAATTTTAAATAGAAGAAGCACATATAGGTTTCCAAAAAATTATATTAACTGATAAATAATTAATTAACATTCGAGAGAAATCTAATCTAAATTTAAATTTTTACCCCTTTCACTCGCTTATACTTGGAATGTATCATAATCATCATCATCGTCACATGATTTTTGAGATATGCACGAGGAAATTTTCTAATTTGACATTTATTATCATCATCATCAGCTTTAGTTAAGTTTAAATGAGAAATTCTTCATTCTATTTAGTTAGTTTAATTTGATTCACATTCTGTTCAACACAAAAAATAACCATTTGTATAGTTATCTCATGTATGTGTAAAACAAAATGTTTTAATAATTAATCACACACGAAAATTTTTCACTGGTGTATTCACTATAAAATATAAAATTCTGTATCGAGTAGAAATATAATTTTTCAAGAGGTCTCATGAGGTGCAAACAAATGAATCTGAAGTTTCGAGATGAACATGAAAAAGTATAAGTGAGAGAAAGGCATGATTTAAGTGCAACTTGTAAGCATCACACGAAGAAATGTCGGAACATTATTCTTTGGAAAATGTCTTCTCTCCATTCATTCTATGGTTTCAAGCAGTTAGGCATGAAAGAAAGTGGCCATTTACTGTTATGTGCTTTTAACCCCTTTTCTTTTCTTCTCTTGTAATGTACAATAATACAAATATTTCTCTCTTACCATACCACCCTCTTAAACCTCCTTCCTGTCATTTGTGTTTTTTTGCCATAACAAAAAATGGCAATTTCAAGAAATATATGGGCAGAATTTTAAGAAAGAAGATCCATTTATGCTTATACTCAACATCTACACAATATAAACAAGAATGGACCATAAAAAATGGCTAAAAACAATAAAATAAAATAGATGGAACCCTTTTTCTGCTTAAGCTTCCCTTTTTTGTGTGTTTTTTGTTAGCAACATATTCTGCAATATGGAGAAAGAATGAATGAGTTTTTTGTGTGTTTTGCTTTTTCTGCATACATATAAAATATACTGTAATCTCATTTAATTCTTGACCACATGTCAAGGTATGTACATAAATACATGAGCCTCTTCTTTCACTCTCTATAGAGAATATATTTTATAGCAAATTTTTTATGAAAATGAAAAAAACTAAAAGTTCACCTTTGCTTGTGTACTGTAAATTTTGTTTAAAAAAGCGTCTTACTTTTAAATTGAATTAAAATACAACTTGTTTCATTTTTATTGTTCTTTAAAGAAGTAAAAGAAAGGAAAAATGAAATGTATTTTATGTTTAGTTGTTTAGTATTTTACAGTATCGTTAGAGCCATCTTAAAAGTGAGAGAATTGAAGAAATATAAAAAATAGTTGTAAGAAACATTTTGAATATTTAATCAAGACTCTTATGCCATTGTCCAGTGACAAATATAAGAAAGTAGATATTTTTTACGGTTTCTCACAATAAACAATTCAATTTCATTTGTCTTTTGGTCCAAATTCCAATAATTTGATTTCTCAATATTTGATGATACGCTCCAATGTCGCCCAGTCATTCAATTTCATGATGTGCTTGCTGTTGAGTTCAATATCAAGATATTGTTGCTAAAAGTCATCGCACACACAAACATACTCATGCTGAGTGAAAGAAAGAAAGAAAAGTTTCATCAACAGCAATAGAAGATAAAAGTTGTGAAGCTGAAATGGCCATCAAGATGAAAATTAAGAAGTCGAATGACATTTTGTTGATTTTTAAATGTACTTTTTCTGTACGTACTTTCCTTCTTCTCCCTTCCTTCTATGCTACATAAAAAACAATATGATGATAAGAGAAAGTTGCTGTTGATACAGAAGGATAGAAGAGATAGAAGGAGGACGAAAGACAGAAAGAAGAAAAATAAAACTTCTTGACGTTTCTGACTCGAGTGAACAAAATAATCTCGCAATTCAATTAAAGCTTGAGCTCTCCGACAGTCATATTGTCAAGAAAGAAAATTTTTGTATCCGTTTCACTCAACGTTTATAGAGATATAAAAATGGTACAAACAAATTTGTTTCTTCATCTCTTGTATTTTTTTTGCCATGGCGTAAAATGACTTCAAAAATATTTCTATCTCTCTTAGTTTTAGTTTTTTTTTGTAAAAATGAAAACATTTTGAGGAAGAAGGATAAAGAGGTAAAAGTTTATCTCTCTTATTCAGTATAAGAATATATTTGTTATATGTAGTTGCAAAACATGTACTACTATTTTTTTGAAATGGAAGTGGAGTTTTTTTTGCTGCTTACCACAAAATTCTTTCTAATATTCATCTTTTATTCATGAGAGTTTTTCGCTCCAGAGTTTTTTTTATTTAAATGAAGGGTAGTTACCTAGTTCTAGGAATATATGTGTAGGAATGTCTACCTTACTAGTTGACTTTTGAGCCTAGTATTTTGATAATTACAGAACATTATCGTTGTGTAATATCTGTATGTACGTTGAATAACTTTTTAATTGCCATCAAATAATAAAAAATTTATTTTCACTTCCACTTCTTATTGCTTTGAACTAAAACAATAAAATGATTTTTATCGACTTTTTCCCGTTTTCCGCCCATAGTGCATCACTGAAATGAAATTGAAAAATTCAATACTTATTTAAATTTTTTCGTAATTAAAAGTTTTATTTTTCTTCATTCTTCTAAGTACATTACTAATTATTTTTATCGAAATTATTTTTTTATCTTCATTTCTTTTACTTCACTTTATCGTCCTAATTTAAAACTAACTATGTATGTCATTTTTCAAGATTACAATACATAAGTAATTTTATGTAAATGCAAATTATACTGTACTTTTTATGAAATCTACAATCTAATGGCATTTTTTTATCATACAATTTTCATTTAAAATTTTTCTTCTTTAAAATTCTCAAAACTCTCCTTAATGATTAATCAATTGAGTTTTTTGTAGGGAAATCATGTAATTCTTTCATTGGAAAATTCTTTTAACTATAAATCACATTCTCCACGCCTGTTCGATTCACTATAAAATGGAATATTTCTCATTTTTTTATTAAATTATTTACATTATATTTCTTTCAATTTTTTTACTGTTCATATTCTTCATTCGTGGGTGTGTGTGAGAAAACTTTTAAGTGAAACATTTCATTTTCTTCATCGTTCGCTTGCTTTCTTGCTCGTTTGTGAGAAAAGAGAAGAAAGAAAAGAATAAAGTAATGAAAAAAACGGAAACTCTTTCACCATTTAAAACTTACTCAACTGATTATTTCATTTGAACAGAAAATGAGAAGTGAAAGAAATGAAGGAGGCAGAAAGAGAGGAAAGCGAAAGATGTGAATTATTTATGATTTTCTAATGGAATAAAGGGGACGTTTATAAATAACGTAAAAGATTCGCTTCCTTCTTGATATACATTTATGACAGACAATGAAACATCACGACGATGATGATGATGACTTAATTTTTATCCCCTTCAGTTCAAAAAGTTTTTTATTCTGAAAAATGAGAAAATCTTTTTTTCCATTTTCTACACGAAAAAATGTTTTCTGTTTTATGCAAACTAGGGAGAACTCAAGATGTCTGATTAAAGAGCGATCTCAGCTGTAATTAAATAATTATCATCATATTTTTATTTATTTTTTGGCCATTTTATCTTGCTCTTGTTTTTTATTGACTTTAAAGTGAAGAATTTGACTCTCGACTGAAATAATTGATGAAGTAAATTCTCAATTTACAATTATTGCTCAATTTACACATTTCTCTTATGTACATAAAAAAATAAATTTAAGACAAATTATAACTTGTACATTTTTACTATTTTTCATTCTGTATGTGCTGTTCATTGTGTGTATGTGATAACGGAAGAGGGAAAAATCTATCGAACTTGAATTTTCTTTTCTCTTTTTCTATAAAATATCTTCTTTTACCTCTTTTTTTTGTTTTGTTTTCTAAAACCCACAGCCACTATAATTTTTTTTCTCATATTTTCATTTTTGGTCTGAGGAGTTTTTTCTTCTTTTATTGATGTAAAAAATAATTTAGAAACAATAATAGAAGGTGTTAGTGATTTGATGATGAATAAGACAGAAAATTCTATACACGATTGATTCTAGAAGTTGCATTATTTCTTTTATTATAAATTTAACGGCAAATTTGAAAAATTATTAACCGTTAAATTTATAAAAAATTTAAATTCAGATATTTGATATGAATGACTTAAAAATTGCCAAGAATACAGCTCATAACTTATAATTATTTCTTAAAATGTAATTAACAAATTATCGACGATATTTTTCTATACAGTAAAAAGTTTGTTGCTCACGTGTTTTGTGTGGATTTCTTTGTTTTATCTGGGCTTTTTCTTCATCAATTTACTAATTTAATAGAATTTTACTCTTAATTAATTTTTAATTTATTGCACTTATACAAAATTATAAATAATAAAAATTTCTTATCTTTTTTGATTGATTAGAACAGAAAGTTAAAAGTATATATTTTTTTGTGTCTAATAACCAAAACCAAAGCCCAATTGTTGTTGTCAGTGCTGAGCTGCGAACTTCATTCGCTTTTGTTTCTGACGCTGATTGCAAAACCAAACACGAACAACATTTTTCTTTAGATCCAATTTCTCGGCAATTGCTGCGATTTTCTCACCTGATGGACGTGGCTGGACGGCGAAGTATGCTTCGAGAGAGCGCTTCTCAGGAGCCGCTATGGATGTCCTTTTTCTTGAAAAAAGACTCGATATAGATTACTTATTAACTTTAAGCTCATAAATGGAACCAAAGAGGCGCGAAACAAAAGAAAAACTCAAATTTTGTTTGTGTCTTATGATGAAAAATAAAAAAGGATTTAATGATGATGATTTTTTTAAATTTTAACACAACAAAAATTAAATTTCTCGTAATGATGATAAAACAAAATTGAAACTTCTTCTACCTTTTCTTTTCACCATGTGGCAAGACACTAGGCGCATCTGGATCACGTCTTTTATTTTTCGCTTGTGCCTCTGCTTCTTCTAACCATGCCTAAATTAAATTTATATTTCAAAATCATTTTCATATATTAATTAATTTTAAAGTTCATTACCTGTAATATTGGCTTTAATGCTATCATGTTATTATGTGATAATGTCAGACTCTCAAATCTACATATTGTACTTTGTGACAGAGCACCAACGCCTGGCAACTTAAGATTTGCTAACGCTTTTCCCACATCGGCTTGTGTAACACCTTCATTATTTTTGAAATTGTTGTAAGTTGAAATGCCGTGGGGAAAACATACAAACACACACACGAAGATAGATGATGATGACGATGATAATGGGTGAGTGGTTGTAGATAAAAAGGAGAAGAAAAAGTGGAAAAAAATAAAAAGACAACAACAATTTTTTTGCAGATGGATAATCATAAGTGGCAATTAAG
Source organism: Polypedilum vanderplanki (assembly GCA_018290095.1). Taxonomy (NCBI): domain Eukaryota; kingdom Metazoa; phylum Arthropoda; class Insecta; order Diptera; family Chironomidae; genus Polypedilum; species Polypedilum vanderplanki. The sequence goes on along the minus strand of CM031381.1, from coordinate 19,438,184 downwards.
ACGAAGGAAAGGTTGCTGGAAATTTATAGCACTAATTATTTTTCTGCTCTCGGCAGAGAATAAAAATGAGCTCTTTGCAGATAAATTCTATTAAAAGGTAAATTTATCAACACACAGAAAAACTCGACTCTTTTCTAATGGAATCATTATAATTTAATCTTTTTTTCTAGCTAATTTTTTATGCCTTTCTAGTAAATTTATTTAAATATACTTGTTCGAAAAATACCGACGGTCAATACTTTATTTTTCCCACACATCTGCGTGAATTCATAAATTTATAATTTTTTTCGAAAACTCATAAATTGTGTATTAATAGAGTTTACCAATTTTTGATAATAGTTATTTAATTAATTAATGGTTTCAGTAAGCACGAATGAGCGTACATAGTTTTCATTTTTCTGTGGGAAATTTTTATATTTTTTTCTGCCTATTTTAAAAATATTAAATTTTAACGGAAATCTTTTTTAAAAGTAATTTTAGGGTAAAGGAACCTATTTATCGGCGTATCCTAATTATCGGCGTATTTTGAAATTCACAAGTTCATCACTATAAACTCATTCCATTGATAAACAAATGATTTATTATGATAATATATGACATTTAAACACTATTTAGCACTTCATTTGATCTGCAGAGTCTTTATTTTACGCGAAATGTTCATTTTTTGATTTTTAAAAATAAATAGAAAATTTTGCAATATTTTCATTCGACAATTTTTCACTAAATAAATTCACTTTTCCCACTGTTAATAACTTCACTAAACTACATTTATCTCAAACAGCACATTGCAAAGATTATTATATAATTTGAATGATTATAAAAGAGCTAAATTGAGTGAAACTTGATGGAACCTAATTATCGGCGTATTGGAACCTAATTATCGGCGTATGAAAATTGCGATTTTAGTTGCGCTTCATGAAAAAAATTACAGAGGTCGTCGGCAAAAATCAAAACAAAAAATTTCGAAATTTAATTGCTCCATTTAAAATCAATTTTCTTAGTATTTAGTGAATTAAATTGTCTTTAGGAAGTGATAATAAGTGTAAAAGAATAGTTCTAAATAGTGTTTAAAAGTTTTCGTGCGAAAAGTAAAGTGTAAACATATACGCCGATAAATAGGTTCCGAGATACGCCGATAATTAGGTTTCCATACGCCGATAATTAGGTTCCGTATTCAAAAGTGAAATTGTGACTAAATTATTTATCGCTCACTTTTAAATAATGATTCAAATAAAAGTGCTTCACTTCATAAATTAAATACTTTAAACAGAATTGGAAATCGGATTAAAATTAAGTGAAATATAGTGTTTTAAAATTTTTTTTTCTAAATACGCCGATAAATAGGTTCCTTTACCCTATTGTAAATTTTACTTTCTTTTTTTTTATTTAAAATTAATAAATACACATTTGAATTTGAATCGGCATTTCATATATTATATTTACGACTAATTTTAAACATGATAAAAGATTTATTGATTAACATCAAAGTCAAGTCAATTTACATAAGATTTTAATAACTTGATTGAAATTTGATTCTGTAATTAACTCAAACTTAACTCAATTTCTTTTTCAAAAATCATCAGTTTTAAAGTTTATAAATAATTATGAGACTGGAATTTTGTAATAAAATGATTATTTAAAGTTCATAAAACTAACAATATCACATTTGTAAGGCAAAAAGTAATAATTTAAAATATTTAATAATTGATTTGTTAACTTGAGTTAAAAAATCTCAAATCCTTGATAAAAATTAAATTTATTTATTCGTGAAAAATGGAAAAAATTCAAGTATATGAATTTTGCATCATAATGATTATTTCAACCTCATAATTTTTATTCATCTCACTTGCTCATTGTAGAGAGAAAATTTAAAGTGCAGTCAGGAATGTGTGTTGTATTTCAATTATATTCCAATTGCCCCTCATTTTAATAGTTTTTCATTGTATATGCAGCAATACCCGAGCTCATCCATACATTCATATATATGGCTTTAATTTATTGTATTGAAAATCTTTTAATTTTTACGAGTGAAAGTCATTGTGTATATACTGGTAGTGGCTGAATTTTGATTATTTATTGCGATTATTATGAATTTAAATAGAATTATTATTTAATTTATGATTCTGTTGTTCAATTTATATATTAATTCATATTCATTTATCGAATTATGTGTGTTTGTACAAGATTGGGAAAATTACTAAAATTGACCACAAAGAACGCTTTGCTCAAGTGTATATACATATCGAGTATTGCATTAAGATGTTTTAGAAAATTGGCGAAAAAGCATCTAGAAGAAGTCCTTCTTGAGAAATCAATTTGCCTTATTGAATTAAATCGAAATTGTCTTGATTGCAAAATTTTCCATTTTCTTTAAATGTCTGAAGATGCTGTTTCTTCTATTTTATATCAATCGAAAAATTTATATTATATTTACCTAATTTTATCCTTCGCTGTTTAAAACGTTCAGCAAAAGCTTCGAGTTCTCGTGGATCGGTATCTTGGTCGGGATGTAAACTTGCAGCTGCAACTGCTGCAGCCATAGCTGAATGATGTGAACCTAAATAGAAAATAATTTTAATTATCAAATAAATGACAAAATATTTTTTCATAAAGAATATTTTTAGAAATGTTCGCACCAGGTGTGTGGCCGCTTAGTGGACCACCATGATGATGATGACTCATCATATGATTCATGCTGTGGTAGGAACCATGAAGCTGATGATGTGATGATGTGATTGGTGTTTCGGTCATTGGCGTTAACGTTGTCATCGAACTCGAGGGATCAGACATAAGATCCAAATTTTCCATTCCATGCATCTGAAACATATTTTTTGCCTAATAAAATTGCATTAGAAAAAAACTTTAAACATACGGTGCGCTCTATATTGAATAAAGAAGAATAACAAACAGTGGCAAAAATATCAATTATTCAATCATCATGTCCGAAATAGCAAAAAGGCGACATAGAGAAGAAACAAGTTTCGCTCTATGTGGTTAACATTTTATAACATGAAAAATAATTCGAATTCTCATTTCGCACGATGTGCAATGCACTAACAGTAGCAGAAGCAGCGCATCATGTTGCACAAATGCATTTCATAAAAAGAGAAATTTTTGGCATCAAATGCATTTCTGATCCCGATCAAATGTTTATTTCATGACACTCTCATACTGCTGTTATTGCACAACCGGACCGGACGAAACAGCGACGACAACACTCAACTATGAATGGCGTATTAAAATGAATTCATTGAAATTTGAATTTTTAAAAATTTCACCAAAAATACTCGACCGGAAAATCAGAGGAAAAAAGGGAAAACTTTTCCGCATATGCATATGAGGCAGGTGTACTACAGAGAGAAATGAAAAGGAGTGAAATATGTCATTGCGTCATAGAAAATTCAAATGTGTACATCGAATGCAGAAATGGAGGAATTAAATCACAGTTCAATGCATTAATCAAAATGGCGAATGATTGGAGGAGCTTGAAATGCAATTTAAATTTCAATTTTTTGTTTCTGTTCTTTCCATAAAATAGAAATAAAAGAAGAAGGAGAGAAAAGTAATTTCATTATCATACTAACAAATTAAAAGCAAATTCTGCCCAACATTAATTTATAAAATAATTATTTGCATAACCAACAAGCTATTCCATCAATTTCTCATTGTAACCATAAGACAACATGAATAGGCAAAAAAATGAGGTTTTCATCTTTCGTCTTCATGATTCATGTGTTTGCGTTGAAATAAAAATAGCCGCAAGATAATTCAACTCCATGTGTCTGTAGCAAGCGCGCTGCTTATATTTATTTTTGAGCTTAAACCCGTGAATTGAATTTAATTTCTAGTAACGCTCATTTCTACCATATGACAAACAAGACAGAACCTTTGAGCTTTAAGGCATTTCCAAATATTTACTAAATAAGGAGAACTAACAAAATTTAACTTTTTTAATCATGAAATAATTTGATTAGCAACAAGCAGCAGTAGCAGTAAAAGGCCAAAGGGGATGAAAAAATATTCTATTCGCTTTTAACAACATAATCAATCTTTTTCTCTGGTTAACAGGCAATAAATAAAACCTTATGTTGTTTAGTAATTGGTCTGTCACGTTTAATTAGTACCATCCTCCAGAATCTCGCTCTTGTTGCTCTTATAAGGGTAAAGAAATGTGATTAATGCTTGAGCATAAATTTTCTTAGCAAATAATCACGCAATTAATCAACATTATATTTAAAAAACCAGCAACAAGCTTCTTTAAAAGGCGACCGAAAGTTATAAAGCATTCATGATGATGTAATGATTTACGCTCTCAATTAATTTACAACACAAACTCGTTCTATTTTCTTTCTTTACTGCTATGGATGGAAAATTAATTACGTAATTTATAAACAAAGTTTTCTTCACACTGAAAGAGAAATGAATCTATTATTTTGTCCATCAACTACATTTTTCGCAAAAAAATCTTATTTGTGTTGTGCATTGAACTTTATGTATGTTAATTAAAGTGAAAAAGAAAAAAATACTTTTTTAACTCAATCCCAAAAGACTTCATAAACTTTTCTTCTTAAATGTGAACATTTCTCTCTCCTATGTATGCGAAAAAAAACACATAAAATTACATTAAAGTACATTTACATTTGCCACATATGTTTTCGGAAGAAATTGAGAAAATTTTTCTTTCTGCTTTGACTTGAGTCATTTTTTAAGCAATTTTCAACTGGGGAAAATAAATAGATTCATTGATCGTTGTTTGAAAGAAAAATGAGAAAAAATTCAGGGGTGATTTTTTTGTATTCTTTGAATTTAAAATTTTGAGCTAACTACCGTCTTCCCTCGAATATAAGGACCGGTCCTTGTATTCGAACATAAGGACCGGTCCTTGTATTCGAACAAAAGGACCACCGGTCCTTCTATTCGAATAAAAGGACCGGTTCTTATATTTGAATCAAAACATGAAATTTTGAAAAACTTGAAAATTTTCAAAACGTCTTAAAATTTTTCAAAAAAAACTGGTAAATTTTAAAAATTACAAGCAAAAATTATCATTTTTTAACGGTTTTTTCAAAAGTGGTCCTTATATTTGAAGGTCCTTCTATTTCGAAGAAAAATGTCAGATTTTCGGAAAAATTTTCAATTTTGGTCAATTCGAATACAAGTACCGGTCCTTATATTCGAGGGAAGACGGTAGCTATTGAGTCAGTTACAGTTTATTTAAAATTGAACAATAATTATTTGTTCTTGCTATCTTGATTTTTATAGAATCGAATCCATAATTGATAAAATATCATTAGAAAGCAGTGTTGTTATACAGGCCGCCTGTGTTGCCTGTGGTTTGAATTTACAAAAAAATCCGTTATAGAAATTGTAGAGGCGCTAAGATCGTTTTGAAACGCCATCTAGATTTTCCATAGCGGATTTTTTGTAAATGTAAATTCAAACCACAGGCAACACAGGCGGCCTGTATAACAACACTGTTAGAAAGAATGACCAATTTAAAAAAGTAAATTTATTTTGTTTCTTTTAATCATAATTTTTTTTTAAAATAATTAGGTTATTTTATCATACTTAGTCTTAACAATTATAACAAAAAAAATTTTTTTTTAAGAATTGCCCATTAAAAATTTCTTAACCTTGTAAATCTTATAATATGAGACACTTCTTGTCAATAAAATAAAACAACAAAAACCAATGAATGAAAAAGAAAGAAAGAAGATGAAGGAATAACATTTTTATTGCGGTTTAACATACACAGACACATGATCAAATGTGTTGTTCATCTTCTTCCCTTATATCATATTTTCGAATAACGTATCAAAATTTATGACACGAAGAAAATAAAATCATTGAAACATTTTCGCAACAAAAAAATAAACCCTGGCAAATATCATTATTTTATTGTGTATGTGCATAAACATAACATTTGATTGCACCATATCCAACATCGTATATCAAAATAATCAACTGATGTGAACAATAAATCATAAAACCCACTGCATAGAAATTCTTCTCGATCCCTCGATTGCAGTGAGTAGAAAAATAAAAATTTGCCTTCAAATTTTATGATGTTTGTACACAATTATGTTGTTTTCATGCATCTCTCCCTTCTCTCAATTTTACCATAGATGTTATACAATAGGCAATGAATAGTAAATAAGATGGGAAAATAATGTGAAATTTCTATACGCCCTTGAAATTACCATTTAATGTATCCCATAACTAACCCCTTTTTCTTATTAACTTTCGACTTTCTTTTCTTTTTTTCATCCCCTTGTATAAGATCATTCATTTATCGTGTTATTTTCACTTGTTAACGCCCGTGTAATTCTTTTTTTTTGTCATTTAACATTCGGCTACTACTGCTTAAATATTTGTTGTACTTTTTTATAATGTTGAACAGATGGCAAGACAGTAATAGAATTTTTTTTATTACCCATGGCTAAATCAACCTGCTAACAATTTTATCATGACATTACTTTTTAATTGAAATAAGAAAAAGAAGAAATCGTCGACTGTGGAGGATGTTGGCTTTTTTTGCTGTTGCTACTGCTATATCTAATTTTCTTAAATTTGTTTGTTAGAAAGAAGAAAGAAAATGGAGTTCTCTCTCTGTTTTTTTGTTAAATTGCAGGACCCCAATTAATAATTCACGACTCTCTGGTGCATCCATTATGATAATAAAAGAGAGAGAGAGAGAGCAAAATGTACAGGAAAAAGAAGAATGAACCTTTTTCTGCACAGAGATTTTTTCACCATTTCAGTACATATATAGAGTGAGTGGCCTTCTTACCACCTCTCTTAAAAATATTCACTACCAGCCAGCGTGTATAGAAACAGCGAGGAATGAGAGGAGAAACATTTTTAATATTTTATGAAATTTCATCATAAAAGAATTTGTTAAAAACCCCGAACTGTATGAATTTTTCATTGGAAACATTTTATTAAAAAAAACTCCTCTCATGTAAATGCGATGAAAAAAAGAAATATGTGCATGTATATGTACCTGGAAGCAATCTTTAAAAAATAATGATTTTCTCTCTTTAATCGATACAGTTTAAAGTCAAAAATTTTATGTCCATATTATCTACACATACATTAGACATTCTCAAGTTCAAAAGTTATGCTCAAGTGGTGCAAAAAACTCTTCACACGCTCATGAAACTTGTAAGTACCTTATCTAAACATCTACCGACGAAAAAGATGAATCATTAATGAGTGCATTAAATTATTAATTCTTTTTCGTCCCGTGCTCAAGCTTGAATTATTTATGATGTGAATAAATTTTTTTTCGAAAATATTCTTCTCAATCCTGCGATAAGATTTTGTTTTATTTTTAGCTCGCACAATGACAAAATCTTCTTTACTTAATCAATTGAGCCTTTCTATTATGATGAAAATTTTATCAAAGCTCTAACTGATGAAAGGGAAAACAAACAAAAATCTCCGGAATAACTAATCCTTTCAATAAACTCCAACCCATAAAGCTAATCATGCTTCAATGCTATTAAATTTCACTGCTTTAATCATCATCATCCTGCTTTTATTATTTTTGCCTTTTTTTCCATAAAAATGAAAAAATAAACGAGAATTTTCATTATCCTTTTTCATTTGTAAAGTTAAAAGCAATTAAAATTTATGCAAATTTCTTTCTTTATTTCAATTCTTTTTGTGAGGAAGAAAGAAAGTAAAATTAGAAATCTAATCAATAATAATGATTTGCCCTCAATTCAGAAGTACTCTCTTTTTGAGCACTAAAACAAACATTAAAAAAAGCGGGACATTTTATGGTGAAAATGAAAACAAGTAAAGGTAATTGTTGTTTTCCTGCATACATACATTCACATACAACCTACATGTTGAGTTTATTTTTATTCCATCATACATACAGAACTTTTTTTAGCGTGATGATTGTCATTGTCGTATGAACTCTCAATAATAATACACATGAAAATTTATTTGTTCGTTCTCTCTTGAAAGTAAAAGAACATATCGCAGAGTAGAGTAAAGCATAATATATGTATTAATGTCCTTCTTCCTTAATGTGTATTAATGTTGATTGGAATATAAGTACACTTTTAATATGATGAATGGAGTTCAAGCTATACCGACGCTCGATTGTCACACACTCTCTTCCCTTCTTCTTCTTTATATTTCTACATACTTCACTCACCCCATTTTCTCATGTTTCACATTCTCTCTTTTATGAGTTCAATGTACAAACAAAATAATATTTACATGAAATTAATTATCAGTACATTTTCAAGGGGATATTTTCATTCAAGTGCATGATTAGTTATTCTTTTTAATGAACCACTTTTCAGAAAATGCAAATATTTTTCTTTTGGCATATGGCAATACACTATAATTTATAAATGTTTTTGCAATTTTTAATTTTTAAGGATAGTTTCATTTCTGTATCGAAATTACTCCCAAGAGAATGTAAAAACTAGCAAATAAAAGTAAAATTTATCCCTATAGCTAAAAAAAGAGAATTGAGTTGATTTGTTGCCCTTAAAAACATTTTTCTTCATCCAATATCGTATAGAATCCATTTCACCTTTTTGTCGATGTTTACAATCGCTAAATGAGATTTATTCGAATACAAAAAGGATATTTATTTCAATTATCCATTGCTACTCTTTCTCTTTTTTTTTTTTTTTTGAAATCGCATCAATTGAATGAGACGAGTTGAACAAGCAAAGAGAGGTCAAAAAGTTGATTATTTTCAATATCTACTTATGTAAAAAAGAGCAAACGAATGGTCTGTTTGATAGAGAAATTTCACATTTGATTTTCATTTCGCAATTGGACAAGTAAATTGAAGCATCAAGTAACTTGATAAGGGTTGCAATCTAAATTTTCCTCTTTCACTCACTTTTTGATCTCATTTCTGCACATTGAGAATATGTAAGCCAATATGTTACTTATGCTCAATCTTCCATCAACATGACATGCTCAGTAAATGCGATTAAGTGCATAAGAGCCACTTACAAACAAATTGGAAGCCAACGTTCTCTTTTAAAAAAGGTTAATTTACAAAATTACAAAACACAGAAAGAGCTGAGAATTTTAATTCACTTGTCTCGAAACAACACCAATCAAATTATGCTCAACACGTGTCGATGCCGTTTTTGTGAAGATATAACAGTTATTAACAAGGAGGACTCGTACAATTGTAAATTATTTCCCTCAATACGATCGTAAAAATTCAACGCGCTTGCAACAACAATAGAATGCTCTCTCCCTTTCGACGATTTCCACTTTTTTTATTTCTTTCTGTCATGACTAGTCATTTTACTACCTCGGTTGCATTGGCTTTACGCAAAAATTGATAATAAAAGAAGTTGTAATAAAATTAGTCTCTTTGTTCTATGCAAGTGTTTGAGGGGTTCTTTTTCAAGTAGTGGATTATCTTACGATTAACAGAATTTACAAAAGATTAGAGAATTAAAATTGATTTCTTTTAATGAAATTTCTTTGTTTAAAAATTTTAGACTACCTTGATAATTTTTGAGTTTGTACAAGGCTTACGATAAAATTTCAAATAATGGAATTAAATTAATTAAAAATGACATAAGAAGAAAATTATTCTATAACATACTGATCTTTTTACACTATAACAATTTTCCCCTTTACTTTACAGTCAATTCAATTTTCATAATTTTTTCCCTCTTCTTGTAGGTAGGCAGGCAGGCAATGCACAACAAATTTTTTTTAGATTGATTATCGATAACCTCACACATCAATTCATTTTTCACCCCTCTGCATATTTTTACTCCTTCTCAAATGAATAAATTTGTAATTGAAAAATTAACCAAAGAAACCACAAATCGATTGATTTCAGTTTATTATTTTTATCAGCTGAAATTTTATTAAAATTGTTTTTTTTTTCTTTCAATGAATCAAATCGCAATCAAAAGATTTTGAAACAACTCAATTTGACAGAAAAAATTTGATGTTAGTGTCTCTTGAGTGTTGCCACGTGGCGATTTGAAGGGACGGAAAAACGTGTCTAGTCATTACGCAATGACGATGTTCATATGGAAATTTATGGTAATGCTTACACGCTCAAAGTTCAATTGCTTGTGAAATTGTTTAATTTGCCTCAACTAAACATAAAATAATTTTTCATTGAGTAAGTGCACTTAGAACTATTGACTCACCTGTAAAGGTCTTTGTGGTGGTGCTCCCATTCCGTGATGGTACATTACATCATGCTGTAATTTAAAAAATTAGTAAAAAAAATTTTTAAAGAAAATTATTTATTAACCTTTAGTTGCTGAGTCATTTGTTGATGTGCGGCATGACTTGACTGATGTTTCTGCATGTCAACTGCCGCAAGTGCTTCCGCTCGACTTAACAATCCATCATTGAGACCAGAAAACAAATCGCCCTGTAAGTAGAGTAAAAAAACAGCAAGAGATCAATGAAAATGAAAATTTATGTTTCTTTGAATTGGAAGAAACATTTTCAATATTAGCCAATAACTTTAATACAAGTGCGTGTCTGTATCTTCAAGAGAAAGAAGAAAAAGAGAAAGTTCTTTAACTTTAACCTTCAAAAAAGGAACGACAGAATGAAATTGACGTCATAAATCTTCATGATCTACATCTACTTTATACAGGAATCACTTTTGTGCTTACGTGCTGTCGGCATTCGTTCATTCATATGTATGTACTCTATATGTGCGTATTCGAAAATTCAATTATTTATGGTCTAGGCATTTTTGCATCATGTTGTGTGCGTTTTAAGAAAGAAACAGAGAGAGAGAAAAATCGAAGAAGAAGCGACAAGTGTGCTGTGTATGCTCCTTTGGGAGATACTCTCGAGAAAAAGTCTGTCTTCGCTTGCATGACTTGTCGCATTCAAGAGTCAATGAATGAATGAATGATGGAAGATCATCGATTTATTTTATTGATTTTTCTTCAATATTTCCTTTATTTTCCTAAAATTTATTTTGAATTTCAAAAAAATTGTCAACAATAATTTCAAAATTCAAATTCATTGTTTATCTCGTATAAATTTACTATATGGTTGTAAAACTATTAAAATTAAGGTAAATTAATAATAAATAGACTAAAGTAAGTACTTATTGTAAGAATTACTTGAAAACATTAAGAATGTTTGTCAAATTTAAGAATTTTATTCTCAAAAATCAAAGCATAAACCCTTATTATCAAATAAAGTTCTTTTTAACAAAGAAAGAATTTAAATCATGATTTGTTAGCAATACAAACATTTTGTAAGATGTAGAACAGCATATTTTTGACATCTAATGTAAATAAATGAATTTATCGTTTGTTTTTTCTCGATCAAAGCAAGAAAAATATAAGCGAACGAGTAAAAGAGAAAAATCATCTCTCAATGTGTACATAAAATACACATACATGTGTGTATGGGTGCAAAAAAAGCATGTCTCGAGAATGTGTACATATTCATCATTAGATGCTTTTCTTGTTGCTGTTTTCCAAGTGAAAAAAAATGTATACGTGAAATATTTATGAAGCCGTCTGTGTTTTTAAAAAAATATAAATAAAAATACACAAGCTTCCGTACATATAAACACACACATACATATATACGTATGCTGAGCAATACCGTACATGAAAGCCATCAGTGATGATGAATTTTATTTTTTATGTTATACTCTCTTTCTCTTATAAACATATACACACACACAAATGGGATAAGTAGGCTATAGTTTTTTTCCTTTAAGCACCACAGAAACATAAATTATGTAATGATGAAATCAATAAACCAAGAAACTCATTAAAATTTGATCATGGCCCCAACAGCCAGCCACAGCCTCTATGGGTGTAGATGATAAAAAAGAAAAAGAAAAGCTCTTATAGTTTCATATCGTCTCGACGTCGATATGACGATGATGTTCCGTAACTTCAATATTTTATGAAGGTCTTTCCTAAATTCTAAAAATAGGTGAAACCACCTTTAGGGAGGGCTTTAATATTTATTTATTAATTGATTGCACTTTTTGAAGCTCTATTTCTTTTTCTTTACACGTGCGCGGAAGTGATTTTTCTCAAAGAATCAAATCGATCGTCATTAAGTATTAATTTCTTTCATTTTTTTCAATTAAAGTCTCTGATTCTCCACTTTAAAATGGGATTAGTAACAGGTGTATTTGCCACTACGTTCTAGTGCAGTAAAAGGCACAACAATTGTAAAAAGTAGGTAGGGAAGGAAAATGCGTGCATTTGTTCCCTCGTCAAAAATTCACAATTTTTATTACTCGATAGTGGCAGTGTATAATTATTATTAAGTAGTGCACAACTTTCCCGTCCTTTTCGTGCTTATAATGCTATTACTTTTCATTGCATAACAGGTAGCCACGTATATGTGTTTTTTTCATCCATAAATGCTTTATTTCCTGCCATCATCACTCGCACTATGATTATTATGTAGATGAGGGTTGAAAATGCCCGTAAATTTGTGGTTTTTTCTCTTCCTGTTTTTCTCTCGTTTTCATTTCAATAACTATCGAAACGCATTTTAATTGACCGCGAAATTATCAATCAATTAAGAATTGGGAATTTTTATCATACATACAAAAGGAGTGAGTGACTTACATTAGTTCTAGGAGACCAAGAATTACACATTATAGAGGCATCTTCAAGCAATCGACTCTGAAATAACAGTATAATAATGAGTAGGTAAAAAAAGAAAAGAAAAGAAAAAGGAAATTGGAATAATAAACTTTATCAATAATGAATGAGATAGTAAAGGTAGGAGGCGACTAGGCTAGTGAAACTTTAATTTTCATTCTATACAATTGACAATTATCCTCGCGTCTATTTACAAAATTTTCCGCATGCTATTTAACAATTATCAAACAGTTCTACCTAAATAAAGCGAGAGAGAGAAAGGACATAACAAGATAATAAATAAAAAGCATTTCTATTAGAATGTAAACACACAAAACGTTTTGTCATGTTGTATGTTGTAAGCTAATGCAAAGTATTTAAATTGTTTGCAGGAGAAAAGTTCGACATTTATTTTCCATATATATTTTTATATCAAATATTTGTCTTTCAATTGCACCGCTCGTTAGTGAGTGAAAGATGGATGAGAGTTGACAACGGCTATTTTGTCACGATTCTAAATAAAACACTGTGTAAGCTTAGTAATTAACAGTTCTTTTAACTTAAATTGACCACGCAATACTTTTTAGTCAACAATCAACATAAATCTTTCTAAAAACTCGTTTTTTAACTCAAGAAAGTCTCTTTAAGTCTATGAAGTAAATATGATTACTTCCTAATTTTCCGCCTCTTTTAAGAAACAAGCGCACCGTAAAGAAAATTTTGAGGTAGGAAAATGGCTGGAAAATTTAATCAAGTAAAACTTTGTCATTCATTCTCTACAACAAGTATATGTGGTGTGTTCTGAGAAAACTTAAAGAGATTTTAAAACAACTTTTCTAAGTAAAAAGTCACATGGTAAAAATTTCTTTCATAAAAAAAGAAATCCTAATTTAATTATTTATGATTTTCGATCAATATTCAAGTTATTAAAAATTTACAATTCGAAAACATATGATCGAAAGAAAGAAAAACTTTAACATCGCATGCATTTAGGAACAAAAAAGAAAGTTTTACTTTTCTTACATTTTCAAAAGTAGCCAATCGTCGATATTTTTCTCTTTATCGATCCATTCTGTCGCCATTTTTCCCTTCACACAATTTTTCATTTCTTTCCCCAATGTATACCAAAAGAGAAAGAGAGAAAACAAGCTCAAAGAAAACATACACAACACACAGCAGAATATTTTTCTACCCCGAAAAAAAGAGCCAAACACTCATGTGTATACACTCGGCAGTGAATGATAGAGAATGATTTGAATGGAAGTGGGAAATGGAAATGATGAAGAATGGAAAGAAAGTTTAGTATGCAAACATCAAAAGATTTTATTCTATATTTTTCCTCTTCTCTAACTTCATACTTTACATGAAAAGAAAAAAATTTGAATGGAGGAAAAATTCTTGGTATTTATCGAGGGAAAATTGAGTTTGACTTCAATAGAAGTTTTGAATAGGAAAATAAGATCGATTAAATGAGAATTTCAAAAGTTTTCCTAGGTCAATTCTGGGTTCATTTTAAAAAATTCTAAAAAACTTATTAATAGACATGCTTATTTATTTGAAACAAATGTAAAAATTTCTTTATTTTCTGTGTTAAATTTTCAAAAAGATATTAATATTAAAGTGAATACAAAATAATTAGACTTATAAATTCACTAATTGACTCAAAAAAATTCAAAAGAAATCGAAATAATTTAAAAATTACAAACTTTACATTGAATTTGAATTCAAAAAAAAAGTTTTTCAAGGACTGGCAGATATTGTATCTAATAATTAAACCTTGTTCTAAAACTTCAATTAAAATCTACTAAAAAAATTTTTTCTTAGAAAGTGTTTGCATTAATCAATTGACAATGAGATTTAAAGCCTTTCATTTACATTCAATCACCCGCCTCTCTTGTATCACCAATCATGAATTGTTTAATTGAATGTTCCTCTATTCGATATTTTATGACAGATATTTCACTTTTTATGTAACGTGAGAAACTTTTTAGTTCAAAACATATGTCGCAACTAAAGTTTCTGGTCAATTGAAAAAAAATTATATAAAAGGCGGAATAAGAGGAGGAATAGGAAGCATATGATGTGATTCTCATTCACCGGTTATGAATTCAACTCTTTACTGTCGAACGACACACGTGTTTTCCATGTATCAGACCATTTTCATTAAATTTTTAAGTTTTTAATGACGCAGCTCGAGAGCTACTGTATAATATACTTTGTATATTACTACCATTTTCATATAATCCTACTTAATATCACATCAAGTACAGCGAACTGTGTATACTTTTTTATATTTGAATTGTACTTTATAAAGAAACCAATAGTGTCTCATGTGTATTAGCATTTCTTCAACATTTGACGTTTAAATTGAACTATAAAATTTTTCTCTTTTGTCGACTTTCTCTTTCTCTTTAGAAAATTCCCAAAAGTGACTGCAAAACTTTTTTTATGACTGATCTATGTCTACATGTTTGGTATTTTTTACTTTTTAAAGGTGATGGAATGAGAAATATAAAGTTTGAGGTTTGGTTAATATGAAACAAAAGTTTTTGACATTTTTAAATTTTTCTAGAAAGAAATTCATTTAAATAATTAATAAAGATTACTTTAATTTTATTTTAAACATCACCCACAAAATAGCAGAGCAATAAATTTACACCAAACAATACCTAAATTAATTCCATCAAATTAGCACAACAATTTATCCTTGCAATGCTAAATTTGAACAAATTGTATCCACTTATACCAAAATAAGAAAAATAAGAAGAAAAAGTTGTTTAACAAGGCCAGCACGAAAAAAACTTTCTTTCTGCATCAGAACAGATTTATAGCCAAACATAAACTTCATTAATTGTAATAAAGTCAAGAGAGAAAAAAGGCAAAAGAACTTTCTTTAAACATAAGAATAACAATTTTTCCTTCCTTAAATTAAACGGACATGAAACGCAAAGCGTGAAGGGCACATAAAAGAAAGTTTTATTTTCTCTATGAAAACAAGCAAGAAGGCAAGAAATAAATGGAAATGAAATTAATGCAATAAATTTGAATGAATTGTGAATTGTCGAAAATTAAATAAAAGTAACTAGAGATAGCAAGAAATGAGGGAGAAAAGTTAAGAAGCTTAAGAAGCAAAACAGTAGAGAGAATATACAAAATATTATCTTTATTGTGTCTAAATTGAAAATAAAAAACTTAAGTAGCTTCTTCTACTTTTAACAATGATGATGATTTCTTAATGCATTTTTAAATGCTTTTTAATGCAATTTGCCTTCTTGCCCACTTTGTAATGCATTCTGTCTGAATATGCAGTAACATTGAATTAAATGAGAATAATTTATGAATTTTATGAGAAGCGGTGCGACATTGACTTTAAAGGTTTGTAACAATTTCACACCTGATGCCAGCAAGTCAGTATCAACCTATACCTGACTTCCTTTTTTTTCTACATATTTTTTGACGTCTTGAAGCATTAAAGTATGCTCTTTATGTATATACACATATACAGCACTTGCCTTAGCCCCGATGGAGCTTTAAAAAATGATAAGACATTCACACACAGCACCAACTGAAGAAAAATCGATAAGCATGAAAAAAAGGAAGAAATACGAATAAATATTCCTAATATGACGCTTCTCAGCCGGATGAAATATATGTGAGGGCATAAAGGGAGTGAGCGGTTTCACATTAATAATTTAGCAGGAATTGAAGTAAATCTTGTCTTTCCTAGATATTTTTCTTTACTTTAAATAATTTTATCGTGCATTTTTATTGCAAATAAATAAAACTAAATACAAAACACATGCCTAGTCGTGAAAAAACACATGATGAAATTACTTACCGACGGATTTGTCATACATCTTCGCATCTGATCAGGCCCACGATAAGTAGGACTGTATCGACCTGGAAAACAACCTGGCGCTGCCATTTTCATTTTATCTGACGGATACATTGACATAGCTGTCATGCACCCACCAGAAAAGTCCTCCTCAAGTTTAAGCGCTTTTGTTGCGCTTTCAAATGGAGTTGGCGAATAAATTTTGCTGAATTTTTATTAAACACTCACAACCGAAAAAATGATAAATGAATTGAGTTTTTAAAAGAGCTCTTTTACTCTTCTGTGATTTTTTGCACTCTTTTTAGTCTTTTGTCTTTCTTAAATATTATTGGATTTAAAAATATTTCACATCATCATTGCACAAGTGTTTCTCAAAAAAAAATTTCTCTAGAAGAAAAATGAAATTTTGTTATCTAGGCGAAAATCTAACTAAATTCTCTCAAAAATGTTCCACATCGTTTCATATCATCCCGACGGAATTTTTGCAATTTCTCTTTTCTACCTTTTTGCCTGATTCAATTAAAAAATTTCAAAAATCGAATCAAGTGTATCGATTTGACCCAAATCAATTTTTAGTTTATTTTACCGCTGCTAAATGGTGTGTTAAAAACTACCCACGTTAAGAGAAAGCTTTCGCATAGGACAAAAAATTACCCGCAAAATTGAATAAACGAATTGAGTGAGTTTTACAATTGGAAAACGAATGTCCGCAGCGCATTCAATGCAAAGTGTTTGTAATTCGATTACGATTTTCAAAATTGCATGAATTGTGTGGTGATGACCATTTTTTTGTTTTGGTGATGTTATCTGGCATTGAATGAAATTGAATTGATTTTTTTGTAGAAACACACATGAAATTTATTGATTTCATTATTTTCTGTGACCAATATCCTTGATCTAATTCTCGAATGTTCATAATTTTTGTCATTTTAATGTCATATGATTTTTATCAAGGTAGAAATTGAAAGGGACTTGAACTACTGCTTTATATTAATAGAAAAATTTGAAAAAGCACATTATGAGCACTTAATGAAGCTTAATGAATGAAATTTGATGAGTTGATCATTTGGGAATAGTCAAAAGATAGATATGTATCAAATTAGAATTATTATTGAACTTTCAAATGCTCTGATTGATTGAGGATCATCAATTTAAATTTTTCGAAACTCAAGTTCTTTTTTAAAAAAAATTTTTTAATTTTCTTAAAGCAATTTTTGAGAATTTAAAGAAGACGTTGCTAATTTTTATTGCAATTTTTAGAAAATACATTATAAACTACTGCTGCACTTAATTTATTCTTGAATTAATAAAAACGTTGGAAAGAAAAGACAAAGACAAAAGTCAATTAAACTAAATTTTATAAAAGAAATATCAAGTCATATAAGTTTCTTGCATAGAAACAATTTTAAAAAGAATGTCAACAAACAACCAAAATAAAAACAATGCAATTTAAAAAGGTGCATGAATATGCAAGCAAATTGACTCTTAATTGACCTATTAATCGCTCATGTTTTTAAAAATTAATCAATCGTAATATGATCACACATCATTTTGAGCGGAAAATTTTCATAAATAATGAGTTTCATGGTGTCATACACATCATCTGTTTAAGTTATGAATTTATAATGAACTTTTGCATGTACACACACTCGATTTTTTTTATTTTCAATACGAATCTTTTTTACTATCTCGTTCTTTTTTAAACAGACTGCTGTATTTTTTTTTGCAATAATATTTTTTATATCATGAAAAGAGAATTTTAATTATAAAGAATTAATGTGGATTATTTTCGAGAATTAAATCAGAATTTCTTTTCTGCTTAGAGAAAATTCAAACCTTTTTATTAAATTACACAATTATTTTACACCTTTTTCTTTTGTCTTTGATTATTTTTTTAACTTTATGAAATCTTACTTTAGAAAGATAAAATTTTCAATCTTTTTTTAATTTTTGAGCAGCCGTCTTATTAGCATGACCGTTTTAGTTCAAACAATTGTGAAAACTAAACCTGAATGTTTTATGTTTTATTATCACCCACTTTTCACCACCGACAACAAAAAAATAAAGGTTCCTTCTCTTCTCTATCATGCCATATACGAAAGCAAGCGGAGGGAAAAAACAAATACAATTTTCCAATTCCTCTACGTCCTTTCACACTCACACATATACATAAACATGCTTTCATGACGATGATGATGATCAGGATGACGAGAAATCGTGCGCGGAAAAATTTTCATTTTGTATTTCTTTTTTTCGCATTAGAGATTTTTTTATTGTACTTTTGTACTCTCTCGTAAATGTTAAAAAGAGATTTTTTAGTTATTGATGCAGGGCTGATGAATAGAAAAATTTTTTTTAAGGAATTTTATTCTTATTTAAAATTTTTAAAAGAATTTCAAAATATTTTTTAAAAAATTAAAAACTCTGACAAAGAAATCAAATAGAATTAGTGAACAATAATAGAAAAACAATTCGAGAACGAGAAACTTTTTTCTCAGTTTTCCTCTTTTCTCTCATTTTCATACCTAAAAAGTACACAATGAGCGCATCAACACAAACGATACAAAAAGAGAAGGAAGGACGTAACCGCATGACAAAAAAGTATTCTTTATATTCACAATCTACTTCAGTCACACAAAAAAAGAGGAAAATACAGAGTGTTAGAGAAAAACTAGAAAATGGAAAATTGTAGGCGGTGCTCTAAGCAATAAGCACGATACTCATACATGCAGCATATTTCGATTACTCGTAAATGGAAGGAATTGAAAGTGCGCATGACAAGTAGAATGGAATTGGAAGTATTTTTGGAAATAGTTTTATTGACGCTTATAAGAATTCATTCAGATTGGTTAGATTATGAATAATTAAGGGCAGCATATCCTTCACCTACACATGCATCACTTGTCAATTTCCTTTTTTTTTCTCTGTGTGAAAATACAAACAGAGATTTTTTTCCTTTACTCACTTGCTCTCTCATTTCAACTTCTACAATCTTCAAATACTGAATGAAAGTTGGTGAGAAGTTGATTAAGATGATAGCACCAATTTAATATTGTCTTTTTTGTTGTTGAAAAGATGCTTGAAAGTCTATATCATCATTATCACCTTTCTTCATTAATTATCAATCTAAATTTCTTTTTTTTTTTCTAAAATTCTAATAAAAATTATGAAATAATAAATAGAAAGGTAAAAAAATTGGAATCGAACTATTAATTAACTCATTCATCTAATATTCATTTGTTTCAACCCGCAAAATTTGATTGACTCGCTATTTTCCTATTTTGCCGCCTTCATTTCTATCGTATAGCATACACATATCCAAAAGACATATGCATGACACATTTTCAGCTGAAACACAATAAAAAAGCCTTTTGCGAACCAAATTTCTCTCTCTCACCCGCCATTCTCTCAAATGACAATTCGTGTATAGTTGGCGTATTGCATATCACTTGAACAATTATACTCAGATGAGATAATTGAATAAAAGTGTCACAACAACTTGACATTCATGTTCAGGATTTTTCTGCACTCTCGCTTTTGCTTCTTTTTCTTTTTTTCGTTTATCAATCTATCCATGTGACATCTACATCTTTACGAATAACGGGTTAATGCGAAAGTTGAAAATTACATAAAACTCAAATTGAATCAGATTTCTTTTTCCTCTACATATATGAACCTGAGAGAAAATGCAATTTTTACACACATTAAAAAATGAGCAAAATAAAATTTCAAGCGAACAAGTGAGAAGGGGTAGATTAAATTTTCGGACACATGTTATGATTTTTCACGTCAATAAAACATGACATGATTAGGGAATTGTTTTTCCGGGATGAATGAATGTCTTAAATTATCATTAACGATTTGAAATGAGTAAGTGGAAGGAGGAAAAGGAGGGAATATTTTGGCTGGCTGCGTGTATATGAGACAGAAAGGGTTTTTTCATTACATCGGTCGTCATCAATATTATACAGTTAGTTAATGTATACTTTAATTATGACAAAGTAGTATTTTATTTTATTTTTTTGAGCAAGGAACCCTCTACGTAATATCAAGTGCACTACCGCATTATTGTAGAGTGAAGCAATTTTCTTTTTCACTTCAATTATACACATGTGGCCGATTCTTCGCGGTTTACTCGTTCATTTGAATGACAGTATAGACAATAAAACGAGAGAAAAAGAGAAAGAAAAAGCAATAATTGGTATTTAAACACGCTTCTGATGACTAAAATGAAAATGGAAATGAAAAAGAGAATATATGTATACAGTGTACAGTGTGTGTGTGTTATATTGGCACGCAATATGTATTGAATTGAATTGAAATAGAGTGGACATGAAGAAAGGCAATGAAAGAGACACAAAATTGAGGACTTGTACAGGAAATGAATCAAAATCTAAAAATAAAAAGAATTTTATCAGGTGTTCGACTAATATGTGTACATGTACATACATTTTTTTAGTATTTTCATCAAATGAAATTGCGTCTATTGCAATCGTCTAAATTGGATTTTTTTTTCATGTTGACTGAGAAGTTGGGAGAAGTGTTTATGGTTGAATTTTTATAGTAATTCATCTTATTATTTAATGAATGGCAGTTCATACAAAATGATTAGCATTCGATATTTTACATCATGCAAAGATAAAAAGTAAATTTATTAAAATCAAATTAAATTCACATTACATTCAATCAATTGATCATAATCTTTATGAAATGTAAGTAAATATTTGTAAATCCACTTCAATTGATACATACAAAAAAGCAGGTATAATGTGCAAGATAATACTGCATTATGAAGAAGAACTGATAGGGAGACTTTATCAAATCAATTCAAAATCCCATTAAATATGATCTCAAATCGTTAACCCTCTTTATTATTGTGTATGTTTACAAAAGAAGCAGTAGCTTTCTCCTTTTTTGCCTTTAATTTTCATAAATCCCTGCTTCATATTAGCCATAAATAAAAATAAAAAAGAGAGTAAATGTGAAAACACAACTAACTAGAAAAGAGCAACAGCAGCAGCAGTAGATTAAAGGCAGAAAATATGATTCTATGATCCATATAAAAGAGGGCATGAATAGGAGTGAGGGTTGAAAAAAAATTCCACTTTAATGGATTTATATATAGAGAGAAAGAACAAGAGAGTGTGAGGAAGATTCGAGCTGCCAGATATCGATGATAAGCTCTATAGAAGAGAGAAACACATCTGTCACCACTAATCTATATTGCCCCTTTTTTACAAGTCGATTTATGACTTACCCCAGGCATATATGCAAGTATTGCATAAACATAGAAAAAAAATGTACCATATCATCAACTCACTAAGTCCCATCTGAATTACATTACTCAAAATCAAACATATTTTTTTCCATTGTTGTGATTTGTAAATTTGTATATGAATAATTACTATTTATTGTACCGTAACCTTCCTCTATCATTTTCACTTGTTAGTTTTTCAATGTTGATGTGCACTTTGCAGAGATCAAAAAGTAAAAAAAAATTATCTATCTACAATTGAAAGAAGCAAAAAAAAAATTCCAGGCCACATGCGAGCAAATATGCCATAAATTCTTGTCATTTTATCGTGAGAATTATGTGATATAAATATCATATATAAGAATTTTGTGTGACTTTATCAATATTCAATTCATGACGAGATGCCAAATGATGTCACAAAACGTACACGACTTATGGTCGCATTTAAAATACGAAATCGAAATAAAGAAAAGAGAAGAGTGAAAAACATTTCTGAGTGTTGGCAATATTTTTAAATTACGATTCAATCAACACCTTACCCAAAACAGAAAGAGCGAGTAAGAAAAAAGTAACATGCACGCTCTAAAATGGCAATAAGAGTGAAGAGCTAAAGAACTTTTTTTATTGCAAACGGCTGCGGTGAAAATTTATGGTATTTGATTCGGCGATAAATTTGATGATTATATTTTAATCAAGTACATGAAATTCTTTTTAAACAAATTTCTTTTTTATTTTCACGATTGTAAAATGAGAATTGCTCGAGTAATGGTTGAGGGTGAAAATGAAGGTATGATGTGCATTCTCTTTCTATTCTTATTTTTTAGCACTTTTAGTTGTTATTTTTCATCACATTGTCTTTAAATCATAAAAATTTGAAAACTTTTAATTTTGATACAATTTTTGAAAATTTTACTTATTAGTCAGTAATTCAAATTATTATTAAGAAAAATGCGTCATAGATTCTAAAATTTTTATTTTATTTTCTAACTTAAATTTTTTCGTTTCAACAATTGCAGAGGTAAAAAGAAAATGAAAAAATAAGAGATAATTTGAAATAAATTGCATGCGAGAATGAAAATCTTTTTTTTTTCTTCATTGAAATTAAATTTCCATTTCTTACATTCACTCTCCTTCGTCTCTTCTTTTTATTTATGATTTAATTTCAACATGCTTGCTCAAGATGAGAAAGAAGAAAATTTTCATTTTTAATTTACGTTTGATTTGTCTTTAGAGAGATTTTCTACACACATGAGTTTTTCTTTTCGTAAGGTAAGTAAATATTTTGAAATTGTAGAAATTAACTTTGTATCAATGAAGCGAATAAACTAAATACAACGTTCATATAAAGAAAATTGATTATAAATTCCTTTGTCCATCAAAAGTTGCTTTCATGTATGTCAAATGAGTGTGTACACATTTACGAAATCATTAACATGTTCCCTCCTAATTGACTAGAACCGGCATGAAATGAAATGCAATTTTTAGGGTGATATTAAACCCTCCCTTCTGGTATATGTCGATCTATCTGTCTTTTAGTGATATCATCCTTGTCACATCAAATTTATTTTTCAAATCCTACTTGAAGTTTAATGGATTTTAATTCGTTTTTTATTCGAATTTCGAGGTGAAGTGCAATGATTTTAATCGTTTTAAAATGGTGAGGAAAAAAGGCAAGGAAAGCGAGGGGTTTTAAACTGTAATTGTTTTTAGAATTGAAACATTTCTACTTATTATTTGTCTCTACGTTCGTTTGACGACGACAGTATCTTACATATGATGAGATGAGAAAAAGATGCTAATGAGATAACAGGAGAGAAATTTTCACGCGAGCAAACGACAAAAGTTGAAGATGACTTGCGGCAATAAAATGTACAAAAACATTTCGCATGAAAGTAGAGAAAGTTAAGAATAACAAGTATTATTGTACACATATATACACACACGTGAGAAGAAGTTGGCTTTTATCTTTTATTCATTTTTATTACGAAATGCTCTCCGTCAAATTGCAATTGTCGAGATATGAAACAATAAAATTGCTGTATAAGTGCAGAGAGTCGTTTGTGATAAATAGACAAAGAATAGCATCAATCATGATGCTCAAGGATTTTCACTAATGGAATCCTGTTTCCTTCTTATTTCAACTTTGAAGCTTTACAATATCTTCATTTTTCTTTCATTCTTATTGCTTTTTTGTGCATTTTTCTTACAAAAATATGATAATGATTGCATTTTGTCATTTTTTTAAAATTTTTTTACTACCTACCGTCTTCCCTCGAATATAAGGACCGGTCCTTATGTTCGAATAAAAGGACCATTTGCTCATTTTTGTTTTGATTTAGTATGGAAAAAAATACGGTAATTTTGAAATTTGCTCAGTTTTCGAATACAAGCACCGGTCCTTATATTCGAGGGAAGACGGTAGATCTTTAAGATCATTAGGTTCAAGATCAAATTTTAAGACTTATCAACTTTTAAAGATCAAATTTTTTGTTCAGTAATCAAGATCAAATCTAAGATCAAGTTCAAATTTTAAAACGAACGAGTATTAAGAAAAAAAGAAAAGAAAAACTGCGCTTTAAAATGTCAATGATATACAAAATAACTAATTCTATAAATTTATATATTTTTTTAACCCCCAAAGTCACGTTTTCTTTTATATTCAGCTAAAAGGATTTATTCTAAACAAGTTTGAAAGAGGTAAAAAGATGAACAAGAAATGTAAATTGTTCCATTTGCTTGCATTGAAATTGAAATACGGTTACTGCTTTTCCGTCGTTATCTACATACATGCAGGCCAATAAAATTCAAGGAGAAACAATTGTTCTTTCATTTGTGCCTCACATGACTACAGATTTCTACCACTTTTTCTTGTATGTATACACAACCTACCGTGAAAGAGAAATGATAAGAGGAGCTCTAACAATAAAAATAAAAAAGCAGACTCGAGAGAAATAATTTCCAAAAAATGGTAGCAATGGTACGTATAAAGAAACGACAAGATACAATAAAATTGAATTTAAGATTTGCTTTCTTGCGCTTCTCTCACTGCGATCAAGCTTAAAAAGACAATATTGAATTAAATATTAATTTTTATTATAAATTGTAGCTTCTGGAAGCAGATCAGTAAAAAGAATGAGCTTGTGCTCTCTCTGCAACAATACAATCCTACAGTTCAGTTTCTTTGTTTTGCAAAAGCAAGGAAAATGATATGAGTCAAACAAGCAGAATATTAGAAGTGAGAAAAGAAAGAGAGAGTGAGTGGATAAAGCCATTAAGAAGCAATCATGAAACAGAAAAATATTTCGAGATAAAATAAAAATGTGCTATAAAGTAAATAACGTGTAAATGTAAGATATTTGCACTGAAAGAAAGGAATTTAACATGAGAAAATAAAATATGAAATGGCAGATTTTTTGTATCAAGATAAAATTCTTTTATTTTATTTCAAAAGTTTATAATGTGTCTTTAATTAAACAACTTATGGCTATCAATCTTAAAGTTTATCATTAGTTCATCATTTGATTTGATTTTTTCCTGATTATCTGTGAATAAAAAAACCACATTTGAATTCTTATAAAAAATTTAAAAGTTCACTTTGTTTTTTTGACATGCTCAGACAGCCAAGAGTGAAAATAAAATCACGGTTAATTTCATTGATAAATTGCGAAACCATGGTCTTTTGTTATCATCATTAAAGAAAGAAAAATATTATTAATCATAATGAAACTTACTCATCTGCTTCAGCTTTTGCCTTCTTCTTCTTCTTTTTCTTCTTAGGTTCTTCTGAAACAACTTCTTCTTCTTCTTGTTTCATTTCAACTTCCTCATTTTTTACTTCAACTTCTTCGGCACCAATGCTCTGTTTGTTCTTCTTCTTCTTTTTCTTTGGTGGTTCTACCGAAGTTCCAGCTTCATCTACTTCGACTTCTTCAGATTTGATTTCTTCAATAAGTGGCTTTTCGGAGAGCTTTCGTTTTTTGCTCATGACAATTGGTATTTGATTGTCTTCTTCAACAGGATAAATTTTAATTTCACTCTTTGCATGATATTTTTCGAATATAGCTTTGACTTTGCCACTTCCTGACAATTTCCTCATATTTCCTTCTTCTAAAATTCTCAAGCGCATTTCTAAACGAGCACGATGCTCTGTGCCTAGTTCAAATGTCGATTCATCACCAAATGCATCAACACGTGTAGCTAATGAAGCCTTTGCAGCAAGTGATCGTGAGATTTTACCCTTATTTTTAGTGCTTGCTTGACCGACCAATGCTGAGTGATAAATTAAACCATATTTAGGTGTGTCCTTTTTTGTTTTAAGAGCTCTGAATAAAGCCTTTTCTGCACCCAAAATTTGAACTGTAGAAGCGGGATGTTTTGCTAAATTAACGAGTGATCCTGAATGAGCAATAAGTCTAGCGCCAACAGTTTCACCAACAAGTGTTGTGAGATTTGGAGCAATGGCCATCATTCGTGTTCTCAAATAATCATACAAGTGTGTACGATATTCATTAATCGAGATAATTTCGTCACATAATTGGCGTATGTTTAAAATATCTTCTTCTGAAATTTCTGTTCCCATAGATACTTCCGCTGCTTCTTTAACTTTTTCTTCTAAGTCAGTTGGAAGGATTTCAGAAAGATCAACTTCATGAAAATTTTCTCGCATTCCTACTAATTTGATGGTTTTGATAAATGCAATATTATCTGTAATGATTTTTCCCAATTCTGGAAAGTGCCATCCATACCTAAGAGGAATTTTATATACTTTTAAAATGTGATTGCATATACAGTTCGTAAAATAACTTATTAATCAGATCAACATAAGTCTTATTAAGACTCATATGCGCATATTAAAATGGCATATATACTACATGTTGTACATCATCATTAAAAATAAATTACAATACACGAAATTTTGAACTCACCATTCTCTAGCGCGCATCATATAGTTATTCAATTCTTTATCCAAATCATCTAATAAACATTGTGCTTGAACAATCATTGTATCAATTTTATCAGGACTGAATTTTAATTTATATCGACTCAAACTATGAGCAAGACCCAAAGTCATGGCAGTTAATTCTCGTTTGGGTAATCCAGCTAATAAACTTTCTGACTGTGATCGAATGCATCGCATCAATTCCTGAACTTTCGTATTTGCAACACAATCAACTGATAATTTTTCTTTGATTGCTTTCCCAAGAGTAGCATCAGCAACCAACAATTGACTTTCCTTAATACCATCATCGACGAGTTTTTTTATAGTAGTTTTCAATGCCTTTGATAACTTTCCCTCTACAGTTGCTGTAGCTGCAGCGAGTGCTTCTGTAGTGTCTTTGAATTTTTCAAAATGTCTCAAATTAAGACTGTATGAGTAAAATAAAATTAAATTTAGAAAATGTGCTTATACGCATGGAACATGTTAGTCAAATCAAAAGCGAAATTTGAGATTTTCTCGACTCAATTTCGAGTGAAGCGTTTGATATTTGTGATAATTTACGACATTTTTAAAATCCAGAGGCTATTTTTTAAGCCAAAAAATGGAACATTGTCGATTAATTAAAAAAATATTACAATTTTTTCTCAAAACTTACAGTTTGTTAGCAGACTCTGGAGTTTCAAATTCCAAATAAAGATTTTCGACTTCCTTCAACTTTTTCTCATTTAGAAGCTAAATTATTAATAAAAAATATAGCTTTTATTGAATTGTTTTTTAAGGTTATAGATGCCGAAAATTTTCTCAATTTTTTCTGTTATTTACCTTAAAAATCGCGTACCCCGCAGGTGTTTCGTATAAAACAAACATTTTTAATTATTTCTTAATGCAATTCAACTTCAAACAATTGTTAATTCTAATATAACAATTATTTTTATGTACACCAAACTTCTTTACAAACTTTTACTCACATGTGAAAATTAAAATTAAGCAACAGTAGCTCAAATTTGAATTTTAAAAAATTGTTAATCATAAAAATACCTGAAAAGTTTCAACATCATCATCCCTTGTATTATAATAAAAGATAATTTAATTTGTTTAAATGATTTGTATTTATTAATATCACAATGTATTATAATGTTTTCATATATATATTTTAGAAACGAGAAAGTCACTATAAAATGAGTTTGGTGATGATTCTAGAGAAAAAGTAGAGCGTTTGTGTGTGTGGTCATTGTTGAATATAAGTTATGAAGTTCTAAGTTAATTATTTATATAAATATAGTGAATGGTAAAAGTTTAATGAAATATTGAATAGGAAGAAGAAGATGCTTATGAATTTAATCGAATTTTTGGTTTTCTTTTTTATCAAAAAAATTCTAATAAATCAACGCTTATACACATTTCTAATCTTAATATTCACATAGTTTTTTAAAAGTTGTTTCAAAAATGCTTACAAGTTTCACATTTATTTTAATTCACTACATACGTTTTAAATCTACTATTGGGGTGAAATACTAAACTTTTTTAATTATTTCATATTATGTACTTTTTCATACTTTCAATGTATTTGACGGACAATGACTGTTTAATAGCGAATGTATTAAAAATCTTTCCGCTACCTTAATAGCTTGCTCTCTTAATTTAATAAAATCCGAATCAAAATTATTTCACAATAGAATTTTAAAAAAATTCGATCAGTTTTGCATTAGCACCCAATTTTAATCAAAGATATATATGTCGTTTATCTCATTTTTTCATTCTTTTCAAATTTTCTCTAAAATAGCCCATTCAGTAAAAATAAATATATATATATATATATATATTTCTATATAAAATGATTAAAAACAATTATAGGTGTATGTTTAGTTTAAAACTTATAAAAAGGAACATAATAATGTCAACTGAGAATAAATTAAATATATATAACCATTTCAATCTATATGAGTTATAGATTTTTTTAGTTAGTATCAGAATTATTGTTATTTTCGCCATATACCTAAAAATTTAAAAATAATTATAGATCAGTAGGTAAAATTGTATCAAATATTACTTGTGATTGCGATGAGCTATCGCTTTCGACTAGTTCAGACAGAAAATTTTTATTTTGTAGATAATCGAGGAGACGTCTTGGAAGTGGCAAGGTTTCAATTAAATCCTTACGTTGCACAGCTTTTAAAATAACAAATCTAAAGAATGATCAATAAAATATTATTTACAAATTAAATGATTCTTTTAATATAACATGCCTGCACATATGTTGTAGACTTTGGACGTGTCTGAATCTTGATACTGGATTGAGAAGTTGAACGCGCATCGGCCCATGTTCGGGTCGACGATGCAGGAAGAATAAATACCGACCACTCCTAGAGTGTTCCACAGCATTTTCAATAAACTCTTTTATTGTTCTAGACTTGTAGGAACATTTGATTTGAGCGCAAGAGCCAAAAGAAAATGTACCCTGCTCTTGTTCGATCCTTACATGTCTTATACAGCCATTAAGCTTCACAGTCAATGAGAAAATATAATTCAAGTCGGAACTGTCTCGAACGATAAAACTACCATCTAGAAGAAAAAAATATTTTAAATCTTTTTAAAATAAGGAATGATAAACCTACCTGGCTCATTTGACAAAATTTTTTCAGCAGCCTCAGAAGTTAAAGGACCCCAATACCATCCACACTAAATTCAATGAAAATTTTCATTTGAAATATTGATAAGTATACTAAGAAATTTATTTACCTCGCGAACTTTTTCAATATTAGCAGCAAAATCCATTGTTTCGTTGTTCTTTTTTTTATCCGCAGTTTGGATATCTTCACTGACTTTATCATCTAATAATAAATTAAAATGAATTTATTGAATGACAAAATAGTAATAAAGAAAGACTAACCATCTGTAGCTGGTAAAGGTGGCAAAGCTCTTGTAAGTAAATTGACCTTTTTCTCCTCATCTTGTGTAACATTCACATTTCTAGATGGTGATGTTGTTTGATGAGATTTTTTAAATCTAAAGATGCTACAAAATTTTTGTTTTAAATTTAGGCTTATTGAAAATTGTGATTTCTTGGTTGCAGCAGTTGTATTCCCATATTTATTATTATTTGCATTGGTATTATTGTTTGAATCTCCACCTTTTATTTTAGTGATAGCTGTACTCTCTGAACTGTTCCTCAATTTTGAATCGTTCGTATAATTGCTAGATGATGATTGCAAGACTTTTCCCTTTACCTTTTCTGATGACACTTTTCGATTTTCATGATTTATAGTAAACGAGTGAGATGTTACAACACTTGAACTTGCATTTGATAATTTTCGTGAACTATCATGAATCACATCTATACGTTTCTTACGTTTACTTCTCTTATTTTTACTCCTATGAAACTTGTGACATTTACCACCATTATTGTTATTTCCACTGCCACACAGCAAATTGTTATCAGACATTGCACGATAATGATGTCTAAAAGCGGATTGATGTTGTTCATGATTATTAATTACATCAATTGGCAAGGTATAAATATCAGAATCCAATGGTACGTTGTAAAAATCACTTATTTCAACATTATGTCCGAGTTGATCGTGAGACATAGCTTGTGTAATAAAAATGGAGTCATCTGCTTTATTTGTCGGTACAGTTAGGGAATTGTGTGAGCTCGATAATCGACTATTGAGTGAGCTCTTGGAGTTTGGATTTGATGTATTACAAACATTTGGTGATTTTGCTCCTCCTGTATGACAAAAGCTATAAAAAATTGACGAAGTGGTTGTCGTTGGCGTTATATTATTTGTTAGAAATTTACTTCGAAGGAACTTATCAAATTTCTTCTGGAAGCTGTTACTTTGAAAACGATTAATATTGCTGCTACAGTTGGTGTCATCGTGTACTCTATAACTGCTATGATTACCATTAATATTTATTGCCGTTGAATGAGCTTTTGATCGTACTTTATCATAAAATAGCTCTTCTGTATTACAGTAAAGATGATGAGATCGCGAATCTTTCTTTTTTTCAAGTGAACGAACAATTCTTTTTGTGCACAAAATTGTATCCTTATTATCTTTATAAATAACATCATATTCTGCATTTGGTTCATCATAAATATCATCTTCATCTGAATCTACTAGATTAATATTAGAATTACTATTCTTTCCATTTGACAAGCATGATTGCCTATTATAAGTATTTAAGAACGAATCACTTCCATAAATACCATTGTATCTATTAGACACAAACGTTCTTGATTTTAAATATTCGTTATTCATTTCTTTCTTTTGCTGTTGTTTCCTTAATTTAGCTGCAGCATGTTTTTCACAATAATGAACTTCTTTTGTGGCAAGCGTATGAAAGGAATTGATGGCTTTTTTAATAATATTTTGTGTTAGTCTTGACGCATAACTTTGTATGTGAGTGGTGCGAATTACAGTGCTCGGAACTGTCGTAGTTGTTTGCGTATAGTTTTGTAAAAATTTTGAGCTACTGTAATTATCCTGAAATTCAAGTGGAGGTTCATAGATAATGGAACTCGAAATTTTTTTGATTGTATGAAAATTTTCTGCACTCAATCCACTATCCGAGTCAAATTGTGACTCTTCAAACTCATCAGAGTTGAAGTCTGCATGCTAAAAAAGAAAACAAAAGTATTGAATAAGAGTGTGCGAGAGCGAATGAATAAAAAGAAAATATGTGAGTAAACAATAATGAGTCAGTCAATGCAGCTTAACAAAGTCGCGTAAAAAAATTCTTCTTCATGTTTAATGCTATGTACTGTCTATACATACTTCATTTTCTCTAGCGTGCGACGTAAATCCCGAGTCATCTGATAACGAAATTGCATTGATCTCGAAACTATTGTTGCTTATTAATGGAATTACTGACGATGAGTAACTAAAGTTTGAATTTATTTCTTCCATTTCCTTGCGAAATGAAATGAATTTTTTCTTTACTGCTTTTTCCTACTTTATTCACCATATGAACATCTTTAAGTATTTCTATCGTGTGCGTAATGCAGAAATGTAACTATTTATGGTAGAAAAATTGCGTAGCGTAATTTATTTAGGGAAAATTTGTTTATTTTAGGAAATTTTTCTTATTTTCACTTCTCTTTTTTTTCTCACTCTCTCATTTTTAGCGTTTTTAAAATGAACAATATAGTCACTTTTAACTTTCTTACTATGTACTAAATACACTAAACGATTTGATCAATAAAATGCGCACCAGTCTACTTTTCTTCATTATAAATAATCTAAAATTTTTCTGCTTCATTTTCGAGTTTGCGTCACTTCTTGCTCAAATTTTGTTTTTGTTTTTCATTTAAATATTTTGTGTTTTCAATAAAAAATTAGAATTTAAAGAAAATTCCTCCACTATGGAGGCTTATTTCGCATATTTAATATTATTAATAGTAATTTTATATGTTCTCATCACAAAGTAAGCTGAATAAACATGAGAAAACCAATTAAATGGAAACTTTATAATTGCTCTATTTTTAGAATCATCCCGAAAATTTTGGGTTTTTTCCTAATGAAAATGATTAACATAAAGATACGATTTGGTTCTATTTCATTTTGGAAGGCGAGAAATATTCAAATTGTGTATAAAGGATTTGAGATTCAAGTGGAAGAAATTGCATTTAAGAGCAATTTTTTAAATTCTGAAATCAGTAATCCAATACAAATTTTCATTAGAGATGTGCGAATCAATAAAAATATCGAAATATCAGAGGATATTAGTAATAGAGATACAAAGAAAAACCAGCAGAAAGTACGTGAACCGATAAAACATATTCCATCTTTAATTGTTACGCTTGTACAAGTAAGAAGAATTTTTTTTGCCCAATTATCTTTTTCATGAATCATCCAACTTAACTTTCAGTTTTGCGGCTTTAATGTATCCAATGTATCATTCATTTTCCTAAATGATGACGGTTGGTGGCTGCATGCATCTACTGAGAAAATTGATCTTGACGGTAGTGTAGTTCACAGCACTAAAAATTTGTTATTTTCAATTAATCTCAAGGAAGTTCATGTAAGTCAAATTGCTTAAAAATCAATTATTATTTAAAATTATGTTAAAATATATTTTAGATGAAAATGCTTAAACACAAACATTCATCGAAGAGTATTCAACCATGTTTAGCAGAAATATCATTTGGAATAAATTTGGATGGTTCATTCGACACCAGTAAAATCTTATCATTTGATGTATGTCATAAAAGATTTTCTTTAAATCTCACCTATTATATATTGATTATATTTACAGAAACTTCAAATTTCTCTATTCAACACAAAGTTAACAACTTTCAGTGGCTTTTATGAGTTTTTACAAGATTGGAAAATTAAGAAATCAAAAATGCTTGCTAAACGGCAACCACAAATTGTTGATGAAAATGTCACTACATCGACTTCATTATATGATAATTTAAAAATGTTTTCGCCTCTAATACCAAAAATTTTATCAGTTGGTATAGAAAATACAACTCTTGCAATAGTTCGAGAAAATTCATCATGTACTCATGAGTATTTAGCAAAAATTCGAGCTATAACGTTATCATGGAAGCTCACAGTCGCACTTGATATTTTTAAAATTACATCGACATACATCAATTGGGAATTGAATAATTTGACTATTGATACAACCAACGATCGAAGCCTTACATTAGATCAACATACAGTAGACTTTAAATTAAACAATGAAATAGTTAATATTTATACGAAATTAAAATCCTTTACATTGACTTACAATCATTGTGACATTATCGAGTGGATTATAAAGAACATTGGAAATCCTGCAAAAATGAACAAACAACTTGTTTTACAAAAGAAACCTAAAAATAGCCTTTCATTCGATGCAATTGAAAAATTAATTGGAAATTGTGTGTTCAAAGTAAGTGCGGAACTGTGGGATGTTTCAACAATTTGTCAACTGTCTAATGATCAAGTGTCGAGCATAAATTTAGCTCATACTCAATTGTTGCTGAATCAATCAGATGAAATAAAAGGAGAGATTAGAAAACGTAGTTGGAGCACAGAATTTTTGATTGAATCATTATGCTTCTATCTTGATTCAAATTTGAAAAATATTAGTGGAAGTAATTTGAAAAAAACACACGTACGTGGAAGTGCATTTTATATTGGTGTTTTGCTTACAAAATTATCAGATTATGGTGCATGCAAGAAAGTAGAATTAACGGCTCATACATTACGTACAGAATATAGCAAAGCTTTATCAGCTTTTATTTTAGAAGGTGTTAAATGTTTGAATCAATATGCTGCATTTAAAGCCAATCAAGAAAATATTTGCAAAGATCAAATACCAAAGAAGTCAAGTTTGAATTTGAAACAACTTATAGGAAATAAATTGATAGTCAATCTGAAAGTGACAGACATAACAACTTTTTTTATTAACCATTATGACATGTGTAGTTTTATAAATTTTCCTGAAATAAGTATTAATTTTGCACCGGATAAGAAAATTCTCGAACTTGAACGAATGCAAATTTCTTTTGTCGATTTTTCCAAAAATGCATCAATCAATAATGTATCGGAATTTGCTAAAATATTTATTGCTACAAAAACTGTTAGATTTGAACATTCAAATGAAGACAACACAATTTTTATCTACTTTGTTAACAATATTGAAGCCTCATGGAGTCCAAATTCACATATGCATCTATTTACGCTAAAAGAAGAAATTCAAGAATTACAAAAGAACATCATGAATGAATTACAAATAGAAAATACAAAGGTGTCAACACCAAGGACATGGTCAATACCGAAAATAGAACTAGTTATTAAAGAAGAATTTACGTTCCAAATAAAGATTTCAAGTCGTCATTCGATGAGTGGAAAAGTTGGAAATATTTATTTGACTACACGAAAGGGACCACAAATTTCAATTAAAAATGTTCAAATAGCTATTGATTCAATGAAAATGTTTGAATTTGATGATATATCTGTGAATGCATTAGACAGTCTCGCAGTTTTGACGGAAGAGCGTAAGAATTATGAACAATTTAGATTGAGTAGCAACAAAGTGTGGGTCATTAAAATTGGAGCATTCAAAGGCATATTTCCATATGATCATGACTTTTCAAGTGCAATCAAGGATGAGTTTGTTTCAATCTACAAATGGCTCAAAATTCTACATAATTACAAGAAATCACCATTCACTGAAAATTCTCCATTGCCGCGTGACTTGGTTATTCAAATTAACGAATTCCTACTTGAGATGAGCGATGATCCATTTGAGGTGAAACTGCGAGATAATTATGTGCTTTTATTGGACGAATACAATGAGAGTTTGAAACGAAAAAAGACACTCGATCAAAAAATATTGGAATTGAGATCACAACGATTGCTTTTGCCAGTTAATTATGTTGATGAATTAAATGAAAAGCTTATAACGAAAAATTCTGAAATTTATATTGATCGTTCAAAGAAAATGTATGAAACACCACCGCGTACACGTTTGTTTGCATGGATTATGACACGCTTAGAACTTTTCTTTATGGCTGATCCATCTATACATGGATTTGATAATGTAACAAAAACTATGCAGATGATCGATGAAGAATCGCCTTGGCCGGAAGAGCAGATTGAATTTGTTACATTATGGTGTCGAGCTATTAATTGGTCATGTAAAGACTGGCAATTTCTTTTGAGAGATTATCCTCAACCTATGTTCCATGTTACAAATTCGGCAATGTTTGGTTTATTATGTGGTGCTGAAATGATATCACCTAAGAGAGCGAGACGTGATGTTACCGTTGAAATTGGTGAACCATTTGAAAATTATACCATTCAGCGTGGAATGAATCCACTTAAATTTTATCACGATTTCGACTGGCAATTAGATTATTTAGGTTACGCTTTTGGACCTTGTTGGGAACCGGTTATTGCTCAATGCAATTTAAGTATCGAAAAGATTCTTGCACCATCTAAAGATCCCAGTTTACCTCTGCCATTTTGGGATAAAATGAGATTGCTGTTTCACGGCAGTTTATCAATAATTGCAAAGCAATTTACAATTTTGCTTCATGCATCATTGGATCCATACAACACTACTGAAGAAATGGAATTAACTTGGAATAATTGTGGAATAGTATGGACCAATAGTAAATTCATGTTCAAAGGAGATCTTATGATTTGGGCAAGAACTGCATCACGGTACGATGATTGCAGATTGATTCATTTGCCTAATTTAAAATTAACATTCAAACTTAATTGGATTTGCAATGGAAACTGCAATGATCATCATGCTGTTATACCATGTGCTCCAGATAAACTTCCTGAGTATTCTAGCAACCAAGTGCATGATTCATACAGAGCTTTTCGTTCACAGAATGTAAACATATCCATCACATTTGAAACTAAGTCGAGTCAAAATGGAGAAATTCCAAAAATAGATTTGTACGGAAGTACATTACGATGGTTTGAGAGCTTGAAATTAATTTTATCGGGTGTGACAAGACCAACTCGTAGAGGAACGGTCTTTAATAATGTGCGCCCTCCCAAAAAGCCGTTGAGTCGCCATTATAAAAAAGCGCATTTGTCACTAAGTTTCCATACTTTTCAAGTGAGCTATTGGATGTCTCATGCTCTACAGAGAGGCTTTCAATTAAATGGTGGTAGAGTTTCATATTCAAGTGAGCATATGCTAGCATTAAGTCCAATAGATGATGGTTTAATTCATCGCCCACGAGCAGATTGGTCAATTCAGTATATGAATTGTGAATTAAATGATGCAGAAATATGGTTGCGTTCAGTTGAGAATAATAGTGACAAAAATGATTCGTCAAGTTCTGAAAGTATTTCCAACATATCACGAGATATTTGTCGTGACTATTTTCTTAGTGTTGCAAAAGTATCTTATGGGCGTGAAGCAAAACCAGTGATTAATATTGATGACAAGCGTCAAAAAGAGACTCCAACGCATAAACTTGTCGTATATGATTTGAAAGGTGCATGGACAAAAAATAATCGCGACATTGCATTTGGATTGTTTGATTCATTTTGGAAATCGCAAAAATTGAAGGCAAATTTATCGACTGAGGCATTGAAAGGTATAATAAAAGAAGGAGCGGCCAATAAAACTCAAACAGAAGCTGCAGCATCATCCGCTAAGAGCACACTCACAAGAAATAAACCGCAACAACAGACATCACACTCCATTAACATGCTTCAAAAGCTTGTTTCCGAGTCCGATCACAAATTTATCGTATTCAGTGATGACTTATCTTCGGAACAAACGACTGAACAACAATTGAAAGGATTGAAAGCATGCCAAGATAATGATGTTATGCATCACAATTGGTTTATTTCGTTAGTTAATTCGCAAGTGCTTTTGAAAGGCTGTGAAACGTCCGGATATGTTATTTTAAGTGCTGCAAAGGCGGAAATTTTACAACGCGTTCATCGTCCCGTTTGGAGAGATAGTGCTGTTGTCTCGAAAACTACTTGGGTTGGATCACTCGAATGTATGCAGTACTATGCTACAGTTCATGATGAAGAAACAATGGAAATGACTAAAATTATGTGGCTTACTTTGGACAACATTATTCAAGAAAATAGCGAAAAGACTAATTCGCATGGAAATGATTTTTCAGATCTTACACATTTGGCTGCAAATTTGGGTAGTGGACAAAGTGTCGGCGGTGTTGTGTCAGTTGGAAGCTCAAATTTAACTACAGAATCAGGAAGCAAATTAACAACACCCAATCAGCTTCAAAGAATTGTGTCACGCTGCAAATGCGAATTTTTTTACGTCAGCTATGGAGAAACTACAATTGATAACATAATGGAATCGATTGTTCCTGCTCTTCCACCGCCTGAAGAGACACTTAGTCCATGGGAGAAACAAAATGAACCAATTGATGCATTCACATTGATGCATCATGATTTAGAAGTGCAAACTTCTTCAACACAGTATTCAATGATTTTGGACATTGTTAATAATCTCTTGCTTTATGTTGATCCGAGTAGAAGAGAGCGGCATGAAAATTTAATGAAAAAACGTTTTGAACTCAAATTTCATAGTCTTGAAGATCAAAAGAGACCAATTCAACATTTACAAACTGAAATTCTAAGTTTAATGTCACATTTGAGAATATTGGAAAAGGATATTCATTTTCTAGCGAAAGCACGAGTCGACGGAGAAGATACAGAAGAGTTAAGAACAGAATATAGTGAAGTACAGAAGCAAATTAAAGAATGCAAAGAAGAACTATCGATTAAAAGTGATGAACTTGAAATTTTACTAAGTTGTTATAAAGAAACACAATTAAATACATCACGAACAACAGTAATAAGTAAAGATAAACCAATATCGATAGTACGATGCAATGAAATTTGTTTCAAACATGCACAATGGAGATTAACTGAAGATGATGGACAGATTGGCATAGCTGACTTGATTTTGAGTAATTTCTTGTACACAAAGAATTCAAAAAGTGATGAGTCAGTAGAGCATTTACTTGAGCTCGGTTACATAAGAATCAACAATTTGATCCCGAGCGACACATACAAGGTTATTTTATGTCCAACTGAACTTCACCGCGATATGCCCATTGATCAAAGACGAGTTTTGCGCGTGTTTTGCCGAGAGAAACCACCAGTCGGTGGAATTTCTGTCAAAGAGCACTTTGAAGTCAATGTCGTTCCAATCACGATCGCAATTACCAAAAAATTCTATACAACAATGCTAAAATTCTGCTTTCCCGATCGTGACACGACAGCATATGTTGAAGAAATTGATGGAAAACCGTCCAAAAAATCAAAATCCAAAAAACATGAGAAGAAGGATTCTAGTTTCTATGTCAAAATCGAAAAGGATGATGCAGAAATTGTGAGTTAGCCTTGAAAATATTAGTTTGATTTTTAAATTAAACATTCACTTTTAAATATAGATGCGCGAACGTGCGAAACAGAATAAACTGTTTAGTTACATAAAAATTCCGCAAGTGAGTGTTCGCTTGAGCTACAAGGGTAACAAAGAGAAGAATTTAGAAGACATCACTAATGTCTGCTTAACAGTTCCGAATTTGGAATATCATAATGTTACTTGGACTTGGCTCGACTTATGGCTAGCTATGAAGAATGATAGTCGAAAGGTCTTATTGTCACAGGTATTGTATTTATAAGCGCACAACATTCTACAACTTTCAAATCTTTTTAAATCCATTGTTATTGATTTCAATAGGTAATTAGTCAAAAACTCAAAATGAAGACACCATTGTCGCTAATTGAGGAAAAGCCACAAGATGACGATGAAAAGATACGAATAATTTTCGGACATCGACATAATCAAGAGTCGAAATCGGGTAGTAAATCAAAGCTTAATAAGAATTAAATTATTTTATTTTAAACATACACAACCAATAAATAGACATTGTGCAATTTAATCCTTAAACAAATAAAAGAAAAAACATAAAACTTTTTTTCTTTTTAATAATTTTCAACATTTTTATTTGAAGAAATATTTTTTTTTCAGTCACAACATGTGGATTGAAATCTTAAATGGTAGGTAGGTATAAGAAAAAAGTTCTCTTCTCTAGCTCATTCATTTACATGAATAAAGTGAATTCATATAATTATTATTTACATTTAATTACCTCCCAATTCAAATATGAATCGTATGAATCATGTAAATTTTTCTTCTATCAATTACTTTATTGTTATTATCTCGACACTTAGTCTATTAAAAACGTTAATAATTAAATGAGTCAATTTTTTGTTTCGTTATATTAACTAACTTTAAAAGAAAGTTTTGTTTCCTCCTTTCGTCTTAATCATCTCTGCTTTATATTACTTTTCGATTGAATTTTTTCTCTTACTAAAAAATTGGTAGAAATTGTTCACAATCTTACATCATTTTACTGCTACGGAAAAAATTGTTTTTCTTTCATTCACTTTGTATTTCTTTAATTCATAAAATATTGTTTTAATCGAATATTATGCATTATAACGCTAAGAAATAATAAAAAAAAATCCGAAAAAAGGCACCCAGATATGAAGATTTTAAGAGATGATAATTTGTTGAATGATGATGATTGTGATTTACTTACACGAAACTAAAGAAATTATTATTTTAAAATCAGCCAATTGCATCGTGTTTGATGATTTTCAAAAACAACACAATATTACATAATTTACACATCATCATCATCTCTTTCACTCTTTTTTTTGATTTATTAGTAATTATATGGACCATATTGCGAACCGTGATAATAAGGTGCAGGGTAGATTTGAGCTTGTGGATAAGGATAAGCATAGGATGGTTGTTTCTGTGGGTAGACTGGCATAAGATATTGCAGATTTAATTGTTCTTCCTTCTCGCGTTCACTTCGAAGACAAACAGCTGAACCCGATAAGAGGATTGCTGCGATTAGTTCACACGCAATCGCAGCCCATGCAACAATATATGACCAATCATATGAAATTCTTGTATTGTCACGCAAGATCTAAAAGAAAGTTATAATGTTTATCATACATTAGAGAGAAATTGAAAATTTTATAATTTTAAAATCATTCCTTACATTTGGCCATTGCTGGAAGTACTCTTCACCGACTACCTTTTCTTTTTCAAAAAATTCAACGGTATGCCATAAACCCATAGCTCCACTTGCTAATAAGCATGCAGTGAGCATTAAAATAGCTGTGGCAGTAATTGCTCCCGCTGATCGTTTCCAACATCCTATATTAAATGCGTGCAAAAGAGAGAGAGAAAGAAAGAGAAAATTTGCAAAATTTTTAAAATTAATTTCTCTTATGCAAAATAGTGTAATGTTAAAGATTCAAAACATCACTCACCTGAAAGACCAGTAAAAAAAGCGCAGACTACAGAAAAGAAGCTAAGAATGAATAAAGCAATAACACCACGTGCTAAATGGAGTCTCGTTGATTCTTCTGTCTCGCCACCATTTTCAATTGATGGGAAATAGTCAATGTTTGAACAGTGCGTTTCAATTGGCGATAGATAAATCTCGACTGAAAAATTAGAAAAGAGGAATTAAAATAAAATATGTCTACTTATTTAGTTATTGTCAAATATTTGAGCGTAACCCAAATAACCCAATTTTTGTCTTCTCTGTTTATAATGCGACTAAAGCAACATATCGCTTATTTGTGATCTAAAATAGCTTCGTGGTTGACATTTTTTTCATTACACACATGTACACATTCATTTTCTTTTCAACCAATTTCTTTTCATGTCGCGTTCAATTATGAAAGTTTGAAAGTGAAGTGCTTCTTTATAAACATCTCATTTTAGCTCTAGTTCATATTACGTGTGTGTAACATATGCTTTCGTTTGAAATTCGATGCGATTCATAAAACAAGAAGGCAAAATTGAAAAAAGATACACACATAAGAGTGAGAGACTTAAATGCATGCTAAAGCTCCTCTCTTGTGTTTGAATAGGTAGGTATACATAAAAGATATTTTTTGATGACTGTGGATTTTTGTAGCAAAAATTCGAAAACAATAAAGAAAAGTCATGGCTAAATAATAAAATCGAAAGTTTTTTTTCGTTTCATTTCTTTCTTTCTTTCTCCTCTTCTCCTTGTATTTCACCTTGTCAAAACCACATGAAATGAGACCACGATTTTTGATTAATAGATGATTAGAAACTGATCGATTCCGGTAGAGGAAATTGTGTGTTTGATAAATTAAAAATTGATAAATTCTATTGTATTTTTACATAAATTGTAACTAACTCTCTTTCATTGTTTATAAATTTAATCATTTTTATTATGCTTAAACAATAATTAAGAATATTTATTTCATAAGATTTATAAACAAATTCAATATTCTAAACATTAATTTTTAAATGTTTTACATCAAAACAATGAAATTAAACACGAAAACAATAAAACATTAAATGCTAAACACTGAATGCAAAAACATTGAATATTGTGCTTAGCACAGAAAACAACAAAAATTAAATATTCAACATTAAAAGAGTCTGAACATTGAGTGTTGAGCACTAAAAAACTTGAATAATAAACATTATTTAGATTTAACATTAACACCCAAATTGTATGTATGTAATTATTATAAAGTACACTTACCAGCGGCATTTTTTGGCGGTCGTTCTTTTGGATAGCAATTCCTGAATAATCCTCTAGTTCTTGTGTAATAAAAATATTTCGTGGTAACTTGTTCAACTAACTGTTGTGAGTCGCTTTGCTTAGCGGCGTAAGTCTATTTAAAAGTAAGAGAGAGAGGGAGAGATAAAAGTAAGAAATCGCATAAAATGATTATTAAATTAAATCAGTGGAGCGAACACTTAGTAATTTTTAGTTGTGGTAAAATATTTAATTGGTATAATTTAGTGAGTGTGTGAGAGAGAGAGCTCTATCATCACTACTGAATTAAGATGTTTCGTAATCAATGAGAAAGAAATTCAGTCAAAAGAAAATTTTAAATTGTTTAGTTGTCACAAAGAGTGAAATTCTTTGGTTGCATTCTTATATTTTTTTCAATGCACAACAAACTTGATTTTAAAAGTTTTCGCGCGCATACTAAACCGCTTGTTGTGCAACGAAAAACTAAAAAGAATTCTTGTTGTTGCTCAATGACGCGGAGCATAAGCAAAGAAACTGCTTCCCACTTTTTTTTTATTCACAACTAAACACCAACCTGACCTTCGTTAATTTTTAGCTACTAAATAATAAGACAGCATTGTTAAATGAGAAATTTATAGCAGTTTTACTGCCGTTCACTCTTCTTTCATCATAATCCGATTATTTCTCTATGTTACTGGTATGTCACTGTGAACGATTTTCCTAATTGCCTAAAATTCTAATTAAAATAAGTGTCTGCAAAAAAAACAATTGACAAATTCAACATTGCCGCATTTTCTGAATTAACCGCATTAAGTAATTGATGATTAATTGTTTGAAATTTTTTTTCACATCCATTTAATTACTTTTTGATAATTGAATGAAGCTGTTGTATTACAATAAAATCGGACGTGCTGTTATTTAACTTTCTGGGTGGTTTCATTTAATGACTTTTTAGATTTAAATTTCATATGTTGAAAATTTAAAACGCCATACGTGGAATTGAGATGAATATCGTCCTATATTGTGCAATATTTGAAAATAATTCAAGGGAGATTAAAACATTTGATAAAAAATCTTGAGCCATCCATAAATTAATTTTCTAAAAAAGGTAAATTTTAATTAAAAAGAAAATTCCTAACGGTCTTATTTAATTCTTTTTAAAACCTCAACAGTTAAATATGTCATTGTGTGTGCTTAGGTAATTTATGAAGGAGTGAAAAATATCATTATATAAGCCCAGTTAGACTAAAGCAATTCATCATCAAACTATAAATAATCTGCTGTTTTAATATTCAATTATCTCATGAATCTTAAATATAAATCTTTATACTTTCGTGTCACGATCAATATGACGTCTCATCATCAATGATTGTTATTTTTTTGTGTTCATATGTGCTTCTTCTTCTATGATAAGTAGTTTTTTATTAACTGAGTGAAAGAAAGGAGAACGGTAAATGAAATCGTCATAAGGTGGGTAAAGAGAATTAATAATCAAATGTAAAGAGGCACGGTGCAGAAATGCAGCAGCAACAACAACGTACAAAAGAATATTTAAAAACTCGACGACGCATGCATTCCAATGTCATTAACGAACGTGAATATGTGGCAGAGCTCACAATATAATCATAAAGATTTCATTATAATGATATCATAAATAAAATAAAATAAAAAGAAGCAGCTAAAAAATATTTTCCATAATAATTTCATATACGATACAATAAAGAAAGGTCAATGTTGAAATTAAAATTTAAAAATTGTCGAAAATAAAATTCATTGCAAGGTTTAATTCATATATAAAATAAAATTAATTCTACACAGCTTAGACATAATTGAAGAATTTATTCAGTCAAAGAACCTGTTCTTTGAGAAAGAGAGAGAAGAAAATAATTATTTATCTCACGCAAAGCGGCACACACATATACCAACGTAAAAATAACTTTAACACGTATACACAAATGAACATCTCATTCTTTCTCTCTCTTGCTGCGATTATTTCATTTGTTGATGATGATGATGCAAGAAGAAGAATGAATATTTGGTTAGAGTGAGAGAAAATTGCTTTTAAGTTTTGCTTTATTTACTACACAATTATTTATCTTGTGTCTTGTAAGTAAGCAAACAACTAAGGAATTTTGTTCTAAAATCTATTAATCAATTGAGCTACTTGCTTTTTACTTTTTATTACATCTCAATCTATCCCATCATAATTATTATTATTTATCTATGTGACCACATTATTAAATGCTAAAGGTATTTACGTATATACTATAAATTGTGAACGGTGTGTATGAGCACTGCGAAAAAAAAATTAAATTTTTTGACTCGTCATCAACTTTCATTTAATTTCTATATCCAAAACGCTGATGGAATTTGTAAAGTGAAACTTCTCTCTATATATCTGTCGTTTTTTGCATTTTTTAGGTCCGATTTTTAAAAAAAAAGTCACCACCATAAATTGCACATTCAGCTCACTTGCTTTTGAAATAATAAAAATTTAAATTATGTTATAATAGAAATATCATGAGACATCATGCCTTATATTGCCATTTTCAAATATGACACAAATCCACTCCTCAATCGTATTTATTCATAATTCTATTGTATTAAGCTGACAAATCTGTAACTCACTTTGTTAGTTTGGAGCGTATTAATGAACTTATGCATACACAAGAAATTTTATTACATTGAAGTAATTTTATTTTCTTATTGATGTGATTTAATTATCATATAATGAATCTTAGTTTTTTGGGCCACACGAGTGTGATTTCGAAAATATG
The DNA here is from genome assembly GCA_018290095.1 of Polypedilum vanderplanki. NCBI lineage: Eukaryota > Metazoa > Arthropoda > Insecta > Diptera > Chironomidae > Polypedilum > Polypedilum vanderplanki. The sequence continues at coordinate 19,393,716 of CM031381.1, read as the reverse complement.
TTGTGCACATATATACACAAGAGAGTGCGAGTTGTTAAGTTTCGTCGAAACGTGAAATGAATTGTTTCAATTTTCGTGAGTGAAATATTAACCAGAAATTTTCAGTCTATTTCTTGTAAGAAGCTAATGACATGATCATACACTTAAGCAATAACAAAAATATGCGGCATTTTAAAGGACTGATGAAATAACCTTCATAAAATTAAATAACGTTCTTATCTAAATTTCATTTATAGACAGGATGTACTTTTTAAGAATAACAAAGCGTCTCTATTTATTTATGTTAATTTAGTTTTTCATAAAAACAAAACAAACCGAACTGAGAATGAATGATTTTGTTACATTTATAAGAAAACATATTTTAAAAAAGTTCTTAGAGTAAAAGAAATAAAGAGACATGCAAAGAATAGAATTATCATGTTATTTTTACAACAATAACATGATATTTTCCCATAGTTATAAAATAGCAAAATGTAAAATTGTAATTATCTACACACCTTCATCATTCACTCTCTACTCTCTTAGTCCATAACCTTCGCATCTAAATAGAAATTGCGAAAAAAGTAAGACTCTTTTTTTCTTCTAATGTATTTCGATTACGTAGTCAGTCAGTCGAACAATAAAGGCATCATGCAATTGATAGATATCTTCCATGAATGTAAGAGTCCGAAACAAAAATAATAATAATAAAAACTAAAAAATCTTTTGTTCCACTCTAGGCAGCTATTTATGTATGTTATAAATAAAAATTACACACACATCACGTTTTGCCAGCTATCTCAATTTGCTCTCGCGCTCTTTGCAACATACAAATCCAATCTTGATTATGAATACCATTTTTGTGTGTGAAATAAAAGGAGAAGAAAAGTCAAAAAAATGTGAGCACTGGGTGAAAGTGAATTCATTCATTGTACTGCACTCGCTCTCGATTGGTAGAGAAAATTATGAGAGATTGAAATCATCGAAAGAAATTTTTTAAACTGTTTCTTTGCTTTTATGGATGATAGTATTGAGTATGTGCCTTGCAGGTGATCAATAAAAGAGAGAAAGAAAATAAAATCGTGCAAAAATTCCGATATTATTAACTTTTTTACATTTCCGATTGTTGACCGCACTGAACTGCTATTAATTATGTTCGTTTATGGGATGTATTGTTATTATAACTGCTATTGTCGATATGCATACATTGAAACAGAAATAAAAATTTATGCCCAAAAAATACCAATTGCATATTTAAATGCCCATGTTTTTACACACATGAATAATTTGAAAATAGAAAAGCTTTTTCGCTCTTTTGCGTGTGTGTGTTGCCTTGCGAGTCTCATGACAAAAAAAAACAGATAGGAGAAAGAAGGTACAGTTAATTCGATTCATAAAATGAGTTGATCATTGAAAAAATATACACATTTATTTGCTGCTGCTTAACATCGGCCATTTAAGTGAGAGAGAGCGCTCATCGACTAATTTACATTCCATCATCAGAATTTTTTATATCATAGACTTTTTAATAAGAAACGAGAAATGAGAGAAAAATTATCATCATTTGAAATTCAGGTAAACATATTTTTCTCTCACATTTTTTTTCAGTCACCTCAAAAAACGGGTTTTCTTAGTCATTGCGAGTGCTAACATTCTTTTATTTGCCAATAAAAGTAAACTATTTTGCGCACATTAAAAGACTTTTTCAATTTGAACTAAAAGTCAAAGACAGAGAATTTTTTGTGATCTCTTTAATTGGCAGGTTAAAATCTCTAAAAGCGATCCGGTATTTCAAGATTTTATTTTTGAGAAAACGATGTTCTAAGTATGTAAGTGTAATAAAAGAATTTTAATAAAAAAATCGTATTTGGAAATGATTAGCATCTTGTGATGAATGAGGGAGTTGCCTTGAACATAGAGCGTTTTAAATTAGCAATTGATGATGATGTAATGAGTTTTAAAATCATTTTATTCATAAAGAGTCGTAAATTTTAATTGAGTCCTAATTCTCCATGTTTGTTTCGACACAGAAAATCTAAAATCCACATTAGAGAGCACGTTTGACTGGCTTCAAACTTAAAATAAAATAAAGTACCTAATTCCAAAGTATTGCAAATCATTAATGACAAAAAATCAACAACGTTCACCTACAACTTTTATGTATGAGTGTGTCTATTTTTTTTTCTATTCAAATTTTATGAACTTCATGCTGTTTACAAGTTTTTTCGATGCTTATGACAATGAATAATTTTTATGCAATATTAGTTATTATTGAGAATAATTTAAGTAAATTTTCTATACATACAATTTCCCATAACTAAATTTTTCAATGAAAAAGAAGAAGAATAAGCTTTTTAAGTACATTATTAATTACCACATATTTGAGAAGAAGCTAGAATACATAAATCGACAGTTCTATTATGGAAGTGCCTAAACGTTTCATTATTTTGATGATCACACTATCATACTGAGAATTAAATCTTCTAACATCACTTTGTATTATGAAATTTTAAAAATTCTCAATCTCTGCTGTTCAAGGATAAATTATTTCTTACACATACTACCTAGCAATAATAACAATATATGTGTATATTGATTCTGATACATAAATTTTTTTTTCTCATTTGGTGTAGCAGGTAGAGTAGTAGAATTTTGTAATTCGTCACGTTTTAAAGGCAAAAACTACATTTTTATTGTGTGGCTTAAGCCAAAGTGTATGTAACACTCTTCTGATTTTCTTTTTCACTGCTTCTCTTCTGTTTGGGGCATCGTAAAATTACATTCCTGAACTTCTCTCTCACTCACTCTTTATTTCTGTATTATTTTTTTTGTATTGTTGATGTTCGTTCATTAAAAGGCTCGCCTTCTTCTTTTAGATCATCCGGATGGAATTTGATGATATATATTTTTTGTTATGTATTATAATAATATATATGTTCAAAGCTTTATAACTTGTTGGGACAAAAACACAACAGCGATCGATCGCAACAATTGCAAGTTAAAGAAGAGCAAGAGAGAAAAGAAAATAGTGGTATAATGAAAACAAAATGGAGACGACGACGTCGTCGGACTATAATCTTTAGTCTCTAAATAAACGAGTGAGCGCATAATACTTTCAATTACACTAAACACTTTACCACAACATAAAAAGACCAAGAGTATTTCAAGCTTTTATACGATGTAACATAAAAAGGCACATCAATGTGTATGCAAAAAAATCGTTATCACATAATTACCATAATATTTTTCCGCTTAACTTCATAACTCAGCCAATTGTCTGTTGAGAATGCAATTGCTAAGAGAGCAACTGACACGATTGATATTACCTATGGAGAAGAGTGTATGTAAGAAAATTTGAAATCAGACAGATCAGATGATGTGGATAGTTATTTTGCTGGCTAGCTAGTTTTAAAGTTATAAAGAAGAAACGTACAGTTGCAAGTGATAGTGTAACTGCTGAACAAGGCATTTTTTTATAATTTAACTCCAAGATCTACAGCAATTTTTTGTTGCTACACTTAAATTATCTGTTTATATATCTTCTTATATTTCACTACGACGCGTTGGGTTTTTTTCTCTTCTTTTTTAAAAATTCTTTTCTATTCGTGTCGATTCTTTCATATATTTTCACTTTAATATTTTTTATTCACTTAACTCTGTTGGTATTTCCTTTTTTCCGATTTGTATCAAATATACAAAATGAATGAATGTGTTTCACAAAAAAATAGTGATAATAGGAAAATTAGCACATCTTCACAGGTAAACTGATTTTTTTCTTCTTTTTTTATTTTACTTCACTTCACTCTATACCGATACGTATCGAAGAGGAAAGAAAGAGAAAAATTTTTATAATTAAAGAAGAAATCAAAAATTTCACTGCCTATATACTTTTTCAATAAAAAAATCACCGTAGACTTGTAAAAATAGATCTCGAATGGACAAACACCAAACTTCAAATGAGAGAGAAGACGTGAAAAAATTTACAGTTGCTTTACTTTCAACAAACTCAATCTTACTTATGCTACATTAATGTGTGTAAGAGAATGTAACTATACATCAAGAATCTCTTTAAGCTTACTCTTTCTAATATATATATGTATAGGTGTTGAGACAAGTTTACTTAAAACAGGGGTGCAGGTTGAAATTATTAAAAATAAACAAGTGATTAATAATAAAAATTAATTCCTTTTATTAATATCAGATACATTTATTTTCAAAAATTTTTGACAAAATAATTTTTTTATATTGTTATTGTTGATCGCAATTGAATTATTTTCAAACTCTATCATAAGCATTTACCTAACATTGGAACTAAAATCACTTTTTGAGCTCTCATTACCGTCTCTTCTTTAAAAAATTTCTTGATGTATTTGTGAGCTTTTCTCAATGAATTTAATGGTAATAGTTTTGTGAGCAAAAAATTATGTGAACGTAAGAGAGGAATTTAAATATGAGACTCGCGGTGAGAGAAAGAGAAATGTTGTGGATTTTGACTTTTTTTTATAGTACTCGAAAGCGCAAGAGAAAACTATTTGGAATTCTTCAAATGCATGATTCGAACAAAACCAGTTTCGTAACCAATTGCATAGAAGTGATGGCTTGTTTCATTACGATTGAATCTGACTGAGTTTATCTGCAGTTGTTGACTAAATTTTGTTGGTGCGATGCGAAAAGACTTTGGTCGTTTCAGTTTTTTTGACTTTTTTAGAAGATAAGAAAAGAGAAAAGATTAATTGATTAAATTTAAATATCAATTTTTAAAAACAGTTAGAATTACCTTAACATCATTAAATATGATTCCGAATTCTCCTTTTTCATTCAACTCAATGATATCTGTATATGATAAAATTGTATTATTGAAATATTGCCAACGATCTTTGGGATGAGAATGAAGAAGTTGTTTTGGATTTGAAGCAAAAACATCACCAGAATCACAAACGTAAATGAAATAGTTAAGCCAATGATTAATGCTCAAATCTGTCATTGCTGCAACACTTTGAAGTAATGATAAATTACGTGCTGCAAATTCAAGTGGTTGACGATAATTTAATCCTGGACAAGCGTAACAATTGTCATTGCCAAAAACATAGCCCGGCCAATTCAGGCACCACTCAACACATGTATTTCGCGAATTTGCCTTATGAGAAGCTATTTCTTGATGCATTCCATTTTCAATTTCAAATACTTTTATTTCACGATCCAAACTTGCAGTAAGCATCAAAATCTCTGATTCTAGAGATGTCTTGAAATCAATTGATGTTACTATTTCATGGTGTGGTTGAAAAACAAGATAAGGTAAAAGCGATAATGTTTGATGTTCATGAGATTTCACGTGATCGTCATCAATCATCCAAATAGAAACAAAACCGTTAAGATAGCCCGCAGTCAGCAATTGAATTTGATCTTCTCGATAATGCCAATTGATGGTTGTTACTTGCAGTAAATATTTGTCTTGAAAGAAAATATTTTCTTCGGATAATTTACAGATGATGGATGGCTCTATCGTGACTATTAAATTTTCATTGCTACTCTTTAGGCACGGAAGTGAAAATATGAGTACATTTTGATTTGCAGTAGAGACAGCTAATAAACCAATTCTATCATCGGATGCAACTATAAATGGATGAAATTTGATTGACCATATTGGACCGTCAACCATGGAAAACATGTAGAGTAGTTGTGAAACGTCTTCATATGAATTAAGTCTACATTGAAAATAAATTTCCGAAATCAGTTTATTGTGAATATAATAAGTATTAATAAATAAGACTTACTTCTCATTGACTAGATGCTGCATTTTGTAAACTTGAATACACGATTTTTGAGTTTGTTCCAATTTCATATGTGATTGTAAAGATTCATTACTGTTGCAAGCTACAGCTAAATAATTAATGTGATCATTTGTCTGTGCCCAATCTAGTCCAGATACTGATCCACCGCAAAACAATGTCAATGATTGCTTATCGTAATACTTTTTGCCAACTTCAAGTTCTTGCCATATGTTATTGTCATTTTGTTTCTCAAGATAGCATATATTGTAATTTTCTGTGATTAACGAATTAAATTTCATTGATAGTGATTTCAATTTTATGTCATGAAGAAAAGATGATAAATTAATTGGTAAAATTTTGTACTTTGGTGCTAATTCAGTTAATATGTTTTTGCTAAGGTGGTTCTTATAGCTAAATAAAAAATAAAATTTTAAAAATATTTATATCATATTGCAATTAAAGAATGCTTACATATTTTTTGTCCATGGAATTGTCTTTGATGTAATGTTGAGTTTTTGAAATGATTCTACATATGTCGATACTAGTTTACGAGACGTCTTTAATTCTTCCGTATCCGCAACGGTCGGTTTACCTTTACGATAAGAATTATTAATAGAATCATCATTATCATCATCATTTTCATCGACAGTTTCAATATCACTAGATTCTACACCAGATGAGCCTTCAGTTTCATCAGATGACTCATCATGTAGCGAAGCAGCTGAACTTGATGTTGTATCACTAAAATCTTCTTGTGATTGACTTTTTAATTCATTAACTATTGTTTTTAATTTCTTTTCAGCTCTACAAATAAACAAAATATATTTAAAGTTATTAATAAAAATCATTCCAAATTCTTATTTAAACATTACACTTACTTCTTAACTGCTTTTCGTTTTGAACGACCTCCTGATTGGATAGATGAATTATTACTACATTCATCATCTTCATTATTATCACTGCTTTCAATTTGCTCTTTAGCTTCTTCTTTTAAATTTAATCCTTTACATTTGCTTCGATGAGCTGATACGTTATAAGGCAAAATTCGTTCATCACAAAATTTACAATTAACTTTGCGTTTTTCAATCGTCTCTTCATCTTGAGCACAGATATAAACATGGGATAAATGGCCTAATGCTGATTTCTTTTCTTGACCACAATTCGCGCATCGAAAAAAATCTAATTTGTATATTTTTAAAATATTTATCAAGCGTCGAATCGCTTCATTCCAATTATCAATATTAATAGAATGCTCATATTTGTCAATCCATGCAAGTCCACCGTGTTTTATCAAATGCTCTTTCCACATATGTTTTGTGACTAGATAACTGCAATTTCCACAGCGAAAATGCTGTAATTTTTTTAATTCTGTTTCAACATTTTCTAATTTTTCATCTTTTTTTGAATCTTTTCTCCATTTCTTATATTTTGGGTCTGAAATTCTGATAGCTTCCAAAATATCTTCATACATTACTTTACTTTCATCTGAATTCCGTAATTCTTCTTGTTTGAACATTTTTGTAGATTTTTTTTCATCTGTTATTTTATTCCTTCTATTATTGGTAGTTTTTGATATTGATATTTCATTTGGAAGTGATGTTATATTTAAAGAAGCGTCAACAACGAAAGAGGAGGAGGAGGGTGAAGAGGGATCATTGATTTTTTGTTTTTGCTTTTCTATGAGATCTTTCATTAAATTTGTGACATTTCCATTTTTTGTTTTTCCATTCGAGTCTCTGAGTGAAACTGAAGGCTCATGCTTAATGGTAGAATCCAAGACAATATTTGAGTTATCATTACCATTTTTAAATGCCGATGTTCTAAGATAGGGTCGTTTTGTTGATATTGCTTGTGGTGTTCTGTATGTAGGGTCCTTATCCTTAATATTCTTCAACCTTTTCTCTAACTCGATGATCTTTGGATGACTCGTTAATTCATTTTTCGGTTTATCTACGGACGAAGATTTAATGTAGTCATTACGTTCTATTATAGATGAACGAAAATTTGAATTAAAATTATTCAATGAAGAATTTAATTTTAATTCAGAAGGGGTACTTAAGCTTTCACATTCAGAATCGCTGCTAAGAATATTCTTACTTGCTCCTTTCTTAATATTCCCCACTTTATTCTTATTTAATGCGCCGACAGTTTTCGAAGATTTTTGAGCAATTCTTGAAGATCTTTTGGCTTGAGCAGAGCTTGTATTGATACGATCGATACTTTGAAGCAATTGTTGCTTCTTTTTTCTACCTCTTTTCTTTTTCACTTCTTCAGTTTCACAATCTGACGACGACGAGTCTGATCTTGAAAATTCACTATTTTTAAGCTCTTGAACTCTAGTTACCTTTTTCTTAAGTTTCTCGGATCCTATTGAAGCATCTGATGGTATACTCTTATCCCTCGATGAACTCCTCAATCTCCTCGTTTGACTAATTGTGATCACAGAATTTTTTGGCGATTTTTCAAAACTTGATTCGGGCGAACTGTCTTTAATACGATTCAAACGACGTTTTGTACGAGTAAGAACTTTTTGTGAATCAACGCTTGATTCTCTCGGAGATAATGATTTCATATTATTTGACTCACAAGTCTCCTTTTTCATTCGCTTTGCTCTTGATATTCTGGGTAGACGTCCACGTCTCTTTCGTATAAATGTTTCAAGATTCTGTTTACTATTTACACAAATTTCATTCTCCGTTGTATTAGGAAGCTCATTAAGATCTTTTTGGTTTGGCTTTACCTCTTCTTTCATCTCAATTTTATCATCTAATCGATCTTCAACTACGGGTTGAAAATTTTCATTGAAAAATGTACTATCTTTACTGAAATCGTCTTCTGTTATTGAATCAAACATATCGGAAAAATCAAAATTTGCAGAGTCTAAAATAATAATGCAATGAAATATGATGCAATAATTAAGTATTTATTGAAAATTTATCATTAAAATTATCACTCACTATTTGATTGAAAACCACTTGTTGAAGGCATAATAAGAGTGTCCGTCACAGATTTTGCTTGAAGTTTTCCTAGTAAATGATTGATGATCAATTTGAGTTCGACATTTTCTGTTTGAATTTTATTTCCTTTGACTATTGCTGGTATCTTTTTCAAACTTTGATCAATCTCTTTAATTCGATTTTCGCCAAGTAGCAATGATATATCATTAAGCCACGTTGATTCATTCAAATCCATATTCATATCATCATCTTCTTGCTCCTGTTCATCGTCTTTTTCATTTGAATCTTCTGCCAAATCATTTCCTTTAAAACTATTTCCTTCTTCTTCCTTGTTCATTGCAGAAACCAGTACATTATTATTAACCGGTATTTCATTTTCTTTCGTCATACTTTTTACTGCTTCTTCATTTTCTTCTTGCATCGTAGACTCTTGAATTGATTTGGAAGTTTCTGCTATAACATTTTCATTATTGATTACCACATCTTCACTCGTGTCCATTGGTTCTATTTTTGATATTGATACGAACGGTTGTATATTATTTTCTGTATCTAATTTTATTTCAATCGGCTCATGAATGATCTTAGTATTACCAACACGTTTTCGAACTGGAATTTTAGGAACTAACTTGGGTTTCCTTAATGTACGGACCATTTTTTGAGGAGTTTTCTTATTAGAATCATTTTCTGGGATTTTTTCATCAAGAGATGTAACTATGTCTCTTTTTTCTTCATTTTCAATATTCTTCTCATTAAAAATGACATTTGTTGTAGGAATTGGAGATGTTATTGGTTGATTTTGTAGTGAACAATCGCCAAGAATGTCACTAATTTCTAGATTTACTTTTTCAACTTTCTGGATAATTACTTTACTCTTTACTGGCTTTTGCTTTATAACAATTTGAGGCAAATCTAAACTATTTTGGTTGTTATTAATAACATCATTCACTTCAGTATTAGAAACTGACGGTTCTATAAAAAAATGTTAAATTTAACATGTTAATGAAAAATGCTCAACATTTGATCACATTGTTTACCTTTATTTTGCAGCCTATCTTTAATTTTTGCCAGCAAATTTCCTTTTATCGGTACGATCGTTTTGATTGAATTACTTTGCGTTTTCTTTGAATCCATTTTACGATATAATCAAATCATTCTTTATTATATTTACCTAAATAATATTAAAATCTATCTCGAAATGTTTCTTACAGAAAAATGAAAACTGAGCAATTGCTCAAAAAGATTCTATTAAGCAAAATAATAAAAACGCATATTTAATAAAATGAAATTTTAACAAATATAATGCGTAAAATTTATGATTTAAAGCTATGGAAACTATAGTATTTTTTTAGTTTTATATACCTGTAAAAAGATTGTGAATAATGTGCTAATAAAATTTTAAAAATGGCGCGCAACTAATTTTTCAAAAGTTCAACGGTTTTTCCAGACGCACAAAAAAGATGCATGTTTCATTGGTATAAATCTATTAAATTTAATTTATTTAAGGTTTTTCATGTTATAATTATTTGAATATACATATAATAATAATAATTAATTCTTATTTGTAAAATATATATATATTTTCATCATGCTCTCTTAACATTATTTTTCTTGATTTTAAAAAATTTATATATTTTCTTCTATGAATTTTCTCCTGTTTAATTCATGTATTTTTTACAATATGCTGCTCCACAATGACATGCAATTTTTCTCGACTCGTCTTCTATATCAAATTTGTAATCGTATGATAACTGTAAAAAAAAATTATATATAATTTAACATTTGACTTTTCATTACATTGCAAAATTATCTTACTTCTTCTCCACGATTTATTCTGCGTTTTGCGAATATGATAATTCTATATTCACGATCTACTTCTACTATCTCAGTGACACAATTTGGATTACAACTGTGATTGATATATCGAGCTAGTCCACCACATAATGTGGCATCAATGACTCGATCTTCATCTAATCTAAACATATAAATTCCTCGATTCTATAAAAAGAATTGGAAAATAAATTAGCCTTAATCTTTTTTAATCTTTAAAACTTATAACTTACTCTAGCTTCATATTGCTTCTCACGTAATTCAGACAATTCTCCTCGAATGACTTCACCAATGTATTCAATAACCATAGTGTGCTTCTCTAAATCACGAGCTGCATAAAGCCCTAAACCTTGAATTTTTGAACGTGCAAGAAATACATTATTTCTCCATTCTAATTTCATTTTTTTATATTGGGAGCTCTTTGAATGTACAAATTGTTTGCTATATGGACAAGCTATTTCACCTGCTGACGTTGATGGAACAAATGCAGGACGTTGACCTATAATCAAATATGTTATATTAGTAATTTTATAAAAACTCTTTTCATAATTATTTACTTACTGGTCGATCCAGTTCTTTGAGTATGTGGTTTTTTCATCGGTACAGAATGTTTTAGACGAGGTTCTGTACGAGCAGCACCTGATGGATTTATCGCAAGTGGTAACTCAAGAAGCGGATTTCTCCCATATTTAAATCGATAATCATTCAAAGTTTCAACACCTGGCAAGCTCTCCAAAATCCTCACAACGGCTGGTTCAGTTAAACCAAAGAGATCTTCACCACTGATATATTTAGGAAAAACTCGAACCAATTGATTTTCTCTTCGTAATTTGACAATCGTCTCAAGAATTTTTTGCCATACTTTTTTAGGTGACTCGTCCTTAAATTCAGTATCTTCTTCATTTTGTTCTTTTACAAGAACTCTAAATTCAGGTTTTCCTGCAGAATCAGCAATCGAGCAAATGTAATGACATCTTTTATTTGGATACCTCATTGACCAGAAAAATCTTATAATTTTAAAGCCAATTGGATAAATATAATTTGCTGTATGGAATGTATGTAGCTGATGAGGTAATAATTGGCCGACATTCAAAAGTATTAAACTGCCAACTCGCATAAGATTCGTGAGATCAGAATGATGCATAATAGATGCAACTTGTCGATTTTCATCACGCTCTATATATACACGCCGTTGCACACTTAATGTTGTTAGTTCATTATCTTTTTCCGATTTCGGTGCATGAATATTACACATTGTTGTCTTGTTCTTATAAAACACACAATTATCTTTCATAGCACAATTGAGATGATAGAGTGTACCACAACGCGGTTTAAAACATTTGATTGTTGCGCCCAAATGATTGCAGTGTGTACATTGAGAATTTAAGCTTTGTTGAAGTGCTGCTTCAAGATTCATTAATGCACCATTTACTGTTTCATATACACCATCTGACCATAATGCACAATTAAGATGTACCCACTTATCAACATCATAATTAAGTAAACGTGATGGACCATCAGCCACACCATCTCCTATTTGATGACATAAGATGCATTTTCTTGTATCTTCTAAAATCTTTGGTGCCGAATTGACTGTTATATTCATTCTAAAGAGCATTTCTGTAATCTCGCGTTCAGAGAGTTTCTTTTGTTTATGAATATTTGGAAAACTATTTGCACTGAAAGTTTTGATTCTCATTAATTTTTGACGTTTTTCAGCTTGTAAAATGTCTTCTTTGCTTTCATTCATGTCCTCGATTTCTTCATGCTTTCTCTTCAAATCTCTATTTTGATCTCTTAATTGACTTAAATCACCTTGCATTTCAACTTTTGATATGTTTTCTGACATTGTTTCGAGTGCCTTATCATCTGTTGTTGAATTGAGACTCTTATCATCAAGCATATTTATTGGTCGCCATTGGAATTGTTTGTAGCACGTTTGACCACAGAAATAAAGCTCGTTTGATTCTAGTTCTGTATTGACAAGTAATGGAAATTCGTTTGCTTTTGCCTTAATTGCATTATTAAGTATGACAACGTCACAATGTCTACAGAATTTTGCTGTTCCATTGAGAATTGTTTGAATATCAACAGGTTGCCCTTCTTTCCCATCTTTTCCTTTTATTCTATAAAGTCCCAATTTTTGACTAGGAGGTGTAGTAGTTCTCTCTACAATTTGATATGCAGTCGGTGCTGGAATATTGAGAATATTTGCTAATGATTTGAGTACACCCATTATATCTTCTGCTGCTGATGAAGTAAGAGTTAATGTCACAGTAACATTATTATTATTATTATCTTTAGCAGGTGTTGGTGGTTCGAAACAAGATTTTAGTCCCAATTGTTTTGATAATTCAAATTCTTTCTCATTATGAACTTTATTATCAGAAGTTAGCGAAATACCACTCTTCAATCGTATTGGAATTGGTGCAATGATAGTTGGAATTGATGGAGACATTCTGTTGTCAATGAAACTGGTCATTTCATCTTCTGTTTCAGCATCTTCCTCTTCTCTTATCAGTCTCAGGCCAGGGAAACGATTTGGTGGCTTCATAGTTACACATTCTGGACTTGATGAACTTACAACAGTATCTGGTGTATCGATATCACGATCTTTAGCCAATAATTCATATTTGGATCGATGATGCGTAACTTTTTCTTCCTCATCAAACTTGATTGGTGGAAATTCTTGATCATAAAAACCTCTTTGTGTAGAAGCAGGCGTCTTTTCGACTTTTGGTTCAAGAACTCCAAATGGTTTTGTATTGTAGAAGTCTGAGATATTAGAAAGTTCGCCTTTGCCAAAAACTCCTGTCAATTCACCACTCGTTGTGTCATATTTTTTGTTGACTTTATTCAACTCACATGAGCCATAGATTTGGCAAACACCATAGTTCTTTGGTAATGATGGCTCTAAAATTGGCATTTGTGGGAGAGACTTTATTTGAAGCATAAGATTATCAATGAATGAATCATAATCTTCCTCAGATTTTTGCAATTTCCTTGGCTTTTTAACGCCTTTTTCTTTCGACATTTGCATTTGTCGACGATTTTTCTGATATTCACGTCGTTTTTTCTTCTTCAATTCATTTGCAATTTCCGCAGCTGTTTTAGCAGGACTTTCATCAAGTGGCTCATTCATTCCATCACGCGAAGGTGTAAGCATAATATTTTCATTCTTTACCATGCTCACATCAGAAGCAACAGATTCCGATTGTGAACTATCATCCATTTCTTTTTTTATATCAACTGATGGAGATTCAAGTGGTACGGGAGTGGTTGTGCCTGAATTGAGTGATGACTGTGATATGCTCTTAACTAATGTTGGTGCGATATGTGTAGGTGATTGATTTGGTTTTATGGTACCTCCAGGTGAAATCATTTCCTTCTTTATAGTCATATTTGGAGGTGCCATTCCTTCCGTAGTTGTGAGTGGTGAAATAATTGTTTTTGTCTAAAAAGTGAAAAAAGAATTAAATGAAAAAGCTGAAAAAAAAGAATTTGAATATTATTTACCATATTACTGCTGTTTGATGTCAATAAACTAGCAGGAATATCATTTCTGTTTAGAATAACAATTGGTTTTTTTTCTCCAATGTTTGACACATTTAACGTTTGTGACGCAACAGGTGGTGTTGTAGTTGTTGTCGTTAATATATTAGAAGCAGATGGCTGTGATACAAAGGAAGTCTCATGGATAGAAATAGATTTGCTGACACTTACTGATTGACTTGTTTTTACAGTTGCTTCTGGGGTCGATGAAATTGATGAAACCGGTATGGGGATTGATGTCACAAGTGGTTGTGTAGTCACAATTAGTTGCTTAGCAGGTGCAGGTGGAATCACTGGTCGAGCTAATTGTGCTTCAAGTGAACTAAACATACCAAGACTAGGTGCCCTTTGTGTTGTTATTAATCCAGGTACTGTTCGAGTTAGCGGTGAGCCTCCAACAGGTCCTCCTGATCCAGAATTTTGCAAAAGTTGCTTGAGAAGAACATTCTGAGAATCTTCAGGTTTATTTGGTGGAATAATTTTTTGAGTCTGAGATATAGGAGTAGATGCTTGTGTAACTGTAATACTTTGTTCTGTTTTGACAACTGTTGTTACTGATGTTGGTGTTGAAACTGTTTCTTTAATGACAACTGGTTCAATTGGTTCAGCTTTAATTTCATTAGAAACTTCAAAACTTAAACGTTTATTAACGGCCGCTTCTGAGGTTTCTTTTGTAATGACATCATCGCTTGATTTTGATCGTTTAAATGAATTTGAATTGAGTAAGTTTGTAATTGTCGGATTCGATTTGAGAATTGTTACTGTTTTGGGAATGCTATCACCACTCATGGGAGGTTCCATTTTAATTTCTGTCGCTTTGAAAGTTTGTTGATGTTGACCACTTGGAGGATTACTTAAAATATTCAATAAATTGGTTGTTTTTGTTATAATAAGGGGCTGCTGTTGTTGTTGAGCAAGTGTTGTTGTTGATTGATTTTTAATAGCAATAGTTGAACCAGCAGACGAAGACGATGGAATGGCTTTGATTTGCTTCACGAAAACTACATTATTCGTTGATTGAGTATTTGGCGATGAAGGTACAGAAATGCTTGGCTGACTCGAAATAATTATTTTTGTATCGCCAGATGATGTTGGTGTAGATGTGCTTCGTATTATTGTCTTTGGAACACTTGATTGCGTAGATGTTGCAACTTGTTCAACTTCCGCCTTATTTTTCGACTCTTCATTCGCGTCAATTGAAGACATTATTGAACGGATTTGTTGTGTAGCATTATGTGTATTTGTATTGATTTCAATTGGCTGCGATAATGGAGAAAGTTGTGACATATTACCAGACACTATTCGTTGTGCTTGTGCGTGTGTCGGATTTGTTGTTGTTGATGATGATGATGATGCTATCGGACTTTGAGAAGATTCACGTGATTTGACAATGACATGCATTGGTATCAATGATTTCGGTTTATTCTCTATAATTGTCTCTTTGACCTCTTCATTTCCTTCTACTGTGCCACTTTCAGGAATAGATAACGATGTACTTTCAGATGATTTGCTTACATCTCTAACTTTATTCTTATCACTTTCACTTGATTCTGGTGAAACGTCATCATCTTCTAATATTTTTGTTGGTAAAGCCGTGTCTTGTGTCATAGTATATGTTGGAATTTTTGAGAATGTCAAAATAGGTGATGCACAACTTGCTGATAGTTTATTTATTACTGTTGCGCTAGATACAATATTTTCTACATTATGTGAACTTGCTTGTATTATTCCTGACGGTGCAGCTGAAACAATAATTGATTTTTGATTTTGTTGTAATCTTTGCTTTAAATCTACTGTTTGAATTGGTCTCGTGTTGCCTTTGTTTAGTGAAAGTGTCACAATTGTTGATGTGTTAATTTTTTGTCCCGACACACTAAACATATTTGGATTTTTTTTCAAACTTGAAAGTGTTTGAGCATTTGTGGTGATCATCTTTTTCGCACCTTGTGAGGGATCAGAATTTGTTATTGGCATATTTTTAAGTACAACAGGAACAGAAATTGTAGTATTTCCAATAGAGACTTTTGCTAATGTTTGAGTTGAACCTTTGACAATTTTTTTCTGTCCACCTGTCATGCCTGCAGTTGCAGCAAGAGCTGATGCTTGAATATTTGTTCGATTCATAAGGTTTGAAGGAAGTGTAATTAATTGACCACCTGAGGAAGATGAGAGAACAACTGGAAATTTAATTTCACGTTTTCCCTCTGTCGGAATAGTTGTAGTAGTTAAAATTCTATGAGGAGTTCCTTGTGGTTTTTCTAAGGTTTCTTGTTCAATAGGATCATTCTTTTCTATTGTAACGGCATCAGATTCACTTTCATTTTCATCTTCATCTTTGCCTGAGTCAATCATTGCCTCAAAATCTTCTCGTGTTCCAACATTCTTAGGATTTTTTGCTGTTGCAGTTATGCTGCTTGACGTTTCAATTTTTGAAGTTGAAGGTTTAGTTACTGGAATTGCATCTTCAAATAACAAATCAGTATTGATAATTTCTTTTAATGATTCATTGCTATCATCCAGATGAACAACATGTGAATCAAAAAGTGTGTAATCAGTAGCTTCCTGTTCAGTCACTAATGGACTTGACACAAGTTCGCTTCCGTCGAATGCTTCAACAATTTCAGCATCACCTGCATCTTGAGCAGTAGAATTTAAAGAAACTTCTGTTAATGTTATTTTATCATTATCATCATCATAATCTGTCAGCCTCTGTTTCTCATCGGGACTGCTATCAACAATCACAACGTCTTCATTATGCATCTTTCCATCTTGTAATCTTTGTCTGATTTTTTGTGATATTGGACTTATTGGTGGTGTTCCATTAGATGAATCGTTATCATCATAATCAACCAATGATTTTACCTTAGGTCCAAGTGGATTCTTTAAAAGTGAAGTTTTTGCTTTCACTTGTTTACTACTTGAAGCTTGTTGTAATTCCATTGATGAAACAGCTGTTGGAATAACTTTTCCTGAAATATTTCTTTGAGCTTCAATCGTAAATCCTTGCTGTTGAGATTGCTGTTGTGCCTGATGTTTTTGCTGAGCTTTTTGAACCAATTGAAGCATATCTGAAGTTCCAGTTTGCTTCTTATTGCCATCTTTTCCATACATTGGCATACCTCCTCTTAATCCCAATTTAATTGGTGCTCGCTTTTGAGTTGGATTACCTGGATTCATCATATGATTTCCACCGCCTCCTCCTCCTTGCATCAAATTCGAATTATTGTTGCTATGTTCTATTTGCATATTTTGCTGCTGTTGTTGTGCATACATAGGACGAGGAGAGCTATCCATTTGCATCATCGGACTGTTTGGATTTTGCTGTTGTTGTTGATAATGAACCATTGGACTTCTCGGCATAGGAGAAGTTGCATTTTGATTGATTAATGGAGATTGTGGCTGCTGATGTATAGGACTTTGATTCGGTTGGACTTGTGACATTTGTTGCATTTGCATTTGACCTTGCTGCTGCTGCTGCTGTTGCTGTTGTTTCATCATTTGTTGTTGTCTCATTTGCATTTGTCTTATTTGCATAGCTCTTTGTGGATCCATTTGCTGATTTGCTTGTGAAATTGTTTGCACATTCTGTGGATTTCCATTTGCATCATATTGCACTTGCCTAATCACATTGCCTCCTCCGTGTTGCATCTGCTGTTGAAATTGTTGTACAGGCATTCTCATACCTGCCATACGACTATTTGAATCATTTGGTATCATTTGTGGTCTGATAAAACGATTTTGTTGATTCATATTCATATTTTGTTGTTGATTAAATTGAACAGGCATTCTATTCATCATTTGAATTTGCATCGGTGTATTTGGTCTATGTTGTGGCGATGTCATGCGTGGAATTGGTGAAGTCAATCGACTATTAATTGAAGGTGATTCAATCGAATTTGGACTGAATGGACTTTCGTCAATTTGTGAATGTGGAGTACCGATTCGTGGCGATTGTTGCATAGTGTTGTAAGGAGACATTGCATTATTAATGTGACCTCCTGGACTTTGCATAATTGAGTTTGGTCCAGGACTTTGAGAACTCATCATGGGACTAGGAGAGTGAAGAGGACTTTGTGAAGGTGCCATAATTGGATTACCAAGTGGCGATTGTACGGGTTGTTGAATAATATTTGGCGAAGGAGACATCATTGGTGATTGATCATTCATTTGCACTCCGACTGGTGATTGAGCCATATGAGAAATATTTGCCATTTGTTTAGATTTTTGTTTATTATCATAATCTTGTTTCATTTGCAAGTGATTTCTTGCTTGCTTTCTAGAGCTTTCTAAATGCTTCTGTACTGCTGCTTGTTCATGAGTTACTTTGAGAAGTGTCTGAGCATCAATTTCATTCAAATCACCTCCATTTTTCTTTAATTGACGTTGTTTTGTATTGAGAGATTTCTTCAATTTTCTTAATTCAGCAATTTCTGTTTCATAATAGTGAAGTTGCTTCTGCAACGAATCATTTTGTGTAATCAACCATGCTTCATAGTTGCTTTGAATTTGTTTATCTGTCTCTGTTTGTATAATTTCAGGTGGCATTGGAGGCATTGGCGTCAGATTTGCATTAAATATAGGTACTGATCTCACAATATCAGGACTGGTTGATGGCGCTTGTGAATTTACAACACCAGGTGTTTGTGGACGCCACTGTTTATTAATAATACCTCTTGGTGCAAATTGTGGTTGCTGAGGTTGAACTTGAACCTGCTGCGGTTGCTGAATCTGTTGTGGCATTGAAATACTTTGTGTGGTTGTTGTAAGTACATCAGCACGCAATTTTTCATAATCCTATATTAATAAAGAATTTAATATATTTAAATTATTATAAATTTCATAGTCATACCTGATCACTAAATAAACTTTGTTGCTGTTGTTGATTTTGAGGAATATTCATGTCCATTTGATTTGTTCCTATGTTTCTTGCTTGTTCACGCTTTTCTTGTTCGAGTAAATCTTCCAAAAGTAACGGTTGTTCCTGCAAAAAAAATTATTATTGACATTTAATGTTGCAAATAAATAACTTAAATATAAAAATTACTAACTGCAAGCTCTAAAATCTAATATCGACAAGCTAACATTTATAAAATTTAAATTATATGACATAAAGAAAAATTATAAGAGAGAGAAATTGCCAAAAATTGAATTGTGTGTCATTATTGAGACAAAAAAAATAATATGGAGAGTGTGTCTAAAAGTGTGCTGCTTAGAAGCATAGACTATTATTTTTTTAGGATAGACATTCTCTCACCTGCAAAAGCAAAGGACGTCGCAACATTTTTGTAGTTGAATGCTGCTGAAGTGTTTCATATTTATTCTTATATGAACAGTCATAAAACTTTATTTCATATAGAATAGTTTAAAGTCAAATTTTTTGGCAATATATATTTTTGAAATAACAAACAATCAATTTTTGAGAAAGCATGCAAGTTTTGAAAAATCAAAAAACAAATGTTGATGTTAATAATCTCTTTTTGTCAGTTATAAAAAAGAACTCACACCAAAGAAAAAGAGAAACAAAAAGTTTTTAAAAACAAACATATTGAAAAGATTGATTCTTACCTGATTTTGGTTTGCTTGACCAGGATATGGAGGTGGCGGCTCTGGATAGGGTGGTGGTGGCACTTGTTGGGATTGTTGCGCTTGCTGTTGCTGTGGCTGTTGCGTTTGATTTATCAGACCTTGTATGTTTGGATTTATTTGCTGTTGTTGAGCATTTTGCATCATGTTAGGTCTATTTTGAACCATATGTGGTAAAGCCATTCGTGGATTATTTTGCTGATTTTGTTGCATCATATTTGGATTAACCATTCGTACTTGTTGAAGACGTTGTTGTCTATTTCAAATGAAAAGTATTTTGTTTTAAAAATATTTTAAGAACATAAAGGTTTATAATTACCCAGTAGGGAATGTTAAAGATATGTTGTTCGGTCCTGTCACAATGCCTGTAATATTATTGTTGGCAACTAATCGTGTACCTATTGGCATTGGTTTTCCATTAGCAGCAGCTTGTTGAAGCTAATTATAAAAGATGATAATTTTAAAATCAAATTTAAAATCGTCAATAATCAACCATTACCTGTAACATCATTTGTTGATGAATTTGTTGAATTTCTGGAATTTGATTAGGTGGAATTGTTTTAAATCTAACTTGTCTTTGCACATTTGCTTGCTGGAACATTTGTTGTTGATTTTGCACTTGTCCCGGTTGTTGCTGCTGCTGAGGAATTTGAGCAGGCTGCTGTTGTGATGGACCTGCATTTTGATTAACATTTTGTCCATCTATTGACTGTTGCATTTGAGGATTAATGTTTGTCATTTGCATTTGCATACGATTAATTTGCTGATTAGGCTGCATTTGCACATTACTCATATCTTGTTGAGTTCGAGGGAAATTTGTCTTTGCAATTTTCTCTGCTTCCAGATTTTTCAATTTTTCTTCTTTTGCATTCTCACCCTCATCCATCTCTAAGCTATCGAGAAGTGTTGATTTTTCGTCAGTTGTGTCAAGTTCAGGATCTGCATATTCAAGAATATTAAAATCTGCGCCCATTTCAGCTGTCAATGAGTCTAACAAATCATCATCATCGTCACCAAGTCCACCAAGAATATCACCAACACCGTCCATACCAACATTTTCATCTTGTTCTAATTTCTCTAATTCAGCTGTGACGGAATCTGGAATTCCTTCGACATCAGTACCTGTTTGTTGATGAACAACGTTTTGATCAGTTGTATTTGGTTGAGTTGGATTAATTTGATTTCCTTGTAGAGCATGTTGCATACTTGGATTTTGAGAAGCAACAAGACGCTGTTGCATCATCATGTTCTGTCCAGGAGTATTTTGTTGAATCATATTAGATTGCTGCATCATTTCATTCTGAGGATTAAAGTTAGTTCCTTGATTTATAGGCATTCTTTGAGTTTGATTAAGACCTGCTTGATTCATTTGTTGTTGTTGCTGATGCTGATCAGTCATCATTTGTGGTACATTCATATTCATACCAGGTCTAATATTTAATCGTGGACGATTATCTGGTGTCATAATCATTCTTTGACCAGTTCCAGTTAATTGGCCTGCACGAATCATTTGACCACCAACCATTGATTGCATTCTTTGCTGTCTGATTCCTGGTGGGAGAGGTTGTCGGAATGTGTTGTCAGTGCCAGTTTGAAGAGTTTGTTGATTCTTCATCATATCATTTTCCATTGAAAAAGCACTTGATGTTGGTCCAGGCAAATTTGTCGGTGCTTGTGAACGCTGTAATAAGTCACGTAATTGTCTATTGCTTTGCTCTGGATTGTTTTGATTAGATTGAACAAACGGTGGTTTGTTAAACATGTCTGGTCTAGCATAAACAGTTGTACGCGTTTGACCAGGATTGAATGAAGGTCTCGGTGTTCCTGGTGCTTGTGCGTAAGCATTAACACCATCGAGTGGTCGAATATTTGGAGCTTGTTGTTGTTGTTGTGATTGATTTACTTGAGAATAAACTGGACTCATATTTGCACTTGTTGGAGTATGAACAGGTGATTGTTGTTGAATAGACTTTGGTGTTTGTGGAGAATGCAAAAATTGTTGTTCATCAAGAGATTGTTGTCTTTGAAAACCGTCTGCTGACGGTGATCCTGGAAAAATGTTGTTCGGTGATTGAGGTGTGCCCGTTTGTGGTGAAAATGGACTTTGATTTATACGTTGACTTTGTTGACGTTGCAATTGAGCGGAAACAGGACGTCCTGGGTGTTGGAAGTTAGAAGAACTTGGACTTTGAGGATTCATCATCATTCGTCCCTTATTTGGAGCCATAAATTGATTTCTTGAATTTGGTGAAGGACTTGCGACTGGACTCATTGATCCATCATTGAGATTTGTCGAAATTTGAAGTTGCATGTTTGGATCTATTTTTTTAAATGAAATTTAGGTTCACAAAATTTTTACTTTAAACATATAAAATTTTACCATTCATTCTCTGATGATCCATAGGCATACCGAGTTGTTGCTCACGAGCACGTTGTGCTTGAAGCATTTTCCATTGACGTTCTTGTTCAGCTTCTTTCATGCTCTTCTGTTGAGCTGCAATTTTATCTTGATCCTGTTGAAAGAGATATTTATTCTTTTATTCATTATTGTTTTATAAGTCCAATTAGACAGAGAGTTAATTTGAAAGAAATCTCTCAATTTAAAATTTCAAAATATTATGAAGAAAAATAAAACTAAACAGCTTTCGACATGCTATTCTTTAATGATTCCATTGTCAGAATTTTTTTATATATTCTTGTTTCGTTTTAGTGCATGCAATTTTTCACAGTTTTAATTAATAAAAGAGATAAATCACTCAATTCATGCATGGAAGAAAAGGAGAAGACACAAAGTGGGAAAGGACGATGGGTCGGAAAAAATTGTTAATAAATAAATTATTAGTTTTTAACATCAGATATAAAACGCAAAAAATATCATGAATTTTCATCACATTTTAAAATTTAATCGAATTAAGCAAAATTAAATTTTGAAAAAAATTTTTTTTTGATACGCACATTCATTTTTTCGCAAGATTTTTAAATTTTAAAACAATTTTTACTACTAAACAATATTTAATGCGAAAGAAAGTTTGCGCCAGAACCTAATAAATTTCGATCAGAAATAATAATTTTTTTGTAAGAACACAGCGAAAAAATCAAATTTAAAGAAGAGAAAAGGAAGACAAGAAAAATTCATATTTTTATACGTTTTGTATCCTCTCACCATTATTATTTGTGCATTATTAGAAGTAGTAGAAGACAAAGTTGCTTTAGTGATGGTGGTGAAATGGCTACTAGTAAAAGTGTTACATTCTGAGGTGATGGTGGTGGTAGTGATGGTCAAAGGAGAAGAAATTGCAGAATTATTGGAAAGAATAGAGATAACAGAGCCTGATGCATTCGGATCATGGTGATGGTGCTGTGATGCGTTTTGAAGCTTTTTATTATTGTTAGTACTAAGGGCATTTATATCAGTCTCATTTGACTGCTTCTCTATACTCGCAGTTGACATGCTGCTGCTATTAAAACAAACATTATCATGTGTCGAAAGTGAAGGAAGCGTCTTCATAATTTCAGAAGGTGTTAAAACGCGAATATGTTGATCTGCAGTGCTATTTGTTAATGATGAGGATTCTTCAACCTGTACCATTTCATGATCTTGATCAATTTTTTGCTGAATGGGTGTGAATGGAGTAATTGATCGTTGAGGTGGATGAATAATTTGATTTGGAAAAATAGTTTTAGTGGGCAAGACAGTTGTTTTCGTTGCTTGCATCGTGGCTTCTTTTGTAATTGTTTGCAACGAAGCTTCCAAAATAGGAGAAGGTGCGGGCGATGGATTTACATTACTTTGCTGTTGATTATTATTATTATTATTGATGATATTTAAATTAATATTTGCATTCTGTTGTTGCAAAAGCAATCGAAAATGATTGGGAATAGCAGGTCGAAGCGTAGGATTTGAGTTTGTATTGAAATTCCCATTCGGATTTACAGTTACATTTGGTGCTGGTCCAGAACTGGATGCACCATGTAACCCATATTGATGTACAGTAAATTGAGGTGCAATATTTGTAGCAATAACATTTGGTACAAAAATTCCTCTCGATGTCGTAAACGAAAGTGTCTTCATAAAATGCTGTGCTGAAAGTGGCTGTTGTGAAACTATGACATTTACATTTTTTGTTTGTGATAAGCCACTTGCATTTAGTAAACAATTACTATTATTACTTCCACTGCCATTATTATTGCTGATATTGTTGGCGTTATTATTATTTTTTGGCAGTGAAGTTGTGAGATTTATAAATGCATTCGCAATATTACTCGCAACAGATATATTGGCATTTTTATTCAAAAGACTACAATTATTATCACTTTTACTACTCATGTCGAATGAAGTAGAAGAGGATTTGACTTGCAACAGCAAATTCGCCTCATCAGACTCTGAGATTTTATCATTTATAGTATTATTACTGTTATTGGAAATAGGGGAACTAATATTTTCATCACCAATACTACAACTAAATTCTTTGTGCTCATTTGCTATGATTAGTAAATTATTTTTAATATTATTAGGAGATGTCGAATCGTTTTTGTTATCTAAAGCGTTAGTTTCAAGTACATGTTCCGGCAGTAGATTAGAAGAAGAAGAAGGAGTAGAAGAGCGGCCTGGGGACTGCTGATTGTTTCTTACCACTTGGAGTTGTTGTGGTGGACCGACATTGACTGTAGTTGGGGTCGACACTTGTTGCTGTTGTTGTGATTGATGCTGCTGCTGAATCATTGATACATCCATCAATGATGAAGACTCTGAGAGGGTTGAACTCAGTGCAGGAGAAGTGCTATTTGTGCTCGTGGTTCCATTATCAGGTGATAGGTCAGGAGCAACCTAATTGATTGTTTAATTGATGATTGGAATGATTTTTTGGACATTTTTTCGGTTGTTTTATGTATTACAAATAAATTATAAAATTTTTTTTTTCATATTTGTGTGTTTGAAATTTAAAACAGAAAAATGAATGAAGGAAAACAACACATAGAAAACTAATTTTTCATATATGAATATAAACGATAGAGCAAAATAGAAAAAAATAATTTGTGTGTGTGAGAGTGTGCATATTTTGTACTTTTTAGCAATGAATTATATATTTTGTTGAAAACACATAAAATAATCATTAAATGAAAAAATATTGAGTTTGAAAGGGAATCAAATAAATATATGAATAGTGGTGTCCACTAAAAACTCCATTTATAAGGATTCGTAATAATTCCACACTGTCTCAAAATAATTGAACAAATTTGTATATGATAAACAATTTAAAATTTTTTCCAAATTTTTAAATTTTTTTTATTTGAGTTAGTACTTGACTTGAAAAATAAAATCTCAAGATGGGAATAACTTCACTAAAAAAAACATAGGAATTATTTTGAGAAAAGCGTGGAGTTATTCCGGACTCTTGAAAGTGGAAATTAATCTGAGTAGAAATAATATCGGGCACAGTGTAATGTAATATATGATATATGACCACGCTCGACAATTGGTTAGTTTAATCATGACATGAATTTTCAATCGATATATAAAATACATAAAGTGAAGAGATGAATTTGAATAATGATTTTCTTTACAATTTTTTTTTTGAAGAATATGTATGATTTCCGAAAAAGAAGCCACATGAAATTATGTAATTGTCATGAGTGAAATGGCTATATGAAAATTAGCTAAATAATATCTAATAAAAAAGTATTTTTGTATACAAAAGTATTTCATTTTCTTTTAAGTACTCTGTAGATTGTGTTTTGACAAAAATCTTAAAAAAGATTTTTACACTCACCTGTTGTGCTTTTTTAGTTCGTTGCTGTGCTTGTTGTGCCGATCGATTATCACGAGCACGCTGTAAATATGGTTGCTTTCTTTCAGCTGATAGTGCTCGCCATTTTTTCATAATTTGCTTATAACGATCTGGCCAATGTGGATATTCAATTTTTAGCTCAGGATGATTTTGATTTGCATAGAGAACAGCTGATATTGTTGACATATCACCGAGTTCTGTGATAAATAAGATTATTAGGAGTTATAATATAATTAATTAATAATTTATTAAACTTACTTTCATCTTCTGACATTCGTTCAGAATTCTTTTGATGATTATTAATTTTTTGTGGCTGACCTGCTACTGCTGTTGCTTGACTAGCAGCGGCATTCATATTGACTAAATCAAAATCATTATCAACATTTGCATTCCATTGTGGTTGATTTTGAAATACATTGGCTGTATTGAATTGTGGTCTGTGGCAATAAGATAAGAAAAAGAAAACATTAAAGTCTTAGAAATTTAAAAAAAAAAATAAAATGGATTTTATGACATAAACATATTAAAATAATAAATTTAAAACATGCATGAAAGGATTAGGATGGAATTTTTTCATGAAATTGCATAAATTCTAGTTTAATTGTGTGCACTTATTTAATGAGCTTTTGTTTTAGAAAATTAGATATATTGACACATTTGATAGGGAAAGATGAATGCAATGGCGATGAAAGCTTTCCATCCGTACCTATAGCTGCAAAAATCTGAATTAAAATTGTACCCTCTTTGTTGTTGTTGTGGCATTAAACCGATTGGTGTGCCAGGCTGAGAATTTTGACGTTGCATCATGTTTGCTTGCATTTGATGCATTTGATTGGGTTGTTGTTGTTGCTGAAGCATAACATTCATGGGATTTAATTGAGTATTTATTTGAGGCGATTGCGGTTGCAATGTCATAGGATTCATAATTGTAGCGGTTGGTGTACTTGGTTGCTGCTGTGGAGATTGCATTTGATTTATATTATTTTGTAGAGAAGTATTTGTTGGTTGATTGAGATGAATAGGTTGCACCTCAGATTGATGAGAAGGTGTAGATTGCGTTGAGTACGATGTTAGTGAATTGGTCAATTGTGATTCCTGAGACTCTTGTGATTCATCCGTTAAGACGCTTTTGAATAACATATCTTCCATATCAATATTAAAATGAGGACTCAAAATATCAGCCAAATCATCTTTAACACCTTTTACATCAACATCGTCTAATCCGGCTGTATTTTTAGTGAGATCATCGTCGTCTTCATTCATTATTGTATTGACTAAATCATTATCTAAAAGATCGCCTGGCAAACCGAGAACATCTTTTAGTGCTTCTGTATCACTATTATTTTCATCATCATCCATTAATTCCAATTCAGTTTTAATCTCTGTTTGATTAATATTTGATGATGAAGTTGATGCTATGCTGCCAGTGGTATTTTGATTAAAAACACTTGTCGTGTCCGTTGATTGCATTTTTTGATTCAACTGAATTTGTGCACCATTTGACATTAGTTGTTGCTGCTCTAATGGATTGACCACATTTACTTGTAACAATTTTTGTTCTTCTTGTAACTTTTGTTGCTGCTTGGCTCGCATTGCTTCAATCATTTTCAATTCATCTAATGATAATTTTATTGTCTTATCATCTGAGACATTACTCTTTGTCTCTTCATCACTGCTGCTTGATTCAAGTTTAACTTTAAGACTTGAATCCATCAATGGCCTACCGAAAAAGGCTTCCTGTAAATAGGTCGGGTAAGTTTCAATAAGCTTATTCTTTTGCTTTCGACGATTCGGTTTTTTCTTCTTTGCATCATCACATTGATTTGAGGGCTCTTCATCATTCTTTGTTGTTCGTACAGCTCGATTTCGCACTGCAAATCCTCCAATACCAAGTTTTTGAAGATTTCTTTGACGTTTTTTGCGCAATATAACTTGACCACTTTCATTTGTGAAAAGAGAGAAGCCTTCGGGTGCAGGTTCATTATTAGTCCATGTCATACCATCTTTATAAATTTGAGCTTCTTCATTTGGATCCATCGGTTCCATTTTGATATCTTCCATTGAATTATCAGCACTTCCAGAAACAACAGATTCAATTGCTGCCAAAATACCAGCATCTTTTTCTGCTTCTTGTATAACTTTGGGTTTGCGTTTTGCACGTTTTGGTTCTGTCTGAAGTGTTTTTATAAATTGTAAACCATGCTCACTCAAATAAACACCATCAACAAAGTGACTACCTTCGAGAGCCAAAATAGTAGCGTTATCATTTTCATCAATTGACTCTTCTTTGGTTGTCGTAGATGATTGTGTTGATAGAGTTGGTGGTTTTTTCTTTATTTGTAAATGTGGTGCTAAAATGTCTTTGGGTCGACATAATAAACAAATATAGCCTTCTTCTGCACATTTTTCTGCTTCTGTATCATTCTTAATTGAATCACATAAACAATGAAGCCATCGATCGCAATTTGTACATTGAATTATTAGTTCACCATCCGCATAGATTTCACTGCACACTGAACAATTCGATTGACTTGCACACGGTCCACATTCTGTATAGCTATTCTGCCATGTACAATTATTACCCGCTTCGTTTGAGCCGCATTTAAAGCAAATTGCACACCATTTACATTTCCATGTACCTTGTGGAACAGTCGTTAATGGCGGCTCCATACAATAAATATGATATGAAATGTCACAATCGTCACATAAAATTAATCGTGCTTCATCATTCTTTTCGCCACATCCTTCACAAACTGTACAATCAAGACAACGCCAGCCTTTTTGAAGAATTTCTTTAGTAACTTTAACTGTTACACAATATGGATGATAGCATTGACCACACTGAGCACATGAAATTAGACAGCCTTCTTGATCTGTTCCAATTGCACCACACATTACACATATATCTTGAGTAAGCACAAAACGGTCTTTTGCTGAACAAAGAACAAGACGATTTTCTGATCCTGGTTCTTCGTCACTTTGTTTTGAATCAGCAGCAACAGGTCGTTGTAAGCCAATTCCAGGAACACCAAAAATTCCACGCATTTTCGATTTCGGACCTCGCTTTCGTCCCAACTCAAAAGTTCTTGCACGTTTTTGGAAGCCCAATTTTCCAATACCCTTTGGTCTTTGTCCAAAACCGCTATTATTGCTGTTTATTCCACCAGTATTATTAAGTCCCAGTTTTTTCTTTGCTATTTTACTTGCCAGCATTGGTTTTCCTTTGCCCAAACCAAGTGCTAAATCTTCTCTACTTCCCATTCTTCCATCAATGTCCATATCAATATCATCTAAACTCTCTTGTGATGCGGAAAGACTTTCATCATCTCCACTATTGCTTCTTCTCATCGCTAAATTAACTCGTTCATTTTGCGTTGCAATTTTACACATTCCGCATGTATACTCATAGTCCGGATTTACTTCCTTTCTTCGTTCGTAGGCGTTTAAATCTGCCTCTGGGTCACATGTACTATGCACAAACTTTTGACAAATTGAACATTTCACCATTTCTCTATAAGCAGCAGCACGATATGCTTTACGACAAATTGGACAAGAATATCCCTTATTACGTTGCTGATAGCATGAATCGCAAACTGTAAAATGATTATGCCATCGCGAAGAAGCTCCTGCTCCAGGCGTTCGTGCACCGCAATCACTGCAAATACGACAACAACGACACTTCCATCCGTACTTTGGTACAGTTGTCATAATTGGTCTTAAACATTGAGGATGATAAAGTTTATCGCATGTTTCACAAGCTAATGTTCGACCATCGCTATTATCAGGAATGCGACAAATCTGACATGAACGACAATTCTTACACTGCCAGCCAGCTCTTACACCAGGTTGTTGTGCTAATCCAACACATGCTCCATGATAATGATCACCACATTTTGAACACACCATGAGATTGCTTATATCACCCAAATTACAACATGCTCGACAGTAGGCCTCTTCACCACCTGTGAAATTTTCGAAATAAAATTTATAATCAGTTTAATAATGGTTAAACAAAACTAAATTAACTCACAATTTACAGCAACTTGTGACAAATGATCGAAACAGTACACTGAACACGATTGAAAATCTTCAAAACTCCCTGATGCAGCGATGCATGGAAAATGGAAAAACTTTTGACAATTTATTTTGCAAACTGCACTCGCGCCATAATGATTGCAATGTGTACATTTACGATTCAAACTTTGTTTCAGTACAGTTGACACATTACTTAATGCCTCATTAATTGGATCTCGATCAACACCAAATGACCACATTGCACACGCACGATGAACATAATAGTAGCCATTTTCAACAATCAGACTCAAATCCATGGCTTCCGTATAGCCAATTTTTTCCAATTCATCAACATATTCGTTTGTTGCAACGGGATTCTTGCACTTGTTTAAGCCTTTTTGACGACGATTTAATTGTTGTTGTAATAATGTAGACGATGAAGCATTTTTTAACAATTTACTTAAATCATCACTACCATTTTTCGATTCGTCTTCCTGTGGTGATTGTTGCGATTTTAATTTTAATGCATTTTTCGAATCTTCTTCACTCAGTTCTAATCGTAACATTTCACCCTGTCCGAGCTGACTGCGTTCACCCAAGTTACAAAAGGCACATAGTTTACTTGGAAATTTTTCAGGAAAATATGGTGGATCATCGCTACCCTGCATTGGTGCAGGCATAAGTGTAGAAAGGTTGTTTCCAATGCCACTACCACTTGGTGACTCAAGCTCCATCGATTGTTCATCATTTGGCGATTGAGATTGAGATTGTGGTTGTGACGAAGACGAAGAAGCCGAAATGAGTTGAAAGTTAATGGTGGACGATGATGAGCCTGAACCATCATTTTCCTTTTTTGTTGTTGTTGTAGTCGTTGCGTTTGTAAAAGAGAATTTTCGCTTTAAACACATTTTAACTGCCGCCTGACTTGTCGATTGCCTAATATTAAGCCTCGATTTAATAATCGATAATGGATTTTTACTAATATCGAGTCCATCTCTGCGTTTAGTGATTGGTACGTTCTTACGTTTTGCTGGAAATTCATTTTCTTCTGAACTTTCAGATGATGAGGAAACGTTCATATAATCACTATCCGAGTTATCGTCATCAAAACTCGCTGCACTATCCATTATCCATTAGTTTTTTGATACTTTAAGGTAGTTTTTGATAAGATTTATCACTAAAAACGCGATTGAAAAAAATTTAACTATTCGACGCGTTTATTTTTTTCGACTAAACTGTCGAACAATTTTATTGTCTGCATGCTAAACTTCCGAAATGGATGTCAAAATACTGAAAAATCAACATTTTGGATTTTTTTTTTAAATTTTTTCAAAATTTCCCTTAATTTAAATTTAATTTTAAAAAATTTAAAAATGTAAATTAAAAATTATTAATTTCTAATAAAACAAACGAAAATTTATTGCTGAAAACTCTTTAGAGAGTGGTAATCAAAAGACCATAAAACTTTAACGATTTTTATGAAACTTGATAGTTACCTATAGATGAGTCGACATAGCGCTTTTAAATTATGACTAATTTGAAGTTTTCTTCATCTTTTATTGAGCTTTTTTGCATGACCAATTGTTTATTTTTCCCACAATTGAGAGGATATTCTTATAAGAACTCTATATACTAATAATGAAAATAATAAAAATTTATGTACTGCTTAGCGAAATATTCTCAAATGAATCATTTATTCAAAATCAATACATAATTAAATTGATTAAATTAACTGATAAAAGCTTTTGTAATCTTGATTTTTATGCATCTTCCTTTTTTGAACGTTCTCTTTTTGATTTATCAGATCGACTTCCTCTATCATCGCTGCTTTTGTGGTCCTTTGATCTAGAACGTTTCCTATCGCGACTTTTAGATCTTTTGCTTCGATCACGAGATTTTGAACGTCTGCTGCTTCGACTGCTGCTCTCTCTAGGATATCTATCACGATCAGAACGTGGCCGGTCATCTCTGGGTCGATCAGGTCGATCAGATTTTCTTAAATCGCCTCTTTCTCTTGAATTTGAACGTTCACGCATTCTTTTTCTATCATCATGCCTTCTATCATCTCTAAAATCTCTGTTATCTCGTCCCATTCGACGATTGTCGCGTTTATCTTCTGGTTCTTGTTTTACTATTGGCATTTGCCCCATAAGAGGAGGAATCATATTTTGTGGAGGCATCATTTGCATCATAGGTGGTGGAATATTCATATTTGGTGCATTATGCATTCCTGGTGGTGGTTGATTCATCGGAGTTAATTCTTTAATTTCACTTGGCGCCCAATTTGAATTTCCTTCCCATTGATTTCCATCTTGAGTTGGTTCATAACCATAATTGAATGCATCCTGCTCTTCGTGATTATAAAAGTCCTCTGCTGGTACATTGAACTGCATTGGCATTTGAGGATTTTGATTCACAACAGTACGAGAATATTCACGTCGATCAGCTGTCATAACTTGAATAACATTTTCTCGTGGAGCCATTGGTCGAATTGGATTTTGAGAAGGTGCTCCAATAACATCAATTGTGCCAGCAGGTCTCGGTGGTCTTGGTCCTCTTCCCATTCCTTTATTCATTCCAATATTAATATATGGTCTTCCTCCACCACTACCTTCATTTGTTGGTCCTTGCTGTTGATTAATGTTACCTCCTGGATTCTGTGCAGCTGTTAAACTTGCAAGACCAATCCCAGATTCATGAATTCGCATTCGCTTTTGTCTCTCACAATATGCGCGCCAAGTTTCTTCATTGAAACCATAATCTAAGAAAAATTAACAAATTATTAATAAAATGTTTAGAATTCGCATGATTTAGATAAACATACTGAAATAGTCTGTGATATCAGCACCAGGCTTTCTCCATGGTTTATCTTCAACACCTTCCGTTGTGAATTCATATGCAGGCTGACCATTAATTGTACCGACACTTTCAAACTCTTCAATATTGAATTTACTTCCTGGCTGTTTTTGCTTTTGATCTTGTCCTTTTGTATAAGCTGCAGTACCGCCTGATTTAATATCGCCAATTACCACATTAATGTCATCATCATCATCATCGTCACTATCTTCATCTTCTGGATTATTGCTAAATTTATTTTATAAATCAATAATAATTAAATTAAACAATTTAATTAATATTTTATCTTACCTCTCTTCATTTGTATCTTTTATATCATCTGATGTTAGTTGCTCTTCCTCACCGGCTTCTTCAAAATTATGCTCATCGAATGTCTCAAATGTTTTCTCTATGTTGTTTGCATTTTTTATTGTCGATGTAATCTCAACTTCATTATTTTGAAGTTCTTGTTGTTCTACTGCAGATTCTCTTTCACCTTCTGCACCATAAAGCCACTCATCGTCGTTATTATCAGCCATTTTACTGATTATTGACAAACTTTGAAAAATTTACAATTTTTTTTGCGCCCTTGAAGAAAAAACAAAAATCAAAACAAAAACGAAGTGTAGAAAACGAGAAACTCTGTTTAGGGACTTATCCATTTTTTGCGACAAAACGAAACAAAACTAAATTAAAAGATGCCGAACGAAGATTCTGGTGATGAAATTATTCCTGAAGGATGGGAAAAGAGAAAATCTCGATCGACTGGTATGGTTTATTACTTGAATATTTATACGAAAGGTAAATTTAATTTTTTTTATAACATAAAATTACAAAAGCGTCTAAATTGATTGATTTTAAATTGTGTACATTATGAAAATTCAGAATCACAATGGGAAAAACCAGAAACACCAGCATCAAATGAGTGCAGTGAAGTTGAAGCATCACACTTATTGGTAAAACATAGTGGAAGTAGACGTCCATCGTCTCATCGAGAAGAAAAAATTACGCGCAGTAAAGAAGAAGCAAGAAAATTACTCGAAGGATATCGTGAACAAATTGAGAAAGGTGAAGCTGAATTTGCAGAATTGGCATCAAAATACAGTGATTGTTCATCATATAAGAAAGGCGGATCATTGGGACGTTTTAAGAGAGGTGTTATGCAGAAGCCATTTGAGGATGCAGCATTTAGTCTTAAAGTGAATGAAATGAGCGACATCGTCGATACTGATAGTGGATTACACATTATCCTACGAACTAAATAACTTGTCATTATTCTTATTCTTTATTGATGTGACTGCTTCAATTAACTTGTTATCAGCATTTTCTTTCATTTGACTGCCTACCTACTCATTTTCCCAAAAAAAATTCAGCTCAATTCATTATAAAATTTGTTAAGCTGCAAAAAATA
The DNA here is from genome assembly GCA_018290095.1 of Polypedilum vanderplanki. NCBI lineage: Eukaryota > Metazoa > Arthropoda > Insecta > Diptera > Chironomidae > Polypedilum > Polypedilum vanderplanki. Next base: position 19,359,998 of record CM031381.1, on the reverse strand, counting down.
AAGCAAACATTAAAATTCTCAAAATAAAACCATGATATTTGAAACAAGGATTTTTGAATGAGAAAAACTCTCTTTATTATAAGTTTTGTCATCAATAGATTTTAATTCATCATACTTAGTAGAATTTCATTTCTAAAATGCAGAATTTGATAGAACTACTCTATATATTTCTTGATTTTTTAATATAGTCCATCTAAATTTCACTTTAATTTTCATCATTTTTGTGTGATTTGCTTTATTTAAATAAGGTGCAATTCATCAGCAGAAAAGTGCAGTAAAGCAGGTAAAATAATATATTTATGGTATAAATGTAGAGAGAAAAGTGGGTGCATATATGCTACTAAATAAACTTATGGGCTCATCTTATAAAAGGAAAAATATGCTGGTGCTTATCATTATAGTTTAAAGAAAGATATGTGTGTGTCTTATTTATTCATTTTTTTAAACATTATTTTCGTTTAATTTCACTAAAACGCACATTATAGTGAGTGAATGTGTGTATGCGTGAAGTAATAAATGAAGTTAGACACACAAAAAATGCTTTTTTTATCATTTATCATCATCAACTTCAATAGAGGTTTCTTCTTCTCATATATTAATAAATGTTTTTATCAATTTCAATTTTTTTTATAATAGGAAAGAAAAGAAATTCTCATTATTCACTGCTTTTTGATTGTTTCAACTATTAAGTAAACGAGATAAATTTTTCCTCTCTTTTCTTCATCATAATTTTTCTTTCTCTTTACACAACATTAAATCTATATAATATTCTCTCTATACAATCATATCGTCGTCACAAAAACATAATCACAATACAAAAATAAAATAGTAATTAAAATATAATTTTTATGCATGTTATGGAATTATAAATTTTCCTTTCAGTTATACATCATAATTGAGTATGGCCAACAGTACAAATAGAAGCGCGCCAAAAACATTATAAAATTATGAATTAGCAATTAATAAAACAATAATTTGAATTTTTCACATAATAAAAGTTTTAAAATTTGCTGAGATTTCTCATATTTTTTTAGTAGGTAATTAAAACCATTGCCAGATTCTTTAATATATCGTTTTCGACATTTTGACTTTGTCCGATAATAGTACTCAGTAGTCAAAGTCATAATTGTAATAAGGTTCTTCGTTTATTAAAATAATTAAAGTTGTTATTCATTACTTTCATCCCACTTACGTTCTTCCATTATTCTATCAAAACAATCAGCCATGAATGAGTGGTACGGTGTAAAGACTTTTACCCAGCGAGGAGGCTTTTGATTTGAACGGCTATATTGAAAACAGAAACACATCGATTCTTCATCACTTTCATAACGCAAAATTGTGTCCCATGTTAGTTCAACCGTTTGTAATTCGTGTGTTCCATCTTCACGACATGCATGCAATCGAAAACTTTTAATACCAATTGCTGCAATCACATGACCCTCTTTTCGACTATCACAAGCACAATGAGGAAAAACTATGTCAGCATAACCATTCAAAGATCGTGCCAGTGTCAAATATTCTGATGGTTTTCCTTCCTGTAATGCTTTCAATTCATATAATCTTAAATCAGCATGAATATTTCCACGATTCACATCATCAATTGTTTGGTAGAAAATGAATTTTGATGCTTGTTCACCAGGCGGTAGCTCAAGTTCGCGTTTAATTGAGAATAGCCATCTGCGTACGCAAAGACATGTTGAACTGCTCGTGCTATAATTATTCACATACAATTGGTGAGGAATTTCATGTGGCTGTAATTTTCTCTCAAATGAATATTCGACAATTTCAAATAAATAGAAATACTGCTGTGTGTAGGACGTAAAATTTGCCTTCTGAACTAGATGGTCCCACACTTGTTGAGCATTAGCCGCCTTTCTAACCGAAACTGTAACTACTTCATGATCAGGTAACATCACTTTTATATCAACTGACGTTGATAAATCGTCTTCTGAGTCAGTAAGGAACTCTTGCACTGCCTCGCTTTCTGCAATGACACGCACAGCACACACTTTTTCTAGATATTGCTCTAATCCACGTCGTCGTGAATCTAATTGCTGTTCACTTAATTGAAATGGCCATTTTCCTAGAATATAACAAAGCAAAGATTAATGAGATAATAATTAATTAGAGAATAATCATGATATCTACCCGGTATTGAAGGAAAACTAAATCCGACAAATTCTTTTTTCAAGGTTTGATGCAACTTTGCAAATTCGCGATATCGCCTTGAGCAAAGTTGTCGACCTGCCATATGTATCGAGAACACAACATATTTCTCATTATTTCTTGTCACAATATTATAGTCAGGAATGCTTATTGGTAAAGAACGCTTTTCAGAGTAGTCAATGTATGAATAGCCAGAGTCTTCTGATGGTTCTAATCGATCCGCTTCTTGTGCTGTAACTGATATAACAGTTAAAGTCAAGCAATCACCGCCTGACTTGATGAGATCAACCACTTGCTTATGTGTCGCTCCTTCAACATTCACACCATTTCTATAAAGAAGATAATACAAAAAAAAATTTTGTTTTCTATAATTTTCTTACTCTTCATATTACAACGCAAAAAAATCTAGAAGTATACATCTGTTTAATACATTTTTTATGTGTCGAAGAAAAAATTATCTCATTTGTTTGTTAGCGAATACAAAAAAGTTTTTTGATCATATCCGATAGTCGAAAAAGTTGTTTTTCGTTTTTTTATAGCATACACGATACTAGCAAAAAATCATACATATTATACAGAAGAATCTGGAAATTTCAATAGAAAAAAAAATATGATGATGATAATTTGCAACTGACAGTAAGTATGTAAATGGATAGTAATTTTTACATACGAAGTTTTTTAAAACATGATCATGATTAGATAGAGTAAAAAATTATATTTTATCAGGTTATACACAAATATTCATCCCAGATAAAATAGTTTCAGTGAAAATAATTTCATTTTACAAAAAATATAATCATTCATTTTCTCACTGACTATTATCAAAATGCACGAAAATAAATGTTATCTCAATTAGTTGCATCATTATCTGATCCTAAAAGAATTTATTCATGTAGCTATCAAGTTATTTCTATAGAGAGAGACGACAAAATGTATGAAAATACTTATCAGTGATTGCTTTTAAAAAGAATTAGAGTCAATTCAATTACTCACTTAAGTCGTGAATAAAATCAATATAGAATCACGTTCAAGTTAATTCAATTTTTTTCTCTTCTTTTAGTGCCATTGATATATTTTTTTTTTTGCTTTTGAGAGTGAGTGAGTAAACGAGTAAGAGGAAAAAGTTAAGTAATAACAGCAGTAGCAAATGCAGAAATTGCATAAGTCTCCACCGTTGTCGTCAGTAGACGATTTTTTTGTGTGAAATAAATGCAATAATAATCTCTATGCAATTGTGGAGCGAAAAGAAGAAAGAAGGAAGGAGGAAAAAGTGAAAGTATGTCAAATGATAATAACATTTTTGTTACAAATTTACACAATGCACATATTTTAAACCGATATAGAATTATTGACATTAATTGATTATGAATGATTTGAACAAAAGAAGACATATGAAAGGTATTAATTAACAAGTAAATGTAATGCAAAGAATCGTATCGTATGTTGCTACCGCTAAAAAAATGACTACAGTCTGAATACAATAATGGATATCGATTTTTTTCGGATTGCAAAGCTCTTTTCTTTCTCTTAATGTCAAAAGTTTTCAAGAGTGATTCACTCATTTGATTCATTTTTTTAGACTGTTTGTTTTATAAATAAAAAAAATGTTAAAAGCTATTTGGCAAATTTAACACAAGGTAGTTACTTACACTTCGAGAATCCTATCGCCTTTTCTAATACCCGCACGTTCTGCAGCTCCATTTTCAAGTATTGCAGAAACATGTTGAAGAGGAGCATATAATTCTCCATTAATACTCTTTAGTTGGCCACCAGCTTTACACACACGTCATGTTGTTTTTTCGTATGAGAAGGAGCAAATTTATGTAGAATACAACAAATTGATAATTAGACATATACGTGAAGGACAACCATGAAAATTTTATCATTCATTGGCATAATTTTTAATAAATTAATATTTAATTTACCGGATATTTGTCCTCTAACATTGAAGCCAAATCCAGATTGATCTTTTATTATCCTCACAGTCTTTGGATTTCGACATTTGTCATCAATTTGCTGAGAATTTTTTACTGCTGGATTTTGTGGATCTGTTTGCGATATTTGATTTTTTTGCTGTTCAATTAGTTTTGAGTTATTTTGGATTAAATTTGCCATATTCCTACAACAGTTTATTCAATTGCTCTTAAGAATACATTCTATTGTATTTTTATTAAATTTTTGCCACTGTTTTCCAATTTTTTCAACAATAATAATTTTTTTTTCTCCCGAAAGAATCACTTGGGGAATGGACGCTTAAGCGAAATTATTTTCAACAGCTTTACTCAATGTTTATTCTCTATATCTCTCTTATGCTTTTGATTTCTCTCATAATACTTTTTCCTAATATATTCATTATTTAAAATATATTTATTTGAATAAAGAAAAATTTTATACTATATTCTATAGTATTTTGTATCATAAGCTATTTTCAAAGATTTATGAAATTTTAATCATTTAGTAAAAAAGTTTACCGTATTTTAAAATTTTAAATTTGAACTTAAGATCAAAAAGCTTTTTGAAGCTTTATAACTAAATTTTTATTATAGGGTAAAGGAACCTATTTTTCGCCCTATCCTAATTTTTCGCCGAATTTGCTGAAAAATGTACTTAAATCAACCAACACCATCATATTTCTTATGTGGATCAATTAAAAATCATATTAAAACATTATTTTATCACTTCACTCATGTTATAAAAGCAATACTTTTCAAGAAATGTCCATTTTCCTAAATCTTCAATATATACGAAAATTTTTGCAAGATTTAATTCACTTTATTTTCACTTATTGTTAACATTTTACTCACTTTTTATCATTTAAATATTTGTAAAAAAGCTTTAACTATAATATAAACTCGTAATTGAAAGTAAAACAAAACTTTAAACTAATGAAATTAAATTAGGAATCGGGAACCTATTGTTTCGCCCTATTTGTTCCTAATTTTTCGCCCCATTTGTTTACAAAAATTTTACAGAAAAATGAAAATCGCGTTCAGTCGAAATTGTGTAAAACACGCTCAAAACATTTCGAAAAATTAAAAATGATCATTTTTTGCTTTCTAAAGCATTTTAGGAGTTGCAGATCGCGAGTAAACTGAATAAATAATAATAAAAGAATGAAATATTGTAATTTTGTAGTGTTTTAAGAGATTTTGTGAAGAAATTCAAACGTAAACAAATAAGGCGAAAAATTAGGAACAAATAGGGCGAAACAATAGGTTCCCGATTCCTAATTTAATTTCATTAGTTTAAAGTTTTGTTTTACTTTCAATTACGAGTTTATATTATAGTTAAAGCTTTTTTACAAATATTTAAATGATAAAAAGTGAGTAAAATGTTAACAATAAGTGAAAATAAAGTGAATTAAATCTTGTAAAAATTTTCGTATATATTGAAGATTTAGGAAAATGGACATTTCTTGAAAAGTATTGCTTTTATAACATGAGTGAAGTGATAAATAATGTTTTAATATGATTTTTAATTGATCCACATAAGAAATATGATGGTGTTGGTTGATTTAAGTACATTTTTCAGAAAATTTAAATAAGGCGAAAAATTAGGAACCGTAGGTCGAAAAATTAGGTTCCGTATTCAAAGTGAAATTGTGATTAAACTACTCATCGTCGGCTTACAAGTAGTGTTTTAATTGAAAGTGCTTCGCTTTTTACATTTAAAACTTCAAACAGAAATGAAATTGATTGAATAGTTTGTGAAATATTATTGGTTAAAGTTGGGAAAATACGAGATTAGGGCGAAAAAATAGGTTCCTTTACCCTAGTTGATCCTTACTCACTTAAGAGTCATTGCGATTTTAACATTTTATTTATTTAAAGATTAAATTATAACTCAAGTTATTTAAAATAAAACACTGAAATTATGAAAATTTAATTTTCAAATGAACTTTAATTTAAACTCACCACAAAGGCTTTCTCACATGCGTACACCTATAATTTTTTTTTAAAAATGAATAGAACTGTATTGAATAGATTTGAATATTAACAACATCTTTATTTGCAAAATAAAAGAATATTTACATCGTCAAAAAATGATGAAGGAAGAGAAATTATACATTCATATTTATACTGCTTGACAAATAATTGCTAAAAAATAATTTTTTATTTTCTCAAAAACGAAAAAAAAAAGTTTTTTGTTAATTTTTTCTTGGTGATCTGGTTAAATAATTTACATCAATACATAAACCTTTGTGTTGTATAATTATAAATTATAAAATAGATATTTCTCTCTTTTTTATCAGTTGGCTTTTAGCTAGAAAAATGGCTTCAAAACTTTTTATTTATTCTCAAATAATTTAGTAAAGTTTTCATTTAAGTAGTTATACATGTATATTGGTTTTTAAAAGAAGAATTGTTAAGACACATAATTTACATTTTGGTTTTCGTTATTGTTCGCAAAAATTTCTTTCCATTGTCAACAATTATTTTCTTTTTGTTAACTTTTTAAAGTTATGTACATGCATGATTGTTTAAGGCATTTTTGAAAAATAAGTGTCAATTTTCATAAACATTTAGATAATTTTCATGTTGTATTTAGTAATAAGAAGTTCACAAAACATTATCAAAATCGCACAAATAAATTTTTTTCTTTTTTAAATAATATTGACTAACAGACTAAATTAAGGAAAATAAAAAAATAAAAAAAAATTATAAATTATCAAAAAATAAGAAATTAGTTTAATTCCATCCACCAGTTAATTTGTGGAACATTTCCTCGTTAAGCGTTTGATTATTTTCTTTTGATCTCATTGACATAAAGATATAACCGCCAATAAACTCGTGCACTACTTTGCAATCACACGAGAGACACGAGAATACTGTATTTTCACCTTCAAATTGGATCATCATATGTTTCACTTCCCAATTGACGTTCCACGCCTGAAATTTATTCAAATAATTAGATGCAATGTTTAGTCAGAGCAATAAATAAATAATTTTTTTACCTTCATCGTATTGTAACGCCATGTTTTGATATGATCTCCAGTGGCAATGTCCATTTGCATAATTCGATTATTTGCGATGCCAAGTAGACATGCCTTCTTATGACCATCAAACTTAATAACAAATAGTGAGACACCATATTCAGGTAGACTCTGCCATGCCTTGATGTAATTTAATTTGGCATCAATTAGTGATAAATCTTTAACATTTGCATGTGCTTCAAGCATTCTGTTTGCAGCTTTTCCCTTCAATTTCTTTACAAATCTTGAGGCCAAATATTCAGATGGATCGATGTTATTTGGATTAATATTGACGGCTGGTGCAAGGGCTGGTTTTTGCATACTAAGGAAAGATCTGATACTTGATACTTCACTTTCGTATGAACTATCAGCGAGTGATCTTCCTTTGGCAGCTAAACGACATGCAGCCATCCATTTTGCATATTGTTCTTCATTATCACATCGAATCCAAACTTCGCTGTTTGGTCCATTACCAAATTCTGGCGGCACTTCAAGTTTAATGTGAAATTTACTTTGTGCCAAATTAACTTCTGGTGTGACCTATGAAAAATAATGATCCATAATTATAAATAAAGAAGATCAATCCTAAAAAAGATACAATAACTCACCTCGCAACCACGAAGGTTAATAGAAACTGATGGTGGTGCACTGCTTCGACTTTCTTCACGGCTCTTATAAAGATACAAATGCAAGTCCTTGTATGTGAACCAATAACGTTTGTATGCTTTCAATGTGAACTTTTTAGGTCTGTAAAAATTTATTATTAATAAAATTATAATTTATAAATGTAATGAAATTCTTACTTGAAGAATCTTAAATAATCTGTAAGTTCTGGTATATGTGTAATGTCACCATTTTTAGCTCCATTTTTCGGTCCCTCGAGTGTAATTTGCAATTCACTTAAAGCAGCATCAATGTCATCATCGCCACCATTATCTAAGCTTGATGTGTCAATGCCTGAGTCAGGTTGTGGCTGATCATTTTGAATATTAATTTGCAATTGCAGAGCACCAAACATCAACATTTCTTCTTCTGTGCAATCTAATTCTTCATTCAACAATTGCCATTTTGCTTGTTCATAAAGTTGATTGATTCTGACCTGATCGTATTTAGGATTGAGGTCAAAGAACGAATAATATTTGAAACGAAGGCACAAAGTGTCGAATTCACGAATACCCTGTTCCATTATTGATAATGAAGAATCAAGCCAACTGTGTGAGAAATAAAAAGAGATTAAGATTAGTAAAAAGAAGAAAAAACAATAAAATGTAATAAGATTTTACCCAACATTCATTCGTGCACGTTCGACGAGTGTTTTTGGTCGAACTAATTTTGAAATAGCTTCAGGACTTGGTGCACGTGGTGAGTATGCCAAATTTTCGATAAAATCGCCAAGACTAGATGATGAATCGTTGAAGCTTGTGTGATTGAAGCCATTTGTATGATGACGTAATGTACCAGTTGGTGAACTGATGGGTGTCGAACCGCCTTGAGGATTATGTGGTGGTGGAGTTGGTCGTTGAGCGACAGGTGCACAGGAAAATGGACGATCATCTAAACTGTTGTCACTTCCATGGAAGCTATTTGAATGTGTGGCAATAAATGTGTTGGTATCAGGTGCTGGATGAATGTATTGATTATTCTGATAATTTCCATTCTGTTCTACTAGCATTTTCTTTTTCGGTTGATCTGCATAATTTTTCTTTAAATGTTCTGGCGAGAGTGGTTTGCATAATGACAATTCCTCTGGATAACGAATTCCCAAATCTTTGCATAAACTCACAACTGCTTTGAATGTTTTCACTGAAAAATCAACACGGCAATCTATATAGCGAAGATCTGGAATCTGAAATGAACAAAATAGAATAATGACAACATTTTGTTTACACTCTTAACAAGATCTTTTGAGAAATAAAGAATAAAGAAAACGTTGAGAAGATCAGCGACATACATATAGCAAATATTACACATCCGACCTGTCCTGTCCCACGCAAAAACAGTTTTTTCATTCATAAATAAAGCTACATTGACTGTGAATGAAAAAATAAATGTGTGCGGGAGTTACTCGATATTTTTTTCTTCTTTTTATTTCTCGCTCACTCACTGCCCACCTAATGAAATTGTCATATTCAATTCTGCCTATTAATGGATATATTCGTGAATATCCATTTGCAAACATGTGAATTTATTTATTTTTAAGTGATTGCTTCTTTATATATAAGACGAATTTTTCTCACTTCATTTGCATTTGAAATGTTTTTTTATTAATTCTTTAAGGTGGAGACACTAAGAATATGACATTCTTAAAATGCTGTTCATTCAACCACGATGACAATCATGAATTAAAATGAAAACTACCGTATGATTCATGCTCATACATAACTCATGCTTGTTAGAGTGAAATCAAACGTTTTTAAGTATATTTAGTCATCATTTAAAAAGTCACTGATGGCCATCATGGCAATGAACAAAAATATCTTCACGCCTTCATGCAAGCTTAACTTTTGTCATTTTAAAATTCAAAAACAAATTCTTTCTTATATATAAGATAAGTACAAAGAGTTCTTTTTATTTTTTCCTATTACAAATTGCTTCTCTTATAATAAATAGCACTTAAAGACACTCTTTAATTTAATCACACTCTCATTAGTAAATTTCTCTTTTAGCTTCATTAAATAGTGATGATGGAATCAATATTAAATCATTGTAATGAAGAAGAAGTTAAGGCACATGGTATAACATAAAAAACAAGAGAGAATCCAACTACTACAGGGCAAATAACAATGAACATCAGTAAATGATGATGAAATCTTTAAGTCATTAACACATAATATGAAAATTGAATTTTTATAATCGCCAGACAGACAATACAAAACGGCCAATCAATAAGTATCGTATGTACATATGTGTTAATGGTGCATACAAAAGACGCAAATGTCTACTTGCTGCCTGATATGTAAAATAAGCAAGTAAGTAAGTATATAGTGTGTAAAAAAGATTATAAAGCGCGATTCCTATAAGGCTGATTTACACCTGACAATATTTTTCTGCTCTTTCTCTCTCACACTGTCTTTAGTTTGCCGCACTCGACACTACAATTTTTCATGCTACACTGGTAATTTGCTGACTCGCATCATGGTCAAATAGCTTGCTCAGTTGATTTGCCGGCATATTCATGAATATGTATATAAGTTTAGCTCATAAATAGCTCCTTGGGCTATGATCACACAAGATTACTACACTGTAATTTTTCTCTTAGTATTAAATCTTTTATTCAATTTTTTTTTATAAATTCGCCTAATGGTGATACAAAGCACATATTTCATGACACCTCGTCTTATTGCCATTTCTAGATTTCATATGGTTGATTGGAATTTTTAAGACAAATGAAATGTGTTTGGGGGCGATGAATGAAAGGTATTTTTTATTAAATTGTCGGTCATTTTTTTTAAAAAGAATTTCAACAGTAGAGAACAGCAGGTTTCTGTTATTGCATGTATAAGATTTGTGATATATTGTATACATGCAGGTTCTCAATTAGCTGTTTATAGAAGAATAATTTATATTATTATTTCAGCGTCATGGGAAAGAGAGCTCTTTGTTTGAATGTGCAAAATTTCAAACCCAAAACAAGTAGACAGAAGAGTGGTGATGATGAGAGAACATGAAATGCCCATTACTTTATGCTTAACATTCAATTATTCAATTAATGTTTACAAAATAGCCGAGGATAGATGACCGGATAAAAAAATTCACTGGAGAATTCGCACGTCTTTGTTTCAAAAGGCAGCAAGCGAATGAGTGAGATAAACGATTGGGTGGATTTTATTGTGCCTTTGGCCAATTAACAATAAAACATGCCATTGTTTTTTTTAGGAAAATTGTACATCATAAAAGATTAATGAATAAACTCTCCAAAATTGTTGTTACGGAAATTTCAATCATATAAAATTAAATTTTTTCTCTGTCTCTGCTTTAGAATAGTTAAAAAACGTGATCCATTAAAAGATTTTGATTTTTGTTTGTACAACTTCCGTTGTCAATTTTTCTTTTTTTTGTGTTATACAATCTTGTTAATGAATTCGTAGTTAATTGTGAACAAGCAATATTGCTTACATGTGTGACCACGCAGCGAGATAATTAGCAATTAGCTGGAATAAATCTCGAATGTTTATTTAAGGTTTTGTTTATTGAAACGGAAATTTGAATTTGGATATATTTTGAGATTCATGTGATAAAAAGTTTGATTGATTGATGAATGACTGACTTTCATTAGAGTTGTAATGACAAGAGTTTTCTAGCAAACATTTAAAAATGATTAGCGATAAGAGAACTAGTAACATTTGAATTAATTTAATGGATTTATCAACAGTTAAGAAGTAGCAAATTTGTTTCGCATGCTTAAAAATTTAATTTTTCATTATTCATAAAGTGTCGCAATGACTCAACGTGAGGCGCTTATTTTCTTTCATATACTTATTTATTTACATTTCATGCCAAAAATATCATCATTGTCTGACGTTTCAGTTATAATTTATAGTTTTTGCACTTCGACTTCATGTCGTCATTCGATAAGAAGAATAAAACTCTTTTTTGCAGATCACTCCTTGCTTTTCTATTGCTGTCATTTTCAATAAAATAAAACTGCATGTACTGCATCAGCATTTATATTTCAATATCTCATTGACAGCACAAAAAAAAGTTTTGTGTTCAAAAGGCACTTGTTTATAATTATATGTCCATACTCTCATCATCGTTATTATAATAGCTTTTGAGATGATGATGTAACTTCTCAATAAGTATTTTTCATTTCGATGCCATGTGCCCATATACGGCATGAATAAAGTGTATAAGTATTAGATTTTAAATGCTTAATTTGTAAAAAATTTAATTGCCAGTAGCCATGTGACACCAATTCAAACTCATAAAAATGCATAATATTTCCATGTATTTCGATATGAAATCAATTCTCTTGAGAAAAGTTAATTAATTTATGATACTCTCACGTGCGAGAGTAATTTAATTTGTCACTAACCTGAACTCTTAAAATTTTGTGCATAGGTGTGAAATGAAGTAGTGCATCTGCATGAAGGCCAACTTGATCAAGTGTTGAACGTGTTCTCGTAAGCCAGATATTTTTTGCTGGCCACCATAATGCATGATCTGACCAATCTTTTGGATTTGCTGGAAATAAATGAAAAGAAACAAATATTCAATTTTTCAGTATTTATAAATGCATGTCTAAATAAGTGAAATTTATTGCGCTCGAGCGATAATTCTACTTGAGTTGTTTATTATTGACAGAATAAGAAATATTTTCAAATATCAAAGCAAAATTTCAGCCTTGAATTCAAGTCATAGAAAGAAAAAAAAGAGATAGAAAAGTCAATAGTTTAGTCTATAAAATTTCATTTTCCATATTCCTCGCTCTCATATGTATATAAAAGTATGAAGGAGTAAAAGAAGAGAAAAACGATAAAAATAGCGCCGCAAAGAAAATAAAGATGTTTTCATGGCCTTGATAATTATTAATGTTTGTCTGTGTGCAAACTTTTTCACTAAACTTATTGACTTTCCGGCAGAAAATGATTTTCAATTTTCAACGACACTAGCAAATGCCTTCGTGCATAAATTAGGTCATGAAAACTCATAAAAAATTTCAAGTGGAAGCAATTTTTCAATTTCACTGCTTTCTTTTACATTTTTAAACGAATGAAAGTCAAGAATTTAATGAAAGGCGAAAATTTATTGCGCGGAAAATTCAAAGAGGTGTGACCAACCACTCTATGCAATTAGAATCAGACTTTCATGCATTTTAAAGCCATATAGATGCATTTAAATTGTATTCATTGATTGATTTATGCCGCTGCCGCTACACACAATCATCTGATGATGAATTGTTCAATAGTTAATGCAACTCTCTCTCGTGTTTGATGTTTCACAATTTTTCATGCATTCTTTACAACTTTCGTGTACTACAAAGCGAGCTCGTCACAAACAAAATCCATCACATCACGACAACAACTTTGTAAATTTTTGCCTCTTTGATGTCTTCTTTTATAAGCAAGAGCAGAGTGCAATGCGAACAAAAGAATTGTATTTTATTCTTTCTCTCTCGCACATTATATTGAAGAAAAAAATGAATCTGTTTCATTATGAAGGCGTTCGATTGCTTACAAGAGAAAAACATAGTTATTTTTCGTGACCCATTTGAATCATGACCTTCGAGTAACTAATTGAGACTTTATTATTTAATTTCGAACGAGAGAGCTCTTTATATCTCAAGGAAATTATAGTAAATAACGATGATTGAGACATGATTGGATATAGAATTAGAAAAATTAATGGCTCATCAAAATATTTTATTTTTAAATAGTTTATTATCTAGTAATAGATAGTGAAAGGAATTAATAATTTTGTCTATTCATGCAATTTTTTACTTATTGGATTTAGATTGTGTCGACTCAAAAAAATATACTTTATGTTTTATTCACATTTTTCACTCGGTTCATTGAATTCAATTAACTTTCTGATTGTGTCATCGACCATAATGTCGGCTATAACAATCTACGTAAACAGAAAGCGGTAGAAAAAACACAAAAAAAGTTTACTGTGCAGAATAAACAATCTCGATCTAATGGCCATTCCTAATAATATTTACTCGCACATTTTTCACACAGAAATAATTGTTTATTTTCTGTATTTCTGCTAGGTAGACTTGGCCTATTTCAAAGCCAAGCGCAAAAAGACTCTGTTTGCATTACCTCGAAGTCATTTATTGACCGAAATGAACATAAGCTTATAACAAATCACGATTTAATTGAAAGCAAACGCAGAGAATTGTAGATTTTCATTAAAAAAGCAAATTCACTGGCTGATAATTTGCAACTGACGCCATGAAATTTCGTAAGCATGTCGATGATTAAAAATAGCAACATCATAAATTGTCCAAGAAAATTTCTACTTTCTCACTCTTTCGAATAATAAGGGAAGACGAGTTTCGACCAAAAAGAATGCACTCTCACATTATTGCTGATGCTCATTATCGTCTCGTTTTCCTTTTCAATAAATTGCAAAAAAATGATTATTCGTGACTTCATGACGCTTTCCAATGAGCGTGTTGCATTTTTCATGATGCGAATTTGTGGTTGTTGTGGGTAGACAGTATGACGAAGCGTGTATTTAACAATGGACATGAGTATTTAACAAATAAGTAGAGACAGATATGGATCACATGAAGGTAACAAACTCTTCTTGCATTTCATGTCAATAACGTCATAATTCACACACGTTTTCGACGTGTGGCCGACATTAATCCGCGCTAACCAGCATAAACACGCGTTTTTTCACATTTTTACACCTTAATGACTCTCGAAAAAACTGCTGTCATAATTATATTAACAAGTTAGGGGTTGTATAGAGCAATAAAAGTTACAAAACTGCTAAATTTTATCACATTTATTATCACGAGACTGGTAAAATGATAGAGTGCACTAGAAATTTGAAAAAATTTAAGAAATTAATAATAATAAAAGCATTAAAGATATCATAACCGTGTTTTTTATAACGTATGTTTATTCATGTATATGCGGGCATAATGTAATCAATCAGCGCTTATCGTTGATGAGTAGATCTTTATGAGTCGAATTCACGTTAGTTACAAAGCGACGCAATTAGCTCAGAAATGTTATGAATGCGATAGTTATAATTTCTTGTTATGAATGCATACAACAGAAATGAAAATTTTTTCAATTAAAGTCATAAATTAAGTTATTTAATTTACTTTTCCCGCTCACTCTCACTCGTTTGTTAATGCCATTAATGCCGATAACTCTATTTGCGGCATAGACATATTTATGTTTTTTTGGAAAGTGTCCAGTTATTACATTAAAAACATTATTTTGCATTCGAGACCATTTCGTGTGGCTTTTGCGTTTTTTAATTGCTTTTAAGCGCCATTCAAGTGAATTTTTTGGGGTCGATTTGTCGCGACCATATGACGATGATAAATTGGCTCACTTTCATGTATTTTCCAGTCTCTAAAAACAATGTAAAAAAGCGAATGTATTAAATGAAGTTAATAGTGATTGTGATTCGATTAGAATAAACTACCTAAGTAGCAAATATCAGTCTGCAATGCAATTTAGTTACAGAAAATGTGGGTGCGACTCACGAGGTGAAATCAAGAATGAAGCACGATGAATTTCGATACTAAAAATAATAGCTGAGCAAAGACATACAAAAGCATACGAAAATTACTCCCCTGACAGCGGTGTGATTTATTGCCTTGTGGTTGCTCTTCTTTTTATTATTCAAACGAATTCAACACATTAAAACTACTCTTAATGTTTCAGTTTCTCCATCATTCGTCATTATTATAATTAAACAATTTTTTAATGAACTGTAGATGATGCTTGACTACGGTCGTTTATGAGAAAATTGCAATCATTTTCCATTATAAACTTAATTCATTTCATCCTTCTTGAAATTCCCGAAAGAGCACTTCAGAGAATCTCTACCGCCGAAATTATTTTTATTAATGTTGCATAAATCCTACAATTTTATCTCTTTATAAAAATACTTATGACTTCTCTTTCTGTTATCATATATTTAAATTTTTGTAGGTAGTGAGTTATTCATGTAGTATCAGAAAGAGTAATATCTCTATTATGTTATTAAACAAGGAAATAAATAAACAGTTGTTTTGAAACAACATTCCTGATATACAAAGAGTGATAATGAGATTTCAACAAACGAGTTTAGAGATTTATGATTGTGTATCGCAATTGCAAGCATAGCACATTTGATGAATGTATGACGAATGTGGTGCTGAAATATTACACATAGTTGTGGTAATTCAGGTGTATTAAAAACACGTTGTGGGATAAAAATGCCTAAAAATATTCAATAAATTATGCTTGTAAAAAAAGTTAGAAATATTATTGTCTCATTAAGGTATGCAAAATGTTGTTCAAGGCATAAAGAAATTGCTGTCGCTACCAATTTACAAAGATTTAAAAAAACCACACAATCTCGTTGTTTTGCTTATAAATTTACATCTATATGACGCTCAGTGTCAAATAAATAATTCACATTAAATTAGACAAATTGTAAAGTGCGGTATACAATTTCATTTTATGAATTGAAATGCGACAGAAAAGTTGCTGGTAATATAATAGTTGAAGCGACAAATTGTCACTTCCGTTACGACTAAAAAAACGTGTGCGCCAACAAACATTTCATTGGCTCCATCATAACGAAAAATTACTTCAAATTGCCTCCAATTAAGTCGTGACCATCACAATATAGTGAAAAGACTCGTCCGTCCGTAAATTTGATGTATCAATAAGATTGCTGCGCGTGAATTTGAAATAAGCAAATGGCATTGACGGTGATAAAAATTCCTTTCAATTGGCCAATTACTTTCTTTTCTTTCTCTTCTTCATTATTGCTACTCAGCGGGCATGCTTTCAAGCAGTTAAATTTTATATTTATTAGGTAAGTAATTTTTATTGCAACAGGAGAAAATCATAGAAGAAGAATAATAAAATTGATTTGACAAAAGAAGCTAAAGAAACTACTTAATTACATACAACTGTCTAATAATTTTACGGTAGAGGAATTCCTTTTGAATATAAATTTATCTGAATTTGCATAAAATGGCAAGCGCCTTTTATTGTATGAACAGAAACATGTAAATAATGAAATTTAAAAATAAAAATAAGAAAAGAAAGAAGTATGAACATAACATGAGCAAGTGAGTTTCGCGACTACGATGAATGATTTGTTTATTAAAAATATAAATTGGCGCCTCATAATCATTTAGCTTGCTACTGAACTGTACAGATTCATTTCTAAGAAGAAAAGATTAATTTTTAAAGAGAAATCACAAACTCAATCATTTGGTAAATTTTTGAATTAATATTTTCATCTTAAAATTCTTTAAATCTTATTATAAATTGTGTGAAATGGAGTCACTCAGCCAACAAAAAAACTGTTTTCTCATAACTTTCCGCATTCTTAACTCAATTATAAAAGCAAATTTTTCCTCTCATACTCTGCAATAAAAGATATTTTTTGGAAAATAGCTTTTAATTTTTTGTGTGTGCTAAAATGCCTCGTAAATCTTTATTAACTGAAAAATCCAATTTCTTCATTATAAAATTGTATATGTTTTTGCATAAAGCAATAAAGCGAATGGCGTATGAAATGAGGAATGAAATTCTGGAATGTTTCAGAAGAAATTTTTGCTCTCATGTTAATTAAATTCAAAAAGTTGATATGCAAATGGCAGTGAAATTGCTTCATTTTGCGAGATCATCCGCTTTTGGCCATAATCATAAAGAATAATATACTACAAAAGGCAACTCATTAAAGAAAAGAAGATACGAAAAACTGTAAATTTTAATTTTTTGACTTTGTGGACTCAAAACATGTCATTAGTTTAATTTAGCATTGATTTCTCTTCTATGAAGGCAAAAAATGATTTTTACTGTGGTTGTTAGAGAAAAATATTGTGAGCACTTTAGTGGCCCACACAGCATGGAACAGTATTCACAATATACTTAAATTTTGCCATATTAGGATAAATAAACGAATAATAATGAAAATTTACATTGTCATATATGAATAGCGGCATCAACAACAGCAGCCCACTCGACAAGTTTGAAAAAAAGTGTCCTACATGCACCTTGCCTTAGCATTACATCCGATTAACGCTTATTATTAGCTCTTGAAATTACGTATGAATGCATGAATGTTTAAATAAATAAATATATTTCATTAAGTCAAAGAAAGAGAAATGAACGTGACCATGAGCAAGTAAATTGAAAATTCTAAAAATTGAAATGTTGTCTCGCAGCCATATGGTAAGAGAAAATACCGACTAAGTAAAATCTGAGGAAATATTTTTAGCATTCGCAAATGGAATAGTGTGTGAAAGAAATGTCTGTATAATTTTAATTAATTAACAAAAATTTATATTAGAAAAGCTACTTAAAATTCTCTCTCGAATTGCTATAGTATTGCTATGCGTGCTTTTTATGTTTATTGTATGTTTAAAATTACTTCAAAGTCATGCCAAAAATTCCACTGCGTATGTAGATAATTAACGTACATAGAACTTTCTTTGAATGACTTTCAAGTAAAATGAGTACTTTTGCTGACTGACTATAATTTTTTATTCAACTTTTAATTAATGAAAGTGAGCTATTTGAATTATTACTCATGAACTCCTGCCAAGCATGAAATCATTAATTTATCAGCAGCATTCATATGTTTAAGGTAACTCAACTCTCTGTAGCAATGGCGCCAAAATAAACACATAAATATATGTATGTTTGTAAATGACTGTAGCTTGTAATGATCTGTGTGTCGAATCGCAGATGAGCTTCAATTTCTATTGTGTTTTAGATGATGATGAAATTTCTATTAAGATATCTTTTTCACCTCAGTTTTTTTATTCAAATTTTTTTCCAATAATCATAAAGATCACCAAATTAGAGAGAGAGTTGAGTTACGTTTTAAATGAGAAATATGTAAATGCATTTGCTTCTTTTCCTATGATCAAATTGCAACGCATTTCCTTTCACTATACAAAATTATATTTATAGAAATTAAAATCGATACTGATGCACGATGATATCACAATTTTACGCCCACAATATACAATAGAGTCTTCTCTCTTCATGCTGCGAGTGGACAGGCGTTCTTTCTTCATTTATACTGCTTATTCTGCAGTTACTTTGTATATATGAAAAATGACAATTGAATGAGATCGTATAGAATATTATCATTGATGAAATAGTGAAACATTATGTACAAAGTTTATATTGAATTTAACAAACATTTTTCCATTTCTATTGAAAGTTTTCCTATCAAAATAGTCATTGAATATTGAACTCTTAAAATAACAATAATATCTCAAATCAACCCCCTACGTATGAAATTGAAGCTTCTTTAATGATTTAGCTTCTTTTTATATTTATCGTCTCCCCTCTTGTGCAGTGCAGCATGAGAAAGAATGGAAAGAAAGGTCATCATCTTCCCATAGAATTAGAAAATCAATCAATTGCAACTAATCTGTGTTTATATACAAAATATCGCATGCTCATTTTATAGAGTTAGAGAAAGAGAAAAGAAAACAATTTTGTGATTTGATTGAATGTCATGCGTTGATGGCCAAATGCAGTGACGTTTGTGTGTATATGAATAATAACCATAAAGTGCAATCAATTCTCTCTTCTCTATTCATTAAACAAAAGATTAATGTTAACATTCAGCATTGTTTGGCTAACAACTACAATGACGAAAAAAAAAATCTTCATGACCTTTCATGTCGTTGTTGCTTGCCAAAAAAGCTGAATCAATGAGAGAGAGAGAGAGAAATAATCCAAAAAAGGTATGCAATTGAAATCGCTTTCACTTTGACAATGTCGACAATTTATAAAGAGTAATGCGATTGTGATTAGTTGAAATTTCAATCCATATAATTATTTTAATTGATTGCAAAATGTTTAAGGTCGAAGAAGCTCCTGGTTTATTTAACCATTAAATAACATTATTAAGCACTTTTAGTTAATTGTATTTGGTAAGTTTTAAAGAAAGCTTTATAATTGCTTGGAAATGTGTCAACATATTGACTTTTAATGAAGTAGGCGTTAAGCTTGCGAATTAGATCATTGTGAACTTGAACTCTCTTGACATAAATGGATAATTGCTTCAACTTTACTATTATAATAAATCAATGGATCATTAAAAGATTTTTGCAAGGAGAACGTGAGGTCATGGATTTAATAGTGTCACCAGAGTAAATTTTTAATTAATATCAATTTAAGCGAGCCTAAGCTCTCAACTGTAAATGGTCATGTAGCTATCGTGTGGGAGATGATCTTTGTTGAGAACATTCAATTAGCAATATGGAATGAAAAGGAGAGAAAAAAGAGATTAACTACTGCTGCTACTGCCATTCGAAGTTGCTGGAGTTCAATAAATTTACTAAATTGACTCTCTGTGTCGTCGCTTGCTGTGTGCATTCATTCAGCTGTCATGTTCCCTTTTAAATTGCACTCTATTACTGAACGTGCCAACATTATGCATTTTCTTAACACCCATTAGAATGAGAACTGACTTGCTATGCTGTACATCATGCAACGTTAGTCTGACACTTCAATTTATGTTGCAAAATGAACAGAAAAAAGAAATAATTACTCTGAGGGCTTCGGAATCTTGTATTAATTATCATTAAATGCGGATGTGAGATCGAGTTAATTTTTTTGCACCATAAATTATACATGTATACTTTTTAAGAAGAGTAAGAAAAATTTCACACGCTCAATTCATTCATCAATAAATTTACACGTAAATGACCGCATTTCTTTCCAATTAAATTATGAAAAAGATTTTAAAATCAAAAAAATTTTCTACTTTCTTTCATTTGATTAAAAGTTATTAAAAAAACTCATTATGTCGTATTTAAAAACAATCTAGGAAAGCTATCGAATATCAGCAATTAATCTGAATTCGAATGCTGTTGGCATGTATTTTTCTGTCCTGCTTCTTCTGCTCTCACCACATCATAAGCTATTTCATTTCATAGAGATTGATCGCTTCGTTTTATGTTATTTTTGCGGGATTTAAATTAAAAATCTGTGGTTTAAAGCAATATTCAATTCTCTTTTACTCGCTCCAGCTGCACTATGCACAACTTTCATATTGCAGTTTTACATGCATCGCCGCGGAAAACATAAATCATATTTTGTCAGCAGAAAAAACTTCGTTTGTTTTAATTAAATAACTTTGTAGCTTCTCATGCTGTATGTGATTCTGTTTTATTGCCATTTTATTAATATTGACAATCTTCTCCCCTCACAACTCAATATTTGATGATGCTGCTTATGCGTTCAAATGGAAAATGCAAATCAATTGATGTTCATCTTCTTATTCTTATAAACCTTTTATGCATTGAACAAATTGGGTTAAATAAACAGAAAAATGGCATCGACAAACAACAAACTTGCATGCATGATAGTGAAAAATGATATCGAAAATGGAAAAATAATTAGATGAATTCGTGCTAATGGCTTTCTTCTATTTTCACAGCTATGCAATTTGATACACATTTTAGAAATTTCATTGTTTTAGTTTTTTTTTGTTACGAAAGCTACTTAACGGCATTTGAATAAGATGTCGAATTAAATGAATATGGTTATTTTCTGAGGAAGGTTATAATTCTCAGAACATAAATCAGCAATTTAATTTCTGTTCATTCTTCTCCTCTTTATTCTTTTTCTCTTGAATGCTCGATTACAAGTCATAATAGTAACAATAACAATAATTTGCAATTTCATAAAATAAGATTTAAATCTTTCTTTATTCCCTCACTCGCTTTGCTTGTTGTTTAAAATAGTGTAAATATGGCATTAAAATGGAATCTTTCACTCTAAGATTACAATGATTTACAAAGTTTATAAAAATAAGCTAAATTAAAAATTTCTTTACATTTTCAAAGTATTCATTTGTTTTATAGAGCTATAACAAGCTACAGCAGCAAGTAGGAACAATAACAATAATTATGAAAAGCAAATATTCAACTTATTACTTTCCGTGCTTTGTAAATTATAATTTTCATAAGTTGTAAACTCAATGTAGAGAATGCGATAAAAATGGCTTTTAAAATATAGATTTAGCGATAAAATTCTTTATAATTAATTAATTACACGATTATTCCGCGATTTAAGCAAAGGGAGAGCGAAAAAATTCTAGTTTTGAGATTACTTCGAGTAGCGTGAATAGCGTTTTTATGCTTGACTGAACAATGGAAGCCGTTCTCAAAAATCAATTTGTCTCAACTAATTAGATCACGAGAGCTCATGAGCTGTTGAGTGGAATTTCTTTCATAAAGCAAAAATCTAAAATCCCTCACTAATGATGGTCAATCGTATTAATATTTATCATAAAGAAATGTTTTATTTCATTTAACTTGGAACAAATTTCAAATTTATTGCGCAGTGAAAAAAGAGACTTCATTAGAAGGCTTAAAATTGCCTGAACCAGTTTAAATTTTCTCGAAAATTCCACGCTACGTAGTTTTGTATGAAATCACACTAATGTAAGTCTGATAAGATAAGATAAGAATTTTACATTCTCTGAAAAATATTCGCATGATGACGTTAGCAAAAGTTTATCATTTTGCACGAGAATGAGAATAAGAATAAGTAACGTAGGATGAGTACAAAAGAGGAATAAATTAAAATTTATTGATTTTCGATGCCCACATGTTCGCGATGTTCTCACTGAATTTGTGAAATTATTCTTTATTCTTTCCCACAAATCTCCCTCGATCCATGTCGTTATCAAGAGAAGGTGTTTCAATACCATTTATCAGAAAGGTGATTTTTTATATTTTCATTAAATTTACAAATAAACAACAACGCACATATGCATGTAGAACCTAACACAGCTTGAAAACGTGTGCCAAGCAACATACTGAGCAAGCACCCATATGGATGGCACATAATAATAATGGCATCGTTTATACGATCGAAATGAGATTTAAAAAAAAACAGTATTTTACGTGATGCACAAAGCTCGACTGTTTTGAACCTTATTCATTCATAACATTCATTCATTGAAGACTATTTGTTTTTAGAGAGTTGAGTTTATTTTGTGTGAGCATGTAATAAAAAGCATTTAATGTTTCTAATTTAAAGCATTTAGAGTCATGATCTACTTTTTCTTCACATCTCGCTCTCTATTTGTGTCTTCTCTTTCACATTAAGAAAAAAGAAAAAACATACAATCTCGACTCATTCATGAATAGAATTGATAAAAGTTTTAGTCTCAAAATGTAATTAGAGCGCATGGTCTTATAAAAATGACAAAATGAATCAAGAAAGTTTCTCTAATTAAAAAAAACAGTTGCTTACTTTAAAGTCTGTTGCTGTTTTCAAAAATGTCATCGCTGTATTTAATTTATATCGTATTCACTGCAACAAAGCACCGAGTAAACTCGTAAAAGCCGCGCAAATGTGAGAAGAAAAAACGTGAGTAAAAAATTGTTGTTTTCCAATCAGTACTTATAAGATGGGAAGAAAAGGAAGAGAGAGAGAAAGTTGTCATATAGTTCATGTTATGACTTGACTAATGTGGTGTTTTAGAGCATAAATATCATGTCTCATGAGGTTTTGCATGTTATATACATAAATTATGTTAATCCGTATTGTAACTAGTCAAATTATCAGTAGGTATCATTGGAATTTAAATCCATTCATATTAAGCAATAAATGTTAAAACAGGAACAGCATTTTGTAACTTGATATGATGTATCATCGATTAATTAGCAATGTTAGCCATCTGTCCTTGTTATCAATGCATTATACACTCCTCTCCTATTAATGGCAAATTGATTTGATCTTTCTCGTTTGAATCAATTAGAAAGCTCATATGATAGTTTTGTTTACATTTCTACTATTATAGATAACTTTCAACAGATCGATCGCACATCTGTTCAATATTTCTCGCTAAAAGGAATCACATTTGTGTTGAATAAAACTCGTGCGCATTCTGCTTCTGAAGTAAACTGTGAGCATTAGCACATCATTTATAAACTTCATAGTGAATTCCTGTTAAGCAGCATCATCAGTGGCTGCTCATTGAACCCCCTTCGAACAAACAAACATTTGATTTACATATCGAATGCATTTCGTTACTCTAGAAGTGGTTTTCATCTCAACATAACTGTCAATCTATGGAGAAAAAGTCTCAATCGTACATCGTATTTAACCACTCGAGGTGATGTTGTTTTCAATTTTTTTCCAATATATAGAGAAAGATTTTTCAATGTTTATTGTTGTTAACGGGAGGGCCTTTTTCTTTTTTCTATGGCGTGTGCTCATTAATACAAATCGACATTCTATATGCATGCTGCATGATGCACATATGCTCTATCTATGAAAAGGCAATATTTTTTTAGAAAAAAAGAACAGACGAGAAAATATATCTATTCTATATGCATAGCAAATTAGTGCCTTAAAAAAGTTGACTTTGAAAATTTTAAAATTCTTTAAAATAAGATGATCATCATAAAGTAGGCTTTGACTACTAAATACACCCTGAGTGAACGAAAAAAATGTTTAACATATATCAATGCACGTGTCATTTAACAATTTTATTACAAACATACAGAGAACTTCATATGTTCTTAAGCTTGTATCACTAAAATGTTTTCATTTTTATCTCTTCTTCCACTTGAAAGAGAGAAAAAAGAGAATTGATGGAGAATGAAGAAGCAAATGCTAATAATAATACGAGGAGCCATACGAGAAAGTACAGCATTTATCTCGTATACGTATGCGCACGATAATTATCTTTCTCTTTCATGAAATTGTATCGTTTTGTTGTCGACAAAATTATGGCTTTGCAAAAAAAGTGTGGTTTAAAATGCATGATTGCAGAAATCCCCTTACAGTTGTCTTAGTTCTTTTGTATTCAGGCGACTCTTGAGAGTAACAAACAATGAAAATGTGCAACATGGATGCTGCTGCAAGGAATCAATTGCCAGTGATTGCACAAAAGCAGGAAACAGACTGCTGCTCTTTTTTATTACTGCCATTCTTATTTTTCTTTCTCTCTTTCATTTTTCGTTCATTCTTTATGGAATTCAATTTCGGAAAGGCATTTCAAAATATTTATTACAGATTACAGCAATGCATGAACTTCTTACTTACTCATACAAATTCTCTTTCATGCAGTTTTATTTTTGCCAACAGCATAATTCACTCAGTCACCGATTATGACAAATTATTATTATTATTCAGCTGTGAATACATGATTTTTGCTCGTTTGCTGTTGAAAGATCTTGTACGTGTTATGTCAGCTTCACTAAGGACTTTAGTGTGATTGCACATAATGTGTTGCACACATATATGAGACTTTCATAGCGCACACTTAAAAATTCATAGAGCATGGCGAGGAGCATAAATTATTGAATATTATTGCCTTTTTCTTTTTATTTGCCGCTATCTATCTTTATTTTATTCCGAAAGACAAAATTTTTTTTGGATAGAATTTTTTTCCTTCAAAGATTATTCTTTATGATAAGTTTTTGTTTATTAATTCACATATGTGTGCTCGCTCATCTTTAGATTAAGACTCTCGATTGTATATAAAAAATTATTCAATTTAAAATAAAAGTTTATTTTAGTGTCAAATCCTTTGAAAAAAAAACTCATGGAAGTTAATTTATTGAATTGAATGCGTACTCTGCCATCAACTCAGCGGCTATATAATTTATTAAAATGTGAGAATATTTTCAAGCTTCATTATTCTTATTTTTTCTCTCTCTTCTTCACAATCGCTTGCTATATTTTGTAAGTCCAACAAAAAATTGAATGAATTACATTTGCTGCGGATATCAGAAAATATTGTAATTGATGATCAGAAAGTATGAAATAATGCTTATATTTGAAAATAACACAGTTTAAATCATAATTATGTAATTTTATCGCTTTAATTCTCTTTTTTTTTTCATATATAACCATTTATGTCTCGTTCTCGATGCATTTCAGTCATTTTAGTAATAAACAAGCATGTTGTGCCATATTTGAACATAACAAAAATCCCAAGCTGATTTATGACGAGGAAATCTCATACATTTCTGCTGTTTGCATCGCATTACATTGTGAGCGACTCATAAAATGATTAAAATCTTTTCGTGTTCATCTTCAATACTCAATGGGTGATAACACTTTATGACTTGCTCTTTTTATGTGTTAAACATGTTCGTTTATGAGAAAAATTGTTCTCATTTAAATACAAAAGCATATGTAGCATGTAGAATAAAACTAAATTTATTGCGAGCCCATTAAAAATATTCTTTATTCAATTATTAGTTGAAGATGTGAAAAGAGGAAAACAAAATTATTAATTTTATGACCATTGTGCAATGTTTGCATTTCAATAATAAAGTTTTGTTTACTTACATTATTAAAATTTTCTAGATATTTGTTAGCTTGAGATAAAATTTGTGCATGCACATGGTGCTAAAAATAAAGTCAAAAAGTGCAGCCGCTTCTTTCTTCATTTGTTGACCAAATGATCCTTAACAATTCTTTTCTCTTTTGAAACTAACAAACATATAACTTGTGCCTGCTCTATAACAATTATTGTAAAATCTGCTTTGTGATGATTTTAAAGCATTGCACATTGTAAGTTTTATTTGACAGATGTTTATTTGAGGCTCATAAGAGGGATAAACTTCTGTAAAATCCATCAGTGAAATTTTAGCTGAAAATTAGTGGCTCATTGTGTGGAATTAAAATGTTACAGTCACAATAAACATAATAAAATTTTCAATTTATCATCTCATGATCTCAATTGTATACAATGTATGCCATGATTCAATTTGTTTCACTTTCCCAACACTCTTTTTGCTTGCTCGCCTCATGTAGTAATTAAGTAGGTGGATTAGTTTCGATTGGCGATGGTAATTAATGACATACACCGTACATTACATTTGTTTGCTTAAGCAATGCGTATTATAAATCAACTGTAACCAAAAAATACGCTTTCTATTAAGTGTGACAAAGAGTGAGTGTGGTTAGATAACGTTCATCACAAGAGAAAATGTCGCATCAAAGCGTAGGCTTTAATACTGAAGAGATTTATTTTTATTTCTTTTTCTCTGACATACAAGTAATTCAATTAAGAGTTTCACTCAATTTGCCTCTGTCTACCTGTTTTGGTTCGTGATAATAAAGAAATTAAATAATATAATAGCATTTCGAGGAATTGAGAACAAATTAGTGTAACTGAAACTATCATTTAACGGAATTTTCTCATGCTATAATAGACCACAAAATATCAATTAATTTCTTCTACAATGACCTTACGGTGTCGCACATTCTCGGCTCAATTTAAATAAAAATTCAATAATTCGTCTCAATTGTTTTCAATTGCCATACACTCTTAATCTGATAACCATAAACAATGAAATATTTCTGATGATGCAATCGTATGCTCTCTAACACTTACAAATTATGATGGTACACATCAATCATTTAATGAAATATACATTCATTGATTTTTTTCTTTGAATGCATTTACTAAGAAAGTGCTTCACTCATCAAGAAGCAATTATGAACATTAACAATGAATAGCGTGTGTCTTGATAAAGAGAAAAAAGAAAGAAGAAATTTTAAAAAAAGTGTTTCTAATTAGCATTTTCACTTTGAACAAATACCGTTTTAATATATTTTAATAATCTTCTCGTTGACAACACTCTGAAAGCATTTCACTGACCCAAATGCTGTTTTGTGTCTCGCTTTATCTGAACATTGTATGTAAATAACAATGGTTTTTCATTCAATTTCTGTCGTCATTGCATATATTTGACCGATGACGTTTTGACAGTGTAAACGCAGCCAATCAAGTTATCCGACTGTATAAGCAAGTAAGCAACAATTTTGCATTGCTAATATGAAGATTACCATTTGAAGCGCAATTTTCCATCTCAGGTCGATGTCATACTATTATGATAAACGGCACACACATTCGATGCCATCAATTAAGAAGTCTCAACATGTCAATTAATGTAAAAACAATTTCACTCATGAGAAACAAACACCGAGCGAATGAGATGATATATAATTAAGTGCTTAATTGTGATGTTGATGCGACTTAATTCACTGCTATAAAAGAAATTGCTTGTGAATGAAAAAAGTAAATAAAGAAAAGAGAAAGAGAGAATCTATTTTGTATTCAATCAAGATATGAATTAGCTGCTACAGCAGCATCAAATATAATACATTAAAATATAAATATAGACCTAAGTCGATAATAATTTATTACGATGAAGTTGGTAATTTCACATTCGATACATGAACAAAGAAGTAGAATGAAGATCCAATAAAAATTTATAAATTAATAGCCAGTAGCTATCTACAATGATAGTCTTTTTTATGGAGATTCACCAAAGAGTAGAGACATTTAGCTGCTGCATGAAATTTTCAATAAAAACCGTTGATGATCACAAAAATCAGAAGCAGCATTATCATGAGAAAATATCTTTTCAAAGGTCTTATTTCTGTTCTCTTTGAAGATTTATGAAAATCACCTCAAAGGTTAAAATTTCCAAGAAGATTAAGTAAATGATTTTGCAGAATTTTAATCATAAGTTATGGTCGAGAGAGTAAATTTTGGCAAATGTGAAAAAAAGAATTTTATTTTTCTGTCTCTTATCTCATCACAAAATATCGGTGACCCTAAAAATCTTACTTTACGACTCCACTCTACTTTAAAATGTTTTTTTGTGAATTGAAGGCTAATGAAAAAATTTCATGCTTCAATAAATCTCTTGTTCTGTTTACGTTGTTGTTAGCTATATGAGAAATATTTTTATCTAAAAAATTTCCATTTGAAGCTGTGCTATTGTCTCTCATATATATATTTGTTTATGGTTTGCTCTGGTCAAAAAGAAAGATTGTTCATGAAAAAAATAAAATCAACGACTTGAAATTGCTTAGAAATAAGTAGGTGCGTTGCGTAGGACGATTGATGATATTTTTTCAATTCGTTTGAAGCCATTTAAATGCGACTGTCATAAAAATATTTGTCAACTAAAACAACTTTTCATATTCGGCTTTATTTTAGCTTTGTTGGGCTTGAGTAATAAAATTTTTCAAATATCTCATCAAATTTTTTGACTTTTATGTATTTTTAATAAAGTTTTATTAATCATTCTATCTTCCCCAAGCATTTTAATTTATTTTAAATCAAAACCCAACTAACTGATAAAAAAAGTGACGCTGTCATCATTAAATTTAATGAACAAAAACAACAACAACTTCACACTATTTCTGGTAAATTAATACAAATCGATATTCAATTGAGCGCAATGGCATGAACAATCACCATCATCATCGTCAACATTATATCCATTGCAAGTAAGTAAGTGATGGTTTCGAAAAATGTGTCACAATTTGACGGTTGGCCTTTTACAGTTATTAACATTTATGGATGTTTTAGAAGTTAATATTTTTTTTCGTGTGTGCGTCGCACAAGCGATAAACAACGTGTGGGAAATTTTCCATTATAGCTTCAATCACGTAACACAGTAAGAGTATACAAATGAATAGAAGGCATATG
Organism: Polypedilum vanderplanki; assembly: GCA_018290095.1. NCBI lineage: Eukaryota > Metazoa > Arthropoda > Insecta > Diptera > Chironomidae > Polypedilum > Polypedilum vanderplanki. The sequence goes on along the minus strand of CM031381.1, from coordinate 19,330,717 downwards.
TTTTTGCGCTAGCTAGTAGTTACCAGCTGTTTCACTGAAACAGGAAAATGTCAATTAAAATCGATGATAAAAATGTCATCCATTGAACGTAATCACAAAAAATGCCAATTCACTCACGATTGCGTCTTTTCATTAAAATGAAATGGAGAAATGCAAATTGCTGCACGAATGTTTGCCTAATAGTAGAAATTTCACTCTGAGCTGTGCCCAAAGATGGGCTTCCTGTGCATTCCACATATAATCCAAATTGAGTCAAGATGATTGTCTGTATGCACTTACCTATAAAGATAAAAGAGAAATAAAATAATTTAAGAGAAAATTCATTATATTTAATTAGATTTATAGAAATTTTTCCATTTTATTATCAACTCAGCTATTTTTGTCTCCTCATTCTACACTTGATTACGACGATCATAAAAAAAGTGCATTTCAGGGTCAAAAACAATAAAAATAAAAATTATCGCATAAAATTCAACTTTTCATCTATAATTTCATTTTGTCACTCATCATTATAATTTATGTATATCGACAGTTGTACTTCCTGATAGAAGGCAACAGTTTAGGAACTAACAAAATAAGCCCCGTGTGCTTGTACTGAATGCATCAATGCACTCATGTGTTTAATAAACCTAATTAACTCAATTTCCTGAATACAACCGGCATGTACACGGTAATCATAATTTCAACTTAATTTTTGCAGTTTTTTTTTTTAAAATCTTCTTCCTTTTCAAACCAGGCTCATAATTGGTTTACATCTGTCGCATCGGAATTGAATTTTTTTAAGGAAATCTCACAGACGCTTGACGTGATGTGTCTATTGCGTGCGTGTGCATTCATGACTAAGGAAGTCATAGAAATGAGAACTGATCTAGTTAAACGACCATTTGATGCCACACAAGACATGATTGCATTCTTGATCTCGGTAGCATTTAATAAAAACAAATAATGGCCATCCCCAAAAATTTCTCTTTACAGACCGGAAATCCTTTTGTGTTTTGTGTATAGAGTCATCATCAACAATAACTTTCAGGATAGGTGTATATTTATTGACATTACACGCATGGTATAAACCTTTTTTTTGAAGTTATATGTTTTTTACAGGAGCTATTTTGATAGAATATAATATTAAATATTCCTCGCATGATTGGAAATTATCAAAATAAGCTTCAAATTTCAAATTTACTTTTTTAATAACTCCATCAAAATATGTTTTTGTTTGTTTTCTTTATCAATATTCACTTCAGAGTTTGTGTATATATGCATATGAGCGCACGTCGTGCTACATTGAATTTTTATTGCCTTTTTACACTTTTTTTGTTTTTACTTTGTAGTGTAACAAATTATTTTCCGATGTTATAACGTGCTAACGCTTCATATGCTTTGTAGTACAAGACATAATAATTTACAGCCCTTTGAATGGCATCTGCTTAGAAATGCTCGTAAATTATCTTTCTATGCATAGAAAAGACACATAGAAACTATTTCTTTATGAGAGCTCGATGACAGGTCTTAAAAATAAAAATAAAAGATTTTTCAAATTTATTTGAATGACAATTCCGGCTCAAAAAAGAGTTTTCTCGCTTGCTTACATTTGTGAATCCCCAAAAAAATTAAAACACGTCTATTTTTAGCCTCACCCATGAACGATAATAATAAAAAGAACTCACTAATTATTTCTTTCCTTCATTAACATCTTTTTTATTGCAATGACAGGAAGAAGGACTGTTAACTGCTTAAAAATATTCAAATCACATCTTTGAAATCTCATAAAAAAATGGAAGAAAGAAACATTCGAGTTGATGATGATGCCTGGTGTCTGCTTACACAAACATGTGTTTCCGGGGATTTACCACTCTCATTTCAATGTATTTTTCTTTGCATCCCCTTCGTTCAACTTTTTATTGCACAATTCTTCTATTGAAATGTCATCAGAGCTAAAAACCGCATACAATCGACTTCTATTATTCTAGTTTTAGCAAATTGTGTCGCTAACAAATGTCTAAAATTTTATGGCACGACGAGGGAGAAAAAGAAATTTCAATTGACAAATTAGAATGTTGAATGAATGCGAACAACACACCTCTAAATGCGGCACAATATAGCCTTCACTCTTTCATCTTTGTCAAGCGCTTTTATTTGCATTTCGTAACAAGCATGACTTTCAACAAGAGTGCACTCTTCAATGACTCAATTAAATATTTGAGTTTGTTCTTAACTTGAGCATTAGCAAATTTATTTGTGAACTTTTTGTCTCAAGTAGCGAGTTTGTAGATAATTTTCCACTTTCTGACTGTCGTCGCGACGATATCATAAAAGTAAAATTCATGAGAAGTCGATGTAATATAAAACCATGTCATGAAGAAAGAAGGAAAGAGACAGACAGAAAAAGATTTTTCAGCAATTTACGACGATGAGTGTGAGAAACTATCAAGTATAAAAACAGATCACTCTAAGCGGTCAGAATGTGCAAAATGAGAAAAACAGCTTAGATAAGAAGTGAGTCGGCAACAGTCACATAAAAGATTATGTCAGAAAAGCATCAAGACGGATGTTTGTATTGTAGCGAAAGTTCTGCAGTAAAAAATATTGCTTATGAGTCACCCTCACAACATAACAACCGGAATTTGCTGAATGGATTGAAGTTTATTTAAAGAAATTCCTTCCCGAAGCGTCACTTTGATTATTTTTATGAATCACTCTGTGTTAAAATAGAAATAAACGAGAATGCATGCAAAAAAAACGAGACGAATGACGTCATGAGAAGTGTGTTCATACTACAGGTCTTTGTGCTGTTATGATGGTCAATGAACGTGCAATGAAAGAATCATGCTGATCAATAATAAACAACATTTTTAAATCATTAGTCAATTGATGTCTGGAAATGAATTTCAATTGAAAAATTATGATTGATTTTGCACAGAAACAGCTGTTAACTGTTTTTAAAACCAAGAAATAATAGAATAAAATAAAAGAAAATTGTTTTTATAATAAGGCCTTATGAATTTAAAGAGTTTATTCTATTATTTCTTGATTAATTCTCCAGTTCAAAAAAATGAAAAAATAAAATGTGTTTTAATTATTCAAACATTGCTCTAAAAACTTTGCAAACAAGTGTGAATCACATGCAAGAAAGTGAAATGTGTTGATGACAAATGGAAAAGTGAGACATTTAATATATTCATTATCATAAAAAAAGTAAATTATAACCGCAATTAAGCCTAATTAGTCATTATTTTACGTACACAAGAAAAATTTTGCAATAAATTTAATTGAACTTTATCAATCTTTATCGTTTTCTCATTAAAACTTACTGCACACGAGATTGTTTTACTGCTTAAAATGGCAACAGTTGTGTGTCTTTTTTATTTATTGCACACCATCTGCATAAATTTGCCATCATATATGATAAATAAACGTTTAAAATGTTTGGTCTCATTTTTATAAGTATAATGATTATAATCAGAAATTGATATCATAATCTACCAATCGGTTACCACCCATACTGCATAATATTTCCATTAAATTTGCTAATTTCACTCCCTGCTATTTGTCACCGACCGACCGACCAAAATAAATACATACAAACTCGCAATTAATCATTACGATGTGATGAATATTAGGCGGATCAACGTGATAGAAATGTAAAATTAATGAACAAAGAGCAGTAATTCGCGCCACACAAGTAGAGAAGGTGTGAAAGTGGAGACGATACGGCACGAATTTAATTCGCAACATATCAATTTTCAGTTATTGGCAAAAGCTACCATTATTTTTTTTCGTACGTACAATAGAAATTCCGCTTGCTGTGAGACCTCGTCGAGGTCGTTTTTAGTAAGTGTAAGTAGATAGTTGTGCTACACCATTGTGCGCGCATTCCAATGTCAAGTTCAAATATGGAAATTCTGAATAACAACCGTACATGTACACACACAGAGATAAAGAGCTGCGAATGCAATGTTAGCTAACAGCAGAAGCAAAATTTTATGGTCATGACATTTTCAAGCCAAGATTTGGGACGTGTGATATGTTTGTGTGAAATCGCACGCGATAGAGAAAAGAAATTGATGATTAAACTGGCAAATTTTAACAAATGTCGCACTCATAATAATTTATTTCATCGCATTGCTGTTTTTTGGCACATCATGCAATGTCGTTGTGATGTGATGAGACAATCATTGCAGGAAGTTTGGCAAGCAGCATCTTCTCATATAAAAAAATCTTCTACATGTGTGAAATGAAAACAGTTTTAAAAATAGTCGTCACGACATTGAATATGCACACACATGAAAAAGCATATAGTGAGGAAAATTAACTTCTGAGAAAATTACATTTGTTTTATTAAACAATTGATTTTTTTCAACTTTAATATTTTTTTAGTTTAACCGTTATTTAAATTCAACATTCATGTATGAAAAATGCAATTACAACAATGTAAGTAAATCTTTTAACTGAGCCAGAATGTCTATTCGAAAATAAGTAAGTAACTTTGCCAGCACTCATTCAGTCACTTTTTTATCCAACACTCATACATCAGAAAATTGATTTTTTCCGCTGCAACGAATGTTAACTTGAAGAAATATTAAAAATGCCTACATTCATCACAATCTTTCAAGTTGTAGTTGTGTGAATAACTTGAATTTCCATAAATAGGCAATGATATGGAAAAAATAAATAAGTATAATGCGAATAAGTTGATGTAACGTCAAGGCTGTTACTACATATTGTAAAGTTTTTCATACAATATTAGGAATCGATCGCGTACGCACAATTTTTTATTTTTTACGAAGGAAAATGTCTTTCAATACATTTCTTTTTAGACAGCGCCTTCAAGGTCGCGATGTGTGTCTCTTCTGATGTTTGTTTAAATGAAAAGAAAATCTTTGAATGTGTGTGCAATTTTTCGTGCTTGCGGGTATGAAACGAATATGCCAAAAACAGCGCAACACTTTTTTATTCGTGAATTAAGAAAATTGATAGCTTCATTATCTCTCTCAATCGCTCGTTGCCGTTCTTTCGCGTTTTCGGTTTGCATGCAAACGTGTCAGGTTGTTCGATCGGCAATATTGACGACCGCCCAGACTCGAATTCTGTAAATTAAATTTTCATTCCTCCTTTCGCAAAAAAAGAGGAACCTGAAAATCTCGTTTATTTCTTTCGGTATCACCTTCTTTTTTCTTAAAAAAATTGCCTTTGAGATGACCAATAATATAAAATCCGTTCATTTGTGCAAAAAAATCTTTCTTTATTGCCGCTATAAAAATTGAAATTTAATCAGTTTGAATTTTCTGCGAAGCTGAGCAAAGTACTGAAACCATAAAGCTTCAATGCAATTTAAGACATTTTTCTGCAACGGTATTCAAGAAAAGAGTTTGTCTATGTGTGGTTTATATGACATCTCTACAGTAACATATTTTGCCTTTTTCTTTAATTCTTTGTCATTTTCCTTTCGTTACACAATTTCATGCAATTTAAGATAACTTTGTAGGGGCAGAGAGCGAGCTGAAATAAAAATACCGGGCACAATGACCTTCCGAGAAATTTTCAAAAACTTTCTTGGCGACACTGACTTGAATGCAGCTAACAACATGTGTAGCTACACACAATTGTCTTTCACATTTCATCCATCTTATCATAAATTATTGTCGCTCTCTGTTGTTGTGTATTATAATGCACAAGATGACAAGCTAATGTAGATGATAAATTGTTTAGACAATACGGCTTAGCAAGTAGAAAGAAAAGAACAGACATGCATGCACTGACAGTATGTGCAATTGAAGATGATCGAATAAATTTAACACTCTACATAATTGTTATAACACAGTCATTTATGCAAAAAAATAATTTAAAATTCTAAGTAAAAATTAATTTTATTTGAAATGCGGGACATTCAGTCAGTCAGTCCCCTTATTCGTTAGTCAATTTTAATTATAGAAACTAGCAGTCAAGATAAAGCCACTTAGCAATGTGAATGACTGATTGACAGACATGAGAACGATTATGATTATGATGATGATATTGTTGTTGCTGTTACTTAATTAAAATTGCATTCCTTAGGCTCATCGTTTTCAAGTTTCTTGTCATTTAATTCAGAGAGTGAGTTACTGAATTCTATTATGATGATGTCAGTCTTCAACTAATTCCGAAATGGCGCCATATTAATATAAAAATGTTTTTGTTGATTCATATTGACATGCAGAAAAAATGTCCATGAGTTGATATTATAATTTTCTTTTATCTCTCCTATGAATGTACAACGATTCATACAGCATCTCGTTCAGATTAACCTCATCACATTAACCTCTATTTGCTTCTTATTTTGAAGCCTTAGATGTACAATATGTAAATGCAATGACAATACTTGAAACATACAATAATACAATGAGACCGCAATAAAATTTAATGCAAAGATGTTTATTATTTAAATGATGACTTTGATGTCGTTTGCATGTGTTATGAGGTAGATATACATAAACCTAATAAATGTCATACAACAGATGCTCTTTTTTAAACAAAACAATTATTATTCTTCCAATTTCAATTTATAGAGTAAGTACCAGCATTTTAAATTGAAAATTTTCTTTCTTTCATTTTTTTTAAAAATACCATATAAAGAAGAATCTCATTAAAAACTTTCCTTTCATCTCAATCGTTTCTTTCTTTAACCATGATATAATCATTTCTATGTATGCATGAATCTATTTTTCCAATTATCTTTGCTCATTTTTCAATAGTCTTCTCATCATCTTTTAAATTGATGAATTTTAGGCAACTGTTTTTCTTTATGCTAAACACATACTTTTAAACGATTCAGTTTCTATTTGTAATCATTCATGTGTCGCACATAGAAAAATAATAAAAATATTTCGTGTATGAATACACCTTTTTTATTATTACGGTTAATATCCATTTTTGGCGTGAAATCAAATTCCTCAATTACGAAGAGTTTTTTTCTGGGTCAGTAAACACTAAGGTTTTGTATTACTAGAGCACAATATGCGTTCAATCTGCGAAATATAAACTAAATACTTCACTTATGCATGTACCATCATTATCTCTTATTTCCGTCACAACATCATATTGTTAATAGGTCAAATATAGATCGCTATTGACTTGCTAAGTGTGAAAAAGAATAAATTTCCTGTTCTCGAAGTTCACAGGAAAATAAAATCTTCTTCTAGGAGTGCCGATTTAGACTCATACATATGAAACATAAAACGATCTAGCTGATATCTCATTTCCATAACTTCACGTTCACATTGCACATTATGCAGCGCCTAAAATGAATGTAAACACAACTCTCTATATAATGTTTGTGTAGAGAGTATTTAAAGAGTTGTGAGAGAGAAGAAACCAGTGACCAAGTACCCGTGTTGCAGATCGGTTTGTTTTTAACTTTTTAAGGGCCCGCAAATTTTTTTTTGGTGCCTAGATCAGAGTTTATAACAATTACAGAAATATTAGATGCGTTTGTAAAACAGATTCATGTGATAAGATATACTGGTTAAAGTAAATTTCAAATGTATAGGAAATTTCATTTGTAATACTGTTTCGAATGAAATAATTGAAATTAAGTTGTAGGAAATAGCAGTCAATAAAGAATTCAGCAACTATTTCTTGTTTTGTTTACATTTTCATATAGAAATATATTTTATGAAAACTCGAGTAATGTAATTGCTGCTAATAATCTTGATCTATTAAAATTCTCGAAATCGTCTTTATAAATTTCGGTGATTTGAAAATAACGATCAAATTCAAAAAATCGCGAAGTTGGCTACGCGCAGCTGAAAAAATTTTTTGATCGCAGTCAACTTCGCGAAAAAAATTTTGTTTACAAATTTTCAAAATGGAAAATTAATTCATATTTTCCAAGTTATATGACTAGTGACAGAAATATAAATAAGCGTCGCCGCACTAACTTTTTAGCACAAATCTAAACACAAAAACCGTAAGTCGCTAGCTATTATAGTTTTCGAGATCTCAGAGGGACACCCGGGAGCCAGCCGAACAGCCAAAGTGAAAAGTGAATGTATAAGCTGCATTGTTGTTCCAAAAATGCGCTAAAAATTACATAATCAGGAAATACATAAAATTTCAACGGTTTTCTCTCTCATTCTACTGTGCATTACTACAAACTAAAATTTTATGCCATGTTGTTCTGATTCTTACAAAATAAACATTCTCTTTGTTATTTATGCTCTTACGTATTTTTTTATTCTAATGGATGTATTGCTTTATGGTTAGTTTGCGCGCCAGAAGATTAGATTTTTCTGTTGTTCTGTTTTGTATTTCTTTGTCCTATGGCTTTTAAATTCTTTAGAATTAAATATTAAGGTGAAAATTAGTGAATCTTGCATAAATTTTTTTGAAAAAATTTTCATTATTTTCAAGAAATCCTTCACGGAAGGAAACTGATCAAGTCAACAGGAAAGAGAATTAGTTGTTTGAGAATTTCCATTGAAAAAACTGTCATAACAAATCAAGATGAAAAAAATGCTTGCCTTTTCGTTATCTGGTTTGTGTAAATCGTTCAGTCACTATTCATTAATATCAAAAAAAATCCAGCATGAATCTCTTAAAAACCCTCTTTTCTTTATTCTTCACGGTCTGATACGCCGTTTGACATTCAATACCGAAATTTAAAAGTTTTTTTGATGAATTTTTTCTTTCTCTGCTTCCTCGGCCATTTGGGAGAGTTCAAAGATTCTTTTTTCATCTTCTTCGCCTTTTTTATTATTTGTTCCCTTTCATTTCTCCTTCTTATAGGCATTTTTTATGGATTTTTAATATTCTAAGAGATGTTCGTGCTCTTTTTTGACTTAAATGTTAATGTCATTGTCAGGGTTTTCAGGTGATATTCTTAGTCTCTCATGGAATTTTTCGATCTCCTTTAGTTCACTGCTGTGTGGCTGCTGCTGTTAAGCCTTTGAAAAATAAGTACTGTAAATATCCGACATGTAAACAAAACGACTTTAATGCCTTTCTATGTGTCACATGCACGACCAAAAAACATACATAGACACACATCAAAAAATAGTGAAATTCTTTTTCTTTTCTCCTTTTTCTAAATAAGTATGATAAATAAAATATGTATTAGAATAAATCACATTGTAATGGAATTTTCGAAAAAATAAAGAAGAGAAAAGAATGAAATGTTTTGAGCCAAACCCTTTTTTGTTTAGAAACGTTTTGCTTTATTTAAAGTGACGAGTCGACTAATAATTCACTGCACTTCATTGAATAAAAGTAAGAAAAACACTATGTATAGCTTTATTTATTTTTCTAATATCAAATTGTCAGTTTAAATGCGTTTAAGACTTCTATATTCTTTACGATATTTTGATGAATATATTTTTTATGCATTTAGATAATAATCAAATAACAATAGAGCGAGAAGAAGAGAAAATGTGTTATTTTTTCTAAATGAATAATTTGATGAACATTGATTTTCTGACATGATGATGACATTGATGCTTTTTGATACATAAAAAGAGTGAAAAATATCCAATTTCATTTAACAGAAAATTCCCATACATCACAACATAGAGAGTAATCAATTTACGGTTGAATTTTAAGCCCATATATCCAACAAATTTTTAATAATCACTTCTTGATCCTTTTTAAGTAAGTAAGTGTGAGTGAAAAAAAGAGAAACGAGGAAGAAAATTACCCGCATTCCCTTGCTGCTCATTTTATGATTACTAACCTAACAACTTGGGAGGGTGATTAAATAAATGAAATTGATATAGATACATGCACACATTTTCATTAGTCATAAAAAAGATTTTTTTAAAAAAAAAAAGAGGAATTGAAAACGACTTTCTAATAAACTCTAATTCAAGATAGATATAAGTAACGAATCCCGTCTGCAATAAAATGATATAAAAATTCTCAAAAAAATCATGTTATCTATGGCTCTTAGTTTATTGAATATCCCTCGTCTATTGAAGTTTTTTTAAGGGGTTTTCTTAATATTCTTTTTTTATTATGAGGCATGCCTTAATGTAACAATTGGTTTTAAAGATTTGTTACGACATTTTTTAATACATAGGGGTTCTCAATGAATAGTAAGAGATAGAGAGATACTTGAGTACTACCATCGACTATTTGTCTACATCTTGACTTTTTATTGTTATCTCACATTGTAGGCGCATTGCATTGGCGTCCATTGGAAGATTTATTACAGAAGCGATACACAATTGACACACGAGAGGACTCAAGGCCAAGAAAAAAAGAACTTGTGTACCTGTGCTCATTTCTCATTTTTTGTGTGTGACTTTATCCGTTAATGCTTTGTAATTCGTTACTTTCCTTTCCTCTGTCTATTTTTAACAACAAACTATTTTTCATCATCATTAATGATATTTTTTTTTGAAAGATTTTTTTGGGATTTTTCATTATCATTAATATTTTTTCTCTTCTTCATGCAAAGCACTTGAAAGCGAGCGAGATGAAAAAAAGATTTTTGGGGCTCATGTGGATTACACTTCAAAACTCTCTATAGATTTATATTTCAGTCAATAAGAGGCAGTAACAGTAGAATTAACATGTGTAACATGGGAATTGAAAATCTCTTTTCTCAAGTCGTACGCTTTCTTGTTTATAATTAAAACATTGAGGATTTAAGAAGAATTTTTTAGATCATCATTCACTTCTGATTTGAGAGTTAAAAATAACGAACTTTTCTAATTTTAAACATTTTCAAAAAATTCGTTATTTTAATTCAAAGAAGTGAAATTACATTTACACCTTCTCACATTGATATTCGATGAAAAATAAATGATTATTGTCGGTTTTTGTGACTAAAAATAGCATAGCCAGCTCAGCATTTTGCCACCGACCGTATATTATTTTTGTTGTGACTTACACCCACAATATTTTTCACAGATTTTTTAGTTGTATACCTCTCTATATCTATATCTGACTCCTCTCATTGAAAGTCGTGAAGGTAATTTGCGATCTTGGCGCGCGCTCTTCACTCATGCAAACAATTTTGTTATACATAAAGTCAGGCAAGCAAGCAAACAAGATTTGAGATCTTTGTAGCGCACAAAAAGCGGGACGAATTTAAAAGCGTCATCAAACAAATCAACATGATTTAATTAAGCTGGAAGAGAAAATTCGTGCCAGAAGTTCATCATTTTAGACACTCAAATCACGCTTTTTTTGTGCCTTTAACAAATCATAAATTGTTTTTCGTGACACATGGAGTTCATTTAGTGAAACTGACATATATGAAATAGAGAAAGCAATTCAAGGTACTTGCTCATTAGTAAAATTGTAATTTGCAGACGTTTGTATTTTCACGAAGAAATAGATGGATGAACTTATTTGTAATTAAAAATTCTATCTTGAAAACAAAAAATATTTATAATCTTCTCAAGGCTTTAAAGGAATGAAAAATAAGGTACAAAAACACATCACATGCCGAGAGATAGAAAAAGGCAAGTGAGCAAGAGAGAGAAGAAAAAGTAATAATTTTATGTTAATGAAACAGCACGCAAAAGTTTATTTCAAAATCGTCTGTAGTCTGTTCAGAAAAATTAATGACATCACATTCTCAAAATAACTCGGCATAAGGAAAAACAAAATTCTTCTTTTCTTTTCGTGTGTTTTGTTTTGCTCATCAAATCTTCTCGCTATTCAATATTTTGCCATTTTTTTTCTTCACCACTTGAGATAAAGAATTAAAAATTTAAAAATCTTGATTGAAACTAACTCTAACAAGTGACATTGACGCATTTTTTTATTTTTTTTTAGGTATCATAGTTAAATTTTTTTAAATAAATTAAATCAATTGCGTAATAAAAAATCAAAACAATTTTTTAATCGTACAAAATGAATCAATCACGCTTCTTTATCTTTTTTCTGCGAAAACAAGCTCTTTGATAATAAATATATTTAAAGATGAGAATAAACTTCACGATATTAGCTTGTGTAGAAAATTGCCGCCTTCTGTATATTGGCAACTGGTTCTATCAAATATACACACTTCTTGTTTTTTTTTGTTTGCTGCTTCTTGTCTTCTTTTTATATTCTTTAGATTTTTTAACATCTTAAAAAATATCTTTGTATTTAACATAAAGAATTGGCATTAGTTTACAGAAGAAAAAACGAGCAACACATAAAAAATATTATGACGGTCAACTTTGTCTTTTAAACGACATACAAAAATTATTATCATTAAATAATTTATGGTGCGAAAAAAATTATTTGAATTGGTTTAGCACGCTATAATATACCATTTCAAAATTCTTATACTTAACTGTAGTAATTCTGCGGTAACAGCAGAAGCAAGCTGCCTGTTAAGTTAAATAACAGTTCTATATAATTTAGTTTTACCCACGTGACCATATGTGAACAGCTAATATCGTAGTTGAATGACATAGTGGAGATGCAACCGAGTGGAAATTTCGCGGTCTGAATGACCATCATCGTTGTCGTTTAACTACTGCCGCATGCATCGAATTTCATTAAAATAAACTATGTATCATCTAGGAAAGTATAGAAAAAAATTGTGTGCGGTTTGGACAACGGTCGTTAAATTAATTGAAATTTTATTTTACGACTTCGGCCATGAAATTGGTATAAGGCGGACGAGTGAGCAAGCATCATTTTGTTGTTGTCTCTTCCTTTATTAGTTTTTCCTCCTTCATTGCCCATTTTTTATAAGTTGATTTCTTTCACTGAAACTAGCACAATAGAAAATGGATTCACCCCCTTTATCGGATCATCGCTTGACTCTTCTCGTCTTTCTTTTTTCACTTTTTTTGGGCGGAATAAAAAAATTTATTGAGTTCATTTATGTGCATTATTGTTGCTATTGTTTGACAATTTATTCGGATAAATAGATACTTCCGTGATTTTGTTTGAACGACCACCACAACTTAATCAGATTTAAAACTCTTTATTTTCAATACGATTGCTGCTCTCTCTCAATCATTGAGTCATTTTAATAGCCGATTAATTTAGTTGTTACGGCTCTTTTAGCGCATTCTTTTATTCTCTTTTCTATTTTATTTATTGTTGTAAATTTGGCAAATAAATGACATATTTTTCTTTCCTTTTATGAATTAGGTTATTTAATGTTTAGAAAAAGTCATGCTGTGAATTTAGAGACATAAAAAATTGTTTCTTTGACAATCTATAGCGATTTTTCATTCGTGTTAAAATCACTTTTATGTTATTCTGCAACAGGTTCATTATTTATGAGACAATCATTTGTTGAGCAATAAACTCTACTTAGAATGGAATTCTTAAGACAGGCTGAAAGAGCAAAGTTGTAAGCAAGAAATACCTGCTTTTATTGACTAACCATTTCGGACACCTTTTTTTCATCCATGCCATATTTTATAACATGTGCCATATAATTCAATTCGTTAGATCCCACTTATCGGTGTTATCATCATAGTAAAAGAAGTAAACGAAAAAAATTGCACTGACTCTTTGAGTTTTTTTGCTTCTTCTTTTCGCTTTTCTTAAATTCCTTCATTCTCTTTTTCTCTCTCTTGCATACAGTAATTTTTTTTCTTTTTGCTTTTCTTTAGCAGCAGCAAGCACATTTTGAATATGTGTATATGTGAAATGAAGCAAGACAAGCAAAAATAATAATGTATTATAGAGTTGTGTAGGAGAAAGAGAATAACTATACAGCTCGTTTTTGCAAGTTACGTTTTGATAGATTTTAATCATTAACTGTCTGAATTATTTATTATTTTCTTAATAAATCAATAGAATGCTACGCCAGCAAAAAATTTAATTTCATTTTCGATTAAAAACTGTCCTTGACACAACGAGTTTATTTATGACGCAATTTTGAAATTTCGCCTACGATCAGTTTTTTATTTCTTCTCTTTTCTCGCTCAATTCCCCAAGACACACGACGACGACGATGATGATGAAAGAGCCAGAGAACAGCAACAGTACCAGAGAGAAAAACTCACACATGTGATTGTGAGTAAAGTTATTTTTAAAATAAGATTATGATTTTAAATTTTTTTTTCTTATTTTACTTTTCTCGCGAGAATTTTCTTTTTAATAATGTAGTAGCTTGCTGAATTGTAATTATTATGAAATGGAAAAAAATTCATATAGATCAAGTGTACTCACCTTCAGTTTTTGACAGTTTTAGCATGACACCGCCAATATGCAAGTCACCCTTTACACGAAGAGTCTTCTCGACTTGCAAATCCGTGATCAAAATACGTAAATTCCATGAATTATCGCCAACGTGAATCATTTTGATGATGATTAATTTTGCTCACTTTTATCTTTAACTTGTATTATAATATTTATTTTGTGTTTTATGAGGCACCAGTTGCGTATGTATATATTTAAATTTTTAATTTTTCAGCTCTCTCTCTCTTGCTGATCTTTCACACAAATACTTTTTAATAGAGTTCTTTTTTGTAAACAATTTCACACTCTTTAAAATATTTTACGAAAAGAAAAAAATTGTGTTGTGCAATATGAAACTTTTTTATCAGTCACACAGAGAAATACAAAAAATTTTATCGTTGATAATCAAAAATGCTTGACGATATAGCACACAAGTGAAAATAATAATTTTTTTGTGATAAAAAATATTCACTCGCCAACCGTTAAAGAAGCATGTCTTTTCTTCAGAAACTCTCAAACAAAACTGATGGAGTAAGGAAATTGAGAATCTCAACACACATTACTATAGACATGTGAAAAGAGAGTGAAATGAAATAAATCCAACATCAATCATGAATAATTTTCTGTAATTTTTGTATGGAATCAGAATCATACAAATAAAAGTTCGTTATTATAGTTTTAAAAAGAATTTCTTTTATTAAGATAGTAATAAATGGAGCTCTTACTTTAAATATGATTTGTTTGATTAATTTTTTTTCTCATATTTTTCGTCTCTTTTTTGATCATATAATAAATTTTTAACAGCAATGGCCATCAGATTTATGGTGAGCATGATGAGCTCTTGAAGATTCTACAACTTCAGCACATGTTGAATTATCGGGTTTATTAAGTTTCTTTGCCAATTCTGACAAATCTCGTCGCATGCCTGTTATAATACTTTGTTAGTAATTATGTTATTAAACATTATCTGTATTATGAACTTACTATACGCATCCTCGCCATCAGCATAATACTTGGGTTCAATTTCGAGAATTTTGAATCCGAGTGAGTTTGTGTAAAGATTCAGTGCAGCACGATTGCTTTTGCGTACATGTAAGCTTACATATTGCGCATCAAAGCATTCTACCATTGCCATCGATGCTTGATTCATGAGTTTTTGTGCTAATCCTAATCTTCTGAAAGGCCTTTTCACTGCAAGCGAAGTTATGTGTCCATGTTTGCTTTCTTCACCAGGTTCAGGCTGAAATTTAAATTATTAGAATTTTTTTCATTATTAAATTTTAAATTTCTATTACTTCTTCCATTTTTGCTAAAACATATCCTACAATGTTTCCTTTATCGTCTTCAGCTACAAATGAAAGTTGTGGCCTGAAATTAAGTATGCAAGTAATTTTAATAAAAAGCACATTCAAAAATATTTTTTCTAAACTAACCATGTTAGCCCATGATAAAAGTAATATTTCATTTGATAATTTTCAGGCAGACATAACAAATTGCAATGTTGCATGTTCATCAAATCTTGTGGTTTTGCGCAGCGAATATTCATGATTAACGATAATTTTGTTTACACTCTTTCTTTATTGATTTGAGTGTCTACGGCGACGACAATGATGATATATGTAGAGTATTAAAAAATATTGAAGACTACTCGCGTCGAACCTTCCTACTCTTGACCTTTGGTTCGTTTGCCTTTTCAATCGAGCTGTTGTCGTTAAGTTGACCAAGTAATTCTCTTACAACTTTAAAACGTAACAGGAAAAATTTGTACACCAAAAACCAGCCTGTGGAGGAGAACAAAAGAATGATGATTATTATTCATACGTTGTTGTTTCGCATAGGAAAAAATTTGGTCGTCATATATGAAAATTGAAATTACCCAATGAACAAACTAAAATAACAATGAATATAGATGATAGAAGGGAAAATGCAGCCTTTAAACCTTCGACTAAATTCATTTCATGATTTTTCTAGCGACTAAACTAATCTATAAAATTATAAATAAAATTGAAATTGTGTGTCTTATGAAGAAAAAAATAAAACTGAAGACGTTCAGTGTTGTTACTACTTCAGCTGAATTCAGCCGCGAAGTTAAAAAGTATAAATTAGAAGCCTTTTTTTAAAAAAATTATTTTGTTGTTTTATTTTTATTGCAATAATTTTGATACATGACGAAACTAAAAAAATAATTTTAGCCATGTTCATGATATCCAGGAATTTTTTAATCCCAAGATTAATTTTAAATAAGGTTTAAGGAAAAAGTTTCTTTTCAAAACGTGTTTTGATTAAATAACAATAATTACAGGAGGAATCTTTTATATTTTTTGATTATGTATTATGTTGAAGTTTTAAGATTTATTTTTTAATACTTACAGAATTCAAAATGGCTTATTTACAACTTTTTCTTAAATTTATCAAAAATTTTCTTAGCTCAATTTTTAAAAGCACTTTTTAAAAACATCGAAATTTTTTCTATGAATTTGTTTATATTTGATAGAAATTTTCTTGATTTCTAAGTTTTAAAGAAAAATATTGATATTCTTATTTTGTGCAATATCATTTATATTACGTTCAATAAATTAGATTATATTTATTTTATTCAATAAACAAATGACTAAATTGTAAAGACAGTAAAGAAAATAGTAGATTTTTGAAGAATTTTCAATAAATATGGAGACCGAAATTCGTGTAGCCTCGAATCTATCAAATAAAGTGCAAAAGGCAATTGAACAAGTACTAGAGAGTGATGATCCTCTTACTAAGCCAGATTTCAACGCAACTGATTATATCAATAGTCTTTTTCCGACAGAACAATCTCTTAATTCAAATAATACAATAGATGACGTCATTTTGAAAATGCAAGAAGAAATTCAAATAATTGATGCAAACATCAGAGATGTAGTAAGAGGCGTTTCAACATCGGGAAATGAAGGAAAACAAGCATTGGATGAAGCCAAAAAGACAATTCAACAACTTTTTTCACAAATTAGTGACATAAAGACAAGAGCTGAAGTAACAGAGGATGTAGTAAAATCGATAACGAGTGATATAAAACAACTTGATTGTGCAAAAAAGAATCTCACTTCAGCTATTACAACTCTCAATCATTTGCATATGTTAGTAGGAGGTGTAGAAAAGTTAAAAGCATTAACTGAAAAAAGACAGTATGGTGATATAAGTAATCCCTTACAAGCCATTACTGAAGTAAATGAACACTTTAAACAATATAATGAGATACCGCAAATTAAAGAGCTTTCAGTAACAGTTGCTGATATTCACAAACAATTAGCTGTTCAAATTACTGAAGATTTTAAAATGCATTTTAGTATGACTCCCAATAATAGCACTAAAATGTCAATCTCACAATTAAAAAATGCATGTATGGTCATTTCTGTTCTTGACATCAAAGTGAGAAGAGAGCTTATTAAATGGTTCATAAGTAAGTTTAATTAAATTTTTAGTTCTTTTTATTTATTTATTATTCTGTTTTAGATGTTCAACTACAAGAGTATATTCAATTATTTCACGAGAATCAAGATATTTCGTGGCTAGATAAAATTGATAAAAGATATGCATGGATCAAAAGGCATCTACTAGACTTTGAAGATAAATATGGAACTGTTTTTCCAGAAAATTGGGAAGTGTCTGAAAGGATTGTAGTTGAATTTTGTAACATCACAAAGAGTGAATTGAGCAAAGTCATGTCACGAAGGCGCACTGAAATTGACGTAAAACTACTTCTCTTTGCTATTAATAAGACAAGTCAGTTTGAAGAATTACTTGGAAAAAGATTTACTGGATGCACATTAAGTGAAAGTGTAAAAGAGACCAATAAAATTGATAAATGTGCACTTTTAGAAACAACTTCTGATAAAGAACAGTCATCGGATGAAAAGTCACAAGCTGGAGATGAAATTTCATCAACATCACCATTTAGAAATCTCATAGGTGAATGTTTCAAACCGTACTTAGATATTTATACTGAAAGCATCGATAGAAATTTAAATGATTTGATTGAAAAATTCCTGCAAGTAGCTAAGCAACAATCTGTGATTGTATCACTTGAAAGTTGTGCAGAATTGTTCATTTTTTACAAGAAAAGTTTAGTTCAATGTACTCAACTAAGTAATGGAAAGACACTTTTTGATCTGGTACTTGTGTTTAAAAAATATTTACGTGAATATGCCGTAAAAGTACTAGAGAATCAAATTCCAAAAGTTACTACACCAAATCCTTCAATTAGCACTGGGATGTCATTATTAAAACAAAAAGATTTTCAGAATCTTCAAACAGCTGCTAATCAAGTTATACATAGTTTTTTAAAAGAAGGTGAAGTACCAAGATATTCAAAAGATGAGAGAATAATTGTCTGTAAAATTCTAACAACAGCTGAATATTGTTTAGAGACAGTGCAACAACTTGAAGAAAAACTTAAAGAAAAAATTGAAGCATCTTATGTTGAAAACATTGATTTAGCTGAAGAAAAGGATGTTTTTCATCGAGTAATTTCTCATTGCATTCAACTTCTAGTTCAGGACATTGAAAATTTATGTGAATCTTCATTAACAGTTATGACGAAAATTCAATGGCAAAATATTAGCAATGTTGGTGATCAGAGTCCATATGTGAATTCAATTATTTCACATTTTAAACAGACCATTCCTATTATTCGTGATAATTTATCGACTTCTCGCAAATACTATACTCAATTTTGTCACAAATTCATCAGCTCATTTATTCCAAAATTTATTAATAATCTTTATAAATGTCGTCCTACAAATAGTGAAGGAGTAGGAAATATAATGGGTTGTGAACAGTTACTTCTTGATACACACAGTCTTAAAACTGTACTTCTTGAATTGCCCACAATTGAATCACAAGTAAATCGTAAGGCACCAGCAAGTTATTCAAAAACTGTCATTAAAGGAATGACTAAAGCAGAAATGATAATAAAAATAGTTATGGCAAATGTGAACCCACATGCACTCTTCATTGAACAATATTTAAAAATGCTGCCCGACAACACATTAGCTGAATTTCATAAAATTTGTGAAATGAAGGGAATCAAAAGAGCTGATCAAGCACTCCTGATTGATCTTTACAAGAAAATGATTCCTGAAAATTCAAACAATAACGGTGGACAAGAGATGAGTGCAGAAGTCAGCAACGAACAGGGTGACGATAAAGGAAGAATCAAAAAGCTTGAAAATTTAATTAAAAAACGTCTGCCGAATTAAATTTATTTTATGGAAAGGAATAAAAATAATTTTTAAAAAAATTAATCAATTCTAGCTTTATTTAAAAAAAATATAATATTTATATTTTTCTTGTGCTTTGACCATTATCAAAAAAATTCTAATCTACTTTCATTTTTAGTCTTGTGCGTTGAACAAGTAATTTGAGTATGTATTTGTTGGCACAACATTGTCATTTTAAATAATTGTTCTCTATTAGTAGCAAAATTTCACGAATAAAAAACTCATGTAATACAAATGTATTTATGTAGCAGAATTTTTATTTCAAGGAAGCTTGTTACAGACTTTTTCTATGTATATATATATACAATTTTATATGCGTGGCTGTTCTGTAAAATGAAAACACATGCACAAACAAAGAACAAGTTTTTTATGAAACCGGCAAGTTTTACTTATTCTTCTTCCATGCATTCAAATGTGTGTGTTGTATTTTAATTTCGGCATTACTTGATATATGTGTGAAAGAATAAAAAATTAATTCCAATTTTAGTTGTGTTTTAGCTTCACAAGAGTGCAAGTCAAAAAAATTAAAAGAAGAAATGGAAAAGTGGAATAAAAAAGTAGCAGTTGTAACTGGTGCAAATTCTGGTTTGGGACATGCAGTTTTGAAGAAGTTAGCACAATCCGGTCTCAAAGCTGTTGGTTTTGATATTGAAACTGATGCCATCGAGAAATTGAAAGATGAATTGAAAGGCGTAGAAATTCATTCGCAAAAGTGTGACGTGACAAAAGATGAGAGCGTTGGTGCTGCATTTGAATGGGTTGAGAAAACTTTGGGTGGCGTCGATGTTCTAGTCAATACAGCAAGAACTTATAGAAACATCGGAGTTTTAGATTATGATCAACCTGTCTCCGAATTAGCTTACAATGTTGAAGTCGATTTTCTCGGTGCAATTCGTTGCGCACGTCTGGCTTTCAAATCCATGGAAACAAGAGACGTTAACGGATACATAATCAATATCAATTCCAACTTCTCTAATCATCTAACACCAATGAAAAATATTGAGCTTGGAGTTTATTCAGGAGCTTGTAGTGCACTCAACACAACGAGCAATGTATTTGATAAATAATTTTTATATATCACGTATACCCATTCTGTATGTGTTTTTTTCACTTTCAGGTTATGCGTATGGAGCTTAATAGCTTGAAAAATCGCAAAGTGCGAATTGCTAACTTGAACCTTGGTGTTGTAAAAAATACAAACATTTTTAAAATTGCCCGTGTCTCTGCTGATGCTGAAAAGGCACTTTATACCAATCCAGTCCTTGAACCAGAGGACATAGAAGAGACTATCGCCTTCCTTTTAACTTTACCATATGGTGTGAATGTTTCTGACATGACTGTCAGAGCAACTGGTGCTGATATTTAATCATGTGCATTATTTTGAAAGTTTTTCTAAAATAAAAAAAATGTTTTTACGTCTAATCTAGTTGTAACAGATGTGTCATATTTTTCAGTTCTATGGAAACAAAAGTTTTGGTTTGATAATAATTGATATACATTGTTGGAGACATTCTTGAAATAGTACAATTTCAGATGATGGAAAATGATTGAAGTATTGCTCTTGTATAATAGCACAGTATTCATAAAACTTCTTCTTAGCTTCATCTGTTTCAAGCTTTCTTACATCATTTTTGCATTTTTTTGCATATTTCAAAAGCTTCTTGTCAAATGATTTTAGAGCATGAAATAGCGGATAATTTTTAATGCACGCTTCACATTGACAATGAAAAGAATAACTTTCAAATAAAATTGCTTGGCGTTCATTTTTTGACTGAGTGAAAAATGTGGTTCTGAAAATTTATGTGAACATTAAAAGTTTTTTGTGACAGTCGTGAGAAAATAAATAAACAAAATAGTCTCTTACCTATAACAATCAAACAGCTGTTCACCCTTCATGATCGGTCGTTCAACAAGTAAAAACATTTTTCCTTCTGCATAAATACGATTGACATTTGGCACACACGCATGATTTATGAGTGAAATGAATGGATAACAACCTATTCCCACCATTTCGGGCTCAACATTTTTATGCTTTTGAATTGACCAGCCACATATGCCATGAAAATTTGAGTCACCAATTTTTAAAATTCTTGAAATGAAGTTTGTGATGAATTTAGTATGACTTTTCCACATTTCAGCAAGTACAGGATGAAGCATAAATAATTTTTGAGGACTCTCATTTTGAGAATCTTCATCATTTCTTGTCAAATTGTATGCTGAAAGAAGACAGTTTTTGGCACGAATTTTTTCATTTGCATCAGAAAAGTCAAAATCATAAACTGATGTTGAAGATTTTTTGCAATTATTTAGAAATTGTTCTAATTCACTTATTGATCCATCGAAAATATTTAATGATTGGAAGAAGACTCTCATTGCCATTTGCATTATTCCAGACTTTAAAAGGATCATTATAATTGCACATTCATAATTATGAAAATTTTTCTCAGCATATTTCAAACACTCTTGAGAACAATACATTGCTGCAAAAAATAATATTTCTTAAAGAAAAATTCTTTTTTGAAAAAAATAGAATTTTAAATTACTTGAACTACACGTTGAGCATGAAATGAGATCAAGTAAATTGTCTTTTAAGCACACCGCACAACGTTGATATTTATTTGTTTCTTGACAGCTATCATATCGACTATCACTCTTTAGAATTTTGAAATATGGCTCTTCTATTGCTAAAATATCTCCTACATTGAAATCTTGTTTTGCTAAAATATATCTACCGAAAATATCATTCTGTTTCAATTCAAGGTTTTCAACTACAAATGGTAGACGTGAATTTTCATTGTATGATAACTTTACAAAATCAAACGGATTTTCTAAAAAACGTTCTTGATCATTGCTATATGCTTTTAATTCGTTACATTTTTGGCTTCTTTTGTCAAGAATGTGAAAATTCTTTTTGGGATAATTGTTTGCTTTTGCCAGTTCAATATTCTTAAGGCATTTATCAAATAGCTTCATTTCAAAATAAACTGCAGAACGATTGGCATATGCTAAACCAACAGCTTCACTATCAATGACAGCATAGCATAAACTTTCATTATATTTTACAAGAGCATCGAAGAAATTTCGTTCACAATAAAACTTATTTCCTGCATTTCTACACTCATTAGCAATTTCATTTGATTTGAAAGAGTCGAGTATGTCAATCATTTGAAACAGTACTTAAATCTTTAGTACCTAAAAATAAATAGAAAACGTAAAAATAATATATTAGAAAATCATGCTTTTATCGTAAAAGTAAAAGTGGTACAAAAATAATGCTTCTGGCAATTTGAGAAAAAACACTTGAGAAATTCGTAGTAAAAAGTGTATAGTGTTGCATAAAATATTCCAAATGTTTGAAAGGAAAGAGTCAAAAAAAATTTCAACTCAAAACAATCTTATCATTTTTCTTTCATAATGAGAGCATGTGGCAGAATTCATATTTTCTTCCACCTACCTCTCTGTTATTGTTTTTAATACCAGCTTCTATCGAGCGAACATAAAAATTAGAAATGAAAACACTTGCCCACACAAATCTATTTTTTCGTGGATAAGTGGATAATGAGTAAGAAGTAAGCTGCATAAACGTTAATATTTTTAGCTCACCTGAATTTTTCGTTCAATTTATGAATAATTATTTTATTTTGATTCAAAGTATTTGATTTGATTATCTAATACGATAGTACAACAATATTGCGACAAACTGGAAAAAAATTTTCACATAAAATCACTTATGCATGTGTTGATATATTTCTGTGGTAATGATTAGAATTCGTAAAAATTACTTTTAATGATCGTTATGTGTTGTTATAGAAGTAAAAATGTGATTTAAATGACTCAAAATAAGTTGAAATTTTAGCTAAATGTTCTGAAAGACAAGTTAAATAAGATTTAAAAAAATAAGTGAATGCACTATTAGAAAGCCGAAAGAAAACTGAAAAGTCGAAAGGAGAAAATCATGAAGCGTGAGAAGCGTAATCAATTCGTTCTTTTTTACGACGAGATCTTTTCTTCATTTCATTATTCTACAGATACCTATTTCTTTTTTAAAAAGAATGGTAATATTGTAGAAAACTCAGTGTTATTGCTCAATAACTAACATTTTAGTATTTTTTAGTGTTTAATATTCAATGTTTTATTTTTTGATTATTCAGCATTCAATGTTTTTATAATGTTTGCGGTGCTCAGCACTCATTGTTTATTGATTAGTGCTGAGCATTCAACGTTTCCGTTTTTTAATGTTAGAGATTCATTGTTCAATGTTTTAGTATCCAATGTTTAATGATAATATTTTACTGTAAAATAAAATATAGCAAAACAATAAAAGCATAATACTTTTCTTAGATGATTTTGTTTATTTTTTTTTACGTTTTTACAATTATAAGGACATATTGAGAGAGAATGGAAATAGAAATAAAATAAAAATTATAATAATATTATCTTGAAGTGAAATGTAAAATATTTTTATGTTTCCACTTTTATCAGTAATTAAACTATTAGTATTGATAATTATAAAATTTCTTGTCTAATCGCATTTGCATGCATGAGGGATTAAAATAACTTTTTAAGAAAATGTTGATTCTTTTTGATCAATTAAAGACTATAAAAATAACAAATTGTTAACAATTATTGGGTGAAAAAAGTTTAAATTGCTGTTTTTTTTTTCATGCATACATAGTCATTATTTTCAGTTTTTAGGAAAATGATAAGGAAACGTTTTTTTTTAAATAATTTGATAAAATAATTAAATTCTTAATAAGGAATAAGTAGAATAGTACAATAGGTAGATTTTTAATAATAATAACATAAATTGATGAATATTTTAAATGAGATTATTGAAATTTTTAGAGTGCATCTGAAGGACTCATATTATAATAAAGATTTCAAAAAAACCAAGAAAAAAATATGAATGTTTTGGACTATCACGAGAATTTTACTTTTAACTAAGCATCATTCTTTTTCTTCTTCACTATCATCAGACACTTTTTTTAATATTCCTTTTGTATTATTATATATACTTTTTTCCTTAGAAAAATCTGTTTTTTTTTCTTATTAATTTTGTTTTCTGTCGTTTATATGATACAAACATAAATTTCATTACGTTGACAACAATAACGTTGAACATTAATCCTTTGCTGTTGATGCTTCTCTATCAGCCGTCGCCGCTGATGTTTCAATTTCACCGTCATTATTGCTTATTGCAGTATTATTTGATTGTGATTGTTGTTGCTCGGTGATCGTGGCTGAAGGTTCATCAAAGAGTGATGATGATTCATCAATAGATTTTTGTTGTTGTGGTTGTTCTTTTGAAGCTGAAAGTGGTGCGTCGTCTTCCTCTTTGCTTGGTGTCTTATCTTCGTCTGTGTCAAATGCTAATGGATTGCTTCGAGTTTTGGATTGCGCTTCATGTTGTGGACTGTCTTCTTCTGTAAATAGTCCCATGTTTGGATGATCAACAGCAGCTGAAGCACTGACGACATTAGATGAACTAGCTGGCGAGGTGTGACTTCCTTGGATATCAGACGATGTATGAATTGAGGATGCACCTTGAACTAAATGTGTAGGCATAGTTGCATTTTGCTGAGCTTGTGTCAGATTATTGGTGCTTCCTTGTGTTGATGCTGTACCACCTATTGCGCTATTCGAGAGTGATTTTCTTGTCTTTTCTGACTTACGCCATAATGTGATCTCCTGTTGTTTAAAATAACGTCGATCTTCAGTATCCATTAGGACTAAATTGAGAAAATAGCGAACAGAAAATTTCTTATTAATGTCCCTCATTGTTGGCGTCAAATCGTAGCCAGCTAAAAATACACGAATCGGAATACTTTCGCCTTTGACGGGAGCTCCATCCATAATCTCATATTTTGCTATAGTTTCATTTTCAGTAAAAACATTTGAACCTAAAAATTTATTTTAAGATATTGAATACATACTTTTAAATATCCATGAATTATTATGAATTCATAATTACTAACCAGCACCAGTTGTCTCTCTCTTAATTATAGCTATTTCCATATGCTTAATTTTGATGCGAACCAACAAAAAATAAATTTTTCCCACAATGACATCTTTTAGATGATATTTGCTCTTGTTGTACTCAAATTCTATGTGAAGGCAGTCTTCAATTCCAACTTCCATTTTGATCGGACTATTCATTTCCGGATAGCTGCTTAATGTATGAACAGCAATATCGATTTCACGTACAATATCACTGATTCGTCGAACAATTGTCACACGAAGAAAATATCTAAAAGTATTCGAGATAGGAGAAAATTAATATCAATAAACAAAACAGGCCATTTATTAAATTAAAATCAAACCTCAATCGAACATTAGAGCCCGTATACACTTCATACGGCTTTTCTACATTTGGAAATTCAAATGGATAGCTGGTGTTTTTAATAAGATCACCATGACGTGCAAGCTCTTTGAGCTGTGTCAAAAATTCATGATGATTTCCGCGATCATAGAATAATTCAATTTGGCCTGTGATAAGAAATTAAATTGTTGTTTTTTTGTTATTTATTTGTATTAATGTATGAATATAAAAATTTTACCTATCAATTCGATTTTTATTCCCTGATGTTCAAGCTTAGTGCCTGGTTTCTTTAACGTTACGTTGACCTAAAAATTTAAGAGAGAAAGCATGAATATATGAATATTTATTGGAGGAATATGTGAATAACATAATTGCATTTGATGGCGATAAATAATTGATAACACGAAGAAAGAGAGATAGATAGAGGGGAGGAGAAGTTGTAAAATGAGAAAGAGCAAAATTGAACAAGTGGGGGAGTTTTTTTTCTCCGGAAATATGATAAAGCGAATTAATAATTGCGTAATTATATTTGAATATTGATCTACAAGTTCATTTTATCAAATACC
Organism: Polypedilum vanderplanki; assembly: GCA_018290095.1. Classification (NCBI taxonomy): domain Eukaryota; kingdom Metazoa; phylum Arthropoda; class Insecta; order Diptera; family Chironomidae; genus Polypedilum; species Polypedilum vanderplanki. Next base: position 19,304,462 of record CM031381.1, on the reverse strand, counting down.
TTTCCCGAAATCGTTTCTCCATCATAATAGAGTAATAATTTTTCCTTTTTTCCATTCTCGTCCATTCGACAATCAGCATATTTTCTGTTTTCACTGTCCGCAAAAACTACATCAATATCTGCTGTTTGCCCGAATCCCAGAAAGTTCTGCAATATAATGAAAGTGTTAAGACGAGTTTCGTGTACTGTATGAGCCTATTTTACCATTTTAAAACGAGATTTTAGCAATGAAAATAGGAAAAAATCACTGTAAGAGGCTTTTTTTAATCCAATACTATGAAAACCTAAAACTTCTCAACTTGGCCGTCTTCTAATGATAGCGTTCTTTAATTTTTAAAATTACGTTATGCCTAAATATGCACTGAATTGTGATTTTTCGAAAAATCGAAAATTCGAAAGCTTGAGAGGCAGTCGAGGTTTCTCTTTGGAAAAGTGTCGATCGTGAAAATTCTTGTTAATTTATTTTTCGGGTAATATTGAACTTAAAAAATTGAAAATAGGTAAAAGTTATTGTTAAAAACGCAATGAGAACGATGTTCATGCTCGATTTTCAATAAAACAAAGCAATATTGTGCAATTAAACAAATAAAATTTTCCTTCGTCCCGAAAAATAAATTCTTTGCCCAGGAAAATTTATATTCAAATTTGCAACATGAGGATTCCTTATTATATATAAAAATTAAATTGAAGATATGCATACAATGTCATAAGATAATTATATTTAAAATTCGACTTATAAAAGTTTCTGAGAATTGTTCCTAAAATTCAGAGGTGATTCAATAAATAAGAAAAGAGAGAGAAAAGTCGGAAAAATCTTTGAGTGAAAAAAAGTGATGAAAAGAAAGAACGCAAGCGCAATAGTATGAAGAAAGAAAAAATAGAAAATCTCACATCTGAAAGAAGAAAAGAAAAGTCGGAAAATTTATACTAAAGAGATAGAGAAAGGGAGAAAATAGTGAAAATTTTTAAAAAAGAAAAATCATTCGTCAATTTGACTGATCAACTAGCAAGCCGTCTAATAGAAAAAAATTCTTCAACGCTTATTATGCGAGACAGAACATCATAGCAACGTAAAGAATGAATAATAGTCAAAGCTCGTAGAGAGTGTGCACAGTGAAATTGAAAGTTTGGCGCGATATGTACCAGGAAGCAAAGTGGCAATATAAAAATAAAAAAGAAGCACAACCACTACTTCATAAATTGAGTGATCTAAAAATGTGTGTACTATGAACTTCTCCGCGCTGCGCCACTCAATAATTACTGTGCCATTATTTGTTTTTTTTTTCTTCTAATATTCCTCTGAATCGAATCGATGTGCTGCTACTAAACTAATACGCACAGATGTGTGTATTTTATGAGAGAGATATGATTAAAATTGCTGTTTTGTGACGTAAAATATTAGGCTGCTATTTACTGATTCAGAACGTAAATACACATCTTGTTACTTTATTCGTATTTATTTACTCTTTTGTGAATTGATATTGTCAAACTTGTTCTGAAATCATCGTCTTCACATAACCACTTCAGTCAAACTATTGTCATTATATATAAAAATACTTCTTTTATGCTCAATGTGATATTCAAAATATTTAGATTGTATGATTGTATTCGAATATTTAATTTTTCAAAATATTTTTAGACTTTGATAAGTGCTTGATTTATTTAATGTGCAATAATAATTGCTTTTACCACTTGCACTTGTATTCATTGTCGTTTTCCCAAAAAAACCTGTTTTTCTATTATTAGAAAACAATTTTTCCTTCTGTTTTGTATTCAGGTATTTCTCTCTTGTTCACTTTCCTCCTCCTGTTCTCGTTAGAAAATTTGACTGAAAAATAAAATTTTTTCTTTATTTAAACACAAAATGTATACCCTACTTATGTATAAATATATTTTGCAGTACGAGAATAATTTCAATTCAAAACACAATAATGAGACGAATTGTGTAGGTGGCAGCGTAAAACCGACATTTTAAGCTTCAACTACTATCATCCATTTCATTGACCTTTTTCTTTCTCTTGCATACACACTCTCTTTTCTTCCTATCTTATTCATACAAATATTACTGGTAGAAAAAAGGAACAAATATGAATGTTTGCAAATATATGTATGTATATAATGTATAGGAACTAATTTTAGAAAATCCCTCATTCACAATGTACACACTCATGCAAATATTAAACCTAATGCGAAAATCAATTTTACTTAACAGTGTCTCAATTTTCACTTGTCATATAATGTTTCGTTGCACAAGAATATACAATTATTGCAAACAATATTAAGAACCATCCTCAAATGGGAGATTCTTAAAAGGAATTACTTAATTTGGAGTTATTCCATTCTATGAATATTCACTTTTTCCTTCTTTTCATTCACTTCATTCCATTTTATATATCGATTCGTATCGGTTAGTGTTTCATTATTTATTTATTTCAAATTGGCTTTGGGAAAGCTTATAACAAAAAAGAAAAACAAGTGGCAGAGAAAAACAGTAAAGCGCAATCATGTAAATTATTTTACACTTAATAAAAACTCAATGAAATAAGTGGTGCATGAATATTGAAAGTGCTTAATTTACTATTAATTTTGCTTAAAACTGCCACAGTAGCAATAAGAAATGAAAACTTATTGCTAATTACATACGCTTAGTGACATTTTAATTGATATTAGGAGCACGCAACTATAATGATTGTGATTCTACGTCCGTCAGCGGTTGCCTCTCACTCTCTTAATAGTTTTATGTATACTCTTATATATGCGTCTACTAGATAGAATATCTGCTGCATTAAGTTTGTTGAACCAACACTCGGAAAATATTCGCACACATGTCTAAATATACAGCATCAACAACAGCAACTCTAGCAGCGACGACAGTACTTGAATTCATATCGTTGCTTAGCAATTAAATTGTGCATAAAAACGTTTCTACTACATCATTATAACACTGTGAATTCTATTTCACATCTATTCACTTTACGTCTTTTTCACACTCTATCGTTTGTCCTCATCGTCGATATTATATACAAAAATGCTATAGACAGAAGGTGATTATATAACATTGTGAATTCAACATATGACATACTACTTAATAAGAATACTTGTCTGCATATCATCAATTTAATTTTTCTTATTTGCACAATTGCACGTATATGTACAATTTATTTATAAATGACTGATCAACAATTAAGCTAGAACGTGTTTAAGAATTTTCGAGCATGCATTGCAATATAGTGCGCGGCATTTTTTATTTGTAAATTGATTTTCAATACTCGATGAGTGCATTAATCATTGATATAAAAATAAACTTCGAGTTTACATGCATAAATTACCTACATTCGTTTAATTTTCTTTCCATTTCTGTAGATTCGACTTGTGTATTTGTTAAGTAAAAATTTGCGGCGGTCATGTGCAATAAATCACATTAAACTGAGTGAATAATTAAAACTTGAGAATTAATTGTCAAATAAATGTCGCTAGTGATTGCTTTGATAGCATAAAGCGAAAGTGAAAAATTCATAACAAAGAATGTTACATGTGATTTATAAATAAATTTAATATAGTGTTAAACATAAGAGAAAAGTTTAAAAAATAAAATTTTTAATACAAAACGCTTAAAAGCAAAGATAGAAGCTTACAAGTTTTAAGAAATTTTTAAAATCATAACAACAACAGGATACATCCTATAAAAAAGTACATATTAAAACGAATCTTCAAGTCATGGCTACGACTAGTACGCGATTTACAGATAATTATGAGATAAAAGAAGAATTAGGAAAGTAAGTATCATCCATCATCAATAATTGTACTTGTTGTGATAGAAAAAAATAAAAGGAGAATGAGGAAAAAGTTGGGAAATTTAATTAACATGTAAATAAGAGTAGATGGAGGAGAAACAGTTTTCGCTTTTTTCTAGCTGATATAAATGTTTAAGCGTTCATGAAATTGAGGACCACTTTGTTGTTGTTACTTATGTATAGATTTTTACCCTCTTAACTACCTACTTTAACGAAAGAATGTACGTGATGTATAATAATGAAACGCTTATGGTTGAAGAGAATAAGGGAAAAAAAGTTAGAAATGATACATTGAGCATCTCTCTTCTATAAAATAAATGTATCATTTTTCTTTTTTCCTCGTTACAATTACTGTACTAAATTCATTGATATTTGATGAAAATGTTAGTAATCTAATTAGCAAAAGAAGAACTTTACTAATCGTCTTCTTGTAATTAATTGAGGGCCATTGAAGTTTGTTATCGCAAACTTTTCTCTTCCTTGAATATTTGATACAACTTATATTCAAGAAACAATAATAAAAAATGACAAATGAAGAACGAGCTTTTAAAGTTCGACAAGTAGCAATATATTCATTCTTCTTCTAAGTCTATATAATTATCAAATAAATGAAAATATTTATTTTTGTTGATTTAATAATGATAGATTGTCAGATTTTTGTTATAACAATCTCATATAATAAATTATTTCAAGTGGTCTTGACATAGACATTTTTCCTCTACTTTTCAAATTCTTCTTTATGTATATACTACATACATAATGCCTCTGATCTAATAATATTATTCTTTATTCTAGGGGTGCATTTTCAATAGTAAAACGATGTGTTCAAAAATCCACAGGACTCGAATTTGCAGCAAAAATTATCAATACAAAAAAATTGACTTCTAGAGGTGCGATGTTCGTCTTTCACATAAACATACATTAACAAAAATTTATTCATGTTCTATTAGATTTCCAAAAACTCGAACGTGAAGCGAGAATCTGTCGGAAATTGCAGCATCCAAATATAGGTAATTACAAAGAAATATTTGTATACATTATAATGCATGTATGTGTATGGATGAAAATTGAATCAAAAATCATTTAAAAAATTCACAAAAATCATGAATGAATTGACAACTTTTGATATTTCCTAAATATAACAATATCCCAAATGTAAAAATTTTCTATTTGACTCCGTCCAAAAAAAAATAGACACACACACTACATGACACTTTGGTAATCGAAGAGGATGAGAATGAAAAAGGCACAAAAATTAAAAGGGTTAAAAGTGAACATCAGAAAGCGTAAAAATTGCTTGGGATAATGGGTGTTTTCAAGCTTTCTGCCTATTGATTTTTCAATATGTATCGAGAAAAAGAAAATGAGAGAATCCGTAAAGTTTAAAAGTTTTTTTCTCTCTTTCTATCATTCGTTGCTTTTGTTATAATGAATGGTTTAATCTTTTTCTGCTCTTCCACTTCTTGTGAAAAATGCTCTCAAATCAGAAAGGTGGAATTTGGGCTTTTACGAAGCAATCTTAGTATTTAGTTGAGAAAACTTTCTTCTCTTTCGCTGATTATATACCTAAAGCAAATTAAGAAATATTAGAATGGCTAATATATTAAATATTCTTCGTTGAAATTCAAAACATTTTGCTCATAAGCAGATTTTCTTTTCTCATAAAATATTGAATTTAATTTATTTATGTTTTCTATTATTCGTTTTATCTTGAATAAAAATAGCATTTAAAAAGTAAGAGGAAAATGTATTCATATATTTATTTTATTTAAATTTATGAAAAGGAGGTAAAGCTTTAATTAAAAAATTTTTATTGCAAAAGTTATTTAGGGTAAAAAATCTAATTTTGGACCAATCTATTTTTGGACCACTTTTTGTTTACATTTTTTGAAAGATGCTATTTTAATCACTTCTAATATACGATTCACATAAAATAAATTAGATCTGCTATCATTAAACGATTGTATTCTACACACTTATCTTTCTTATTTCTTAATGATTATTACATAATTAATGAAAATGTCAACAAAAATAAAAATCGATAAAATTTTATTTTATTTTTGCCACTTTTTCACTTTTCATAATTTGTTGATTTTTCACTTAATTAATTATTTTTATGTTTAAACTTGATATTTCACGAGCACTTAAACGTTTCACAAATATTTTAAGAAGCAATTATTGGCCTAGTAATATTTAATTTAACCACAAAATCAATTCGAATTTTAAATCTATTTTTGGACCACTTAATTTTTCTATACAAAATTAGTAAATATGGACAAAACAAAAGATTTCAAATTCATAAAATACATTAAATCCTGTTGATTTGAGTGCTTTAAATGAATTGAATCACAAGAAAATAAGATAATAAAGTATTAAATCATTGTAAGTAAGTATAGGAATAAGCAAATCATCAAAATTGAAAAAGTGGTCCAAAAATAGATTTTTTGGTCAAAATTAAATTCGATTGTAAATAACACGAAAACACAATATTTGAAGACTTCTAGCTCTCAAATATGTGTTTAAATAGTTAAAAAAAGCTCTAGCTTCATGTACAAAACAAATTGATTGGTAAAATTCACACATTTAAAAAGAAATAAAACATTTTCCTGTTGAAACCTAACAGAAGTGGTCCAAAATTAGATTTTTTACCCTATTTAATATTCTACATTGGGGAGAACAGAATATACATAGTATAATACATTTGATAAATGAATCTCAAATGATTTAAAAATGAAAGCATTTTCTCCTCTCTTCACTTTTTATATATTTTTTATGTACACACAATTTTATCTTCTTCTGTACTCACGCACTCTACGAATATTTTTACATAAATGTTAGGTAAATTGAGAGAGATAGAGAAAAAGGGACCTGTTGAATAGAAGGATGGAACCGGAAGAAGAAATTAAATTGTACGACAGAAAAATCTGCTCTTTCATCATTGCACATATTTACAGCGCACAATATTGAGTGAAAAAGCAGATGAGTTTTTTTGCTCTTATTCTGTATATTTACATTAAAGACCAAATTAAGCGATTGAATTTTTTCTTTCTTATTTCGCTCTCTCAAGGGAATTTAAAAGTTGAATGACAGATGTGAGTGTATTGAAGTAATAATGCTATTTTAATGAAAAGAACCATTATACAAATGTCACATAAATGAAGTTCATGTTAGCAGACTTTTATCCTTTTTAAGCTTTTCATCTGTCTGCTTTTCTATAACTAATTAATTAAACATTCATTCATTCATAATTAAAATTATATTTATGTGAATTCTAATTTTAATTTTGTTTCCGTAAAGCTTTTTATCGTAATTGCATGTTACGCCTTCTCGAAGTGTACTCAATTTTATATGAAGACCACAAACACTTTATTCTTGTGGTGGTGATATACAAAAAGAGCTATACGCGTGTGTATATGCAAATATTTGGATTTATCTGTGTTCTTTTAAGTCTCATGACGACGAGGAGCAACGGCGTTCGTGTTGTATCAACGCTTGATTTTTAATGATTTTTTTCATTTTCTTATTTCTCTCTTGGGCTAAATTTAAATCAAAGTGAATTTTTTTGTGTATTCAACTGTCAAAAGCTATTGAGAAGAAATGTTTGATGGTGCTTCAATATGCTTACTTTCAATATAAACTCTATACTCAAAATCGTTTTTGAATTTGTCCTCTCTATATCTTTTAATCTTAAAGCTGGTCCTGAATTAATGTTTTGAAACGTGATCAGAGCCTTTTATTGTTTTTATTAATAGCACATGACAATAGCAACAGTTTGCTAAAACTTTTATTTTTATTGCTATGCATTATTCGAGAATGAAAATAATAAACTGTACACAATCAATGCTTTTTTCGTGACAATCACTCAAATAATTTATACGCAAGTTATTAGAAAATCGTGTCACTTAGAAACTCAACCTTTAGACTAAAAAGACTTTTAAGGACTTATCACCCACTTGTCGTGATAATATTAATTAATTATAGGATGGTGAAAAAAGTTAATGGCAGCAGATATATACAAGAGCGATGATAGAGGGATTTAATGTGTCTCGAAATTAAATAAATGTTTCATTAGCACAAGATAAATATAAGAATCACACTAGTTAGCATCATCTCTCCTCCTCAATGTCATATGGAAAAAATATTGAATAATATTCTCACTTTCTCTCATTTGCTCTTTTTTTTGCATGTTCAAAATGATGTAAAGATAGACGACAAGTTAATGACATAGAAAAGAATTTTATGTGCGTGAATGAAAAATTTTTGAAAAAGCGTGTGTAATTTAAGTATTTTTTTGTGTTTCTAAATATTCTCTTTTTTTTCTTCTATTTATAGTGAGACTCCATGACTCTATTTCAGAAGAGAATTATCACTATCTAATATTCGATCTGTAAGTATATCATTATCGTTTTATTGAGAATAAACTTCAATACAGCTGCTGATTCAATTAGCCTCAATCACTTATGAGCTACGTAAAAGAAGAAAAGGAGATGTCAAAATAAAGTCAGATCTATATCACGAAATATTTTCTCCATCTTAATTTCTTGAAAAGATTGCGAATTACTTTTTCTTTCTTTTTGTGTGTACTTATTAATGATTATCAGAAGAAATAACATGCCTGGCATTAAATTTCATTTCATGACATTAATCATCAGACGAGTGATGGCTGAGAAACGAATCATATGATTTCACTTAATTTCTTTCATTCGTTCTTTCAAAATATTAAATACATACACGATGGATATTTTTACACATATGCGTTCTCACGACTATTGGCGTTTACTATTAAATTGGCTAAAAATATGTGTAAGGCACAACCGAGAAAAGGAAAAATATATTGAGAGCGAAGAAATATCTGATTTATTGTTGTATTCATCATTTTCAATTAATAATAACAGTTTTCTTTTTTATTTTTCAACTATTAATAGACGCATAGGGCACACATAAAAAAATTCATTTTATGTGCTATTTTTTGTTTTCTTCATTTGAAAACATAATAAAGAGTTCGACGTTGTTAGAAATTAGAATCTCTGAAATTGGCACATATAAAACACGTGCTAAAGTTTTAAGTATTCGTCTACGTATCTTTATGAGATCATTTGTTTCAAAAATAGATCGAGTGTATACTGACATTTTTTGGCATTGCATTACAAAACAACCGAAGCAAATACTCGTAATTGAAGCCTGTAAAATAATTTTAATGTAATAAAAGACAAGATGAAAATAGCTCAGAGCATCATGCATACGTTATTTGTTCTTGTTTTTTTTTTTTTTGTTTTTTCTTTCTCTCTTACGCGCTCAATATACGCTTAAACAAATAAAAGTCTTTTTTTTTACTTAATATTAGATGTTACCATGCAGGAAAATGAAATTATTAATGTGTGAAAATGTGAACAGACAATTCTTAAGAGAAATTCTCAAGACAAGTCAATTTTCATTTCTATTTTATTAATTTCATTCATGATTTCTCTTATTTTTATGAGATGATGAAAAAGCAATATAAAATGTTCTGTGCAGATCATCGTTCGGTGTCAATATTTGAAATTCATTCATTCATTCATGAAAAGAAATAAATAGATGGAAATGTGTAGAATTATAAAATGCAAATTTATTATTCATAAATTAAGTTTAAATATTGAATTCAAATTTATTTATGTACGCAACATAGCATACATCATTTTAACGCATTTTCTTCTTGATTAGGTAAAATCTTTTTTTGTCACCAATTTGTCTATTTTATTTTAAACGCTTCTGAAAAACATTGAGGGTTGAAAATTTTCCTCTCAGTACTGATACTTTTACAATATGATTTTTTATATAAATATTCGACTAAAATTGCCATAAATGAGACTATGAAAGTAAGATTTTTGTTTGTTCTTTTAAAGAAAGAAAAAGGGTCTGAGAATTTTTCTCTTATTATGATGTAAATTGCTTTACACATATTCATATTCGCATCGACTTTATGATGTTGAAAGCAGCAACAAAAGCAGAAATTAAATGGTATGGTAGAAAAAATATGGTAAAAATGAGAAAAACAAAAGGAAAATAATCTTGAAAGATTGACGTCATTTATGTACTGCATATATTTGTTTTTCTCATACACATTTATATATAAAAGGTTATTTCCATTAGCCATTGTGAACAAAAGCAAAAAATGAGAAAATAATTGTTTTGTTATAAAGACCGTGTGTTTGATATTATGCTGATGATAGAAAGTTGAAATAAAAATATATTTATGACCAAATAATTAAAATAAAATAAATCAATTGAAATAATATTTTTTATGACAATATATTCGAAATGTATGGAATTTATGTAAAAAAATGTTCATGACATTCAACTGATTTCAAACTGACATTTTCTTCATCTTCAGAGATGCTTTCACGTCCTATTTCAAATCAAATTCTTTCATACCTTTCTTACGTTTATAAAATTGTTATTTTTCTTGTTCATTCTAGTGTTACGGGAGGCGAATTGTTTGAAGATATCGTTGCACGTGAATTTTATTCAGAAGCAGACGCTTCTCATTGTATTCAACAAATTCTCGAGTCCGTTAATCACTGCCATCAAAATGGCGTTGTACACAGGGACTTGAAACCAGAAAATTTGCTACTAGCTAGTAAAGCAAAAGGTGCTGCTGTAAAGGTAAATTTCATACTGATGTTATTCCTTTAATATATAATTTATATTCTTTTATTATTTAAAAGTTGGCGGATTTTGGTCTTGCCATTGAAGTGCAGGGTGATCAACAAGCATGGTTTGGGTTTGCTGGGACACCGGGCTACCTTTCGCCAGAAGTATTAAAGAAAGAACCATATGGAAAAGCAGTTGACATTTGGGCATGTGGTGTCATTTTATATATTCTTCTCGTCGGTTATCCGCCATTTTGGGATGAAGATCAACATCGTTTATATGCACAAATTAAGGCTGGTACATATGATGTAAGTCTTGTGATTTATAATCATTATCAGACGTTCTCATTCATATATGTACATAGTCATAAATAAATTTATTAACTTTCAACGCCTTTATCTTCTCCTTCTCATTCTTCTAGAATGAGTAGTAACACAAAGAAGCTAAAAGAATATAAAGATTAATACATAATCATTTCTTGTAATAAATTTTCGCAGTATCCATCACCAGAATGGGACACTGTTACAACAGAAGCTAAGAACTTGATCAATCAAATGTTAACTGTAAATCCATACAAAAGAATTACAGCTGCCGAAGCTCTTAAACATCCATGGATTTGTGTAAGTATCTGATATCTATTTACAAGGATTTGTTTGATACAAATTTCATCGTCCCCTCTTCTTTTTCTTACTCAGTCGGAGTTGAAATTTTCCGGTTTCCTGTTACTCTTTTTTTTTCTTGCCCGAAGTTAATGTCTTATATGTCCGTCTCGAAATTGTTGATAAGAAAAAAAAATTTTAAAGTTATCGATGTCAATTTTCCGTCTATATCCTGCTGACTCAATTTATTGAAAGAAATAAATTGAATGCTTTCCTTTTTGTGTTCAAAAAAGGGTACAATATAGGAGACAACAATTATTGGATTTACTGAAACATAAATGAGAAAATACAAACACAACAATCTTTTCAACATATACTACCCCATTAAAATAATATTTATTTTTTGCAAAATCATTATTAACGCATACATGATTATATGTGTGATGTCCTCTAATCATTTTAATGACAATAGAGTTCATAATATACAAAAGTAGTCAAAATATACTATACATTATTCATTATTATTATCATCATAAAATGTTTTTTTTTCACTATCAAGACAACAAAAAGAAAAAGATTCTTTTATGGTATAACAAAGATAATACAGAGAAAACTCGAGGCAAAGTTTATGTAAAAAGAGCAAAAAATATTTTTGTACTTCTCAAACAATTTCCTGAAAAAAAGTGTTGAAAGCTTCTTCATACAATTCGTAATGCCATCATTCAACCATCTATAAAAGCTTCTTCTACACTCATACGACAATGCACATCACCCCTTTGAAAAGGGCTTCAAAAATATTTTCATTGTGAGTCTCTTTCTTTCCTTTACATACCTTCATTATTCTACACATTCTCGTATTGCTTTTCCTTGCTATGTATGTTTTATTATAAGCACATACATTCAAAATGAATACTTCAAAAAGTAAATCTAAATGTTTTCTTAAAGCTGACTTTTTACTCTTTAATATTCAATTTTTTTTCATCATCCATGATAATCAGATTATTTCTCAATCATTTATAAATTTAAATGGTGTGTTATTCCATCAAATAAGCCTTCAAGGTGTGCAGGTGAAATTAAAGTGGGGTGAACGAAGTAATATTAATTAATTGGAAATATTATGTTTATGTGCTATGGTTTTCATTAGGTTAATACTTGTTTAACTAAAAATAACTTTTACTGTCGTATGAGTTTCTTTCTTATCTCTATATAACATTCCAAGTAAGAAGAAAAAAATAGTTGCAGAGTTAGAAAGTATGATAAAAAAAGTTTTAGTTTTCTTCATCTTGTTGCTATTGTACTTGTTTGTTTTCGGCAAAAAACATAATAACAATGGAGACCAATTGTCTATTGTAAATGGCTTCCCAAAGCAATTGTACAGCTTCATGTTTATTTCTTAATGCAACTGGAAGTAATCTCTATGGAATAATTTTTTTGCTGGTCTTAATTTTACCACCTGAGATGGATAATTTATCTTAAAGTTTATATTAATGAAAATTGTTTATTAATTACTTTCAGCAACGTGAGCGTGTTGCATCAGTTGTACATAGACAAGAGACTGTCGATTGCTTGAAGAAATTCAATGCAAGGCGTAAGCTAAAGGTAAAAATTTCAATTTATAAATTTTTGATAAGTAAATTCAAATAAATTTTATTTTAAAAAGGGTGCCATTCTAACGACAATGTTGGCAACTAGAAATTTTTCAAGTAAGTATGAATTTGACTTTCAATTCATCATTATGATTTTATTATCATAATCAATTTATTCTGCATCATCTATTTCTTGATAAATGAAGTATTCATGAATAAAGCTATCAAGTTTTAATAACGTCATTCATGAGTGCTACTCTCTCTTCCTTATTTCATATTCATATTTGACAGCACAAGTACTTCCCATCGTTACCATCTCTCTATGAAAATATTATATCTTTTCCATTTTTTAAACAGGTAAAAGCATAATAACAAAAAAGAGTGATGGATCGGGAGCAAAAGAGAAGGAGTCAACAGATTCGAGCACTACTTTGGAAGATGAAGACGTTAAGGGTAAGTCGACACTGAAAAACTTTTACTGTCTTTCATTCTTATTCTATCATACTTCTTTATTATATTATTTTTTCTATAAAAAGTATAAATTTATTTTCTTGCTATCTATTTACTATATATTATAACTTTTCTTTATACATCCCCGATTCGAAATGTATATCTATATAAAAAAATAATAGAATTAATTTAACATTATGATGACGATTATTATTTTTATTATGATTTAATTGGATCTTTATTGAGTCGGCGATAATGAGGTTTGATATCCTTGCCTTACAAAAACGATTTGTTTTTGACGATTTTATTCAACTTTTTTTTTGATTTAACGCGCCATTTCTAATTGATCGACATAATTATAGTTGTTCTTTTTTTGTTCAGTTTCAACCTTCTCTTATCATCCATTCCCACTGAAGCATGAGATCGTCCATTTTTATTATTTATTATTGATTATCTATTAAATAATAGAGCTGATAGAAAATGAATTTCATTGTGTTAGCAACAAAGAAAAAATTAATGTTCAATTGACAGTAGAAGCTATATCAATGAATTTCAATTTGCATGCAAAAGCTGCAAGTAAAACAAAACAATTCTTTTATTAATTACGTCTCTTGAAACTATTGTTGAAAGTAATTTAATTAAGTTCTCATATACACAGCTATTAAGTGACAAAAGCAAAACTTGAAAGGAAATGAGAATGATTGAAACTTCTTGTTGATATTATTATTTAAGATTCAATGTGTGTATAATAGTATCAATTGCACAATGTAGCGCTACATCAATGGCACATTTTTTCGTTTTATTCTTATTTCTTGTACACCAAAAATATACTAGTTTCACAGTTTGCATGCCTGTCATATTCATGACAGCATAAATAAAGCAGACCAAGTTTTTTTACTTCTTCTCAAGTAAATATTTTGCACTGCTTCAGCAAAAAAATTTAAATTACTTTGAATATTTCTTCTATTTGAATCTAATTGTGCTTCATAAAAATTGCTTAAGCTTAAGAATACGAAAAGCAGAAAAAAACTATCACATGTACACATACATATGCGAATAGAAGTTTTAAGGTAGGCAAAATAGTTAATTAATTAGTTATCTACATTATTAATGAAGCCAATTCTCATCATTAAGACACAGGTGTAAAGAGTAAAATTTGAGTTCAGACGATATGAAATGTATAAATTAATCATAACACAATATAAGTACATGCATGAAACACTTCTCTTTGTATGCCCTCTCATCCTTTCTATGAGTTAAAAATAATTCTAAACATTAAAACATGATTCATTAAAGATTTTTCACATAAAGTAAAATATTTTACTTTTTTATTTTAAACAAATTAGTGTTTATTCCATGAATGCTTAATTGTTAGAGTTATTTCTCTATCTATTTTTGTCTCATTTCTATTATCTTTTACAGTTTAGTATAAAATTATGTTTGATGTAATTGATAGGGAAAACATTTTTTACAAAACATACACACATTTTATTTGTGTGTATATATCAATTGAATAAAGGTGTTGAACAAGTAGTTTATGTTTTCTTCTAAAAGATACATTTTTTTATAGAAATATGACTAATGTGCTTACATTAAAATTTTAATTAGACACTCTTATAATTATATATATTCGCGCATTCACAAGCACATTGGCTTGTATTTTCGTGGTAAAATCTCATGTTACGTTTCACTTCATCACTCTTTCTCTTTCACATATATTACTTCAATTTTGTTTTATGCCATGAAAGGGATTTTAAGCTCACAGTACAAATCCCAAATGAATTCACTTAACGCTCTAAATTATCCTTTTTTGAGGTTTTCATACTTTATTAAATTTAATTATTTTTTGTCGCAAAATTTTTTTATGGTTCGTTTTTGTTTCTTCATTTTTCCTTCCGCTAAAAACTATCGTATTTTTATATAATTTTAAAAAAAAATTTCTTCTGCTTTCGATAACGATTCATTGTGACGGTTAAAATATTTCATGTAAAACATAAGAAAAGCGTGCACAGTGGGCCAGAAAAAGAAAAAATATTCAAAAAATCTGGGAATGGTATAAGTTTGTAGAGCCTAAATAGACAAATCTTTAGCACTTCACCGTATATTTCAAGGGGAAAATCGCTCAGGCGACGGGCGACATTTATTCTGTCGGGCGACTCGGGGCAACTCGGGGCAACGAAAACCACATGTCACATGAGACAAAAATGTTGCGCGACATTTGAATTTTATAAAATTTTCCAGAGTCCGAAACCGTTTCACGAATAACTAAAAATCAACTAATTTTTATTCGGTTAAAAATAAAACACTAACCGGTTAAATTTTGGTTGCTTTTTAGTTGAAATTTTTAACCGGTTAAATTTTAGTTGATTTTTAGTTGAAATTTTTAACCGGTTAAAATTAAGTTGATTTTTAGTTGAAATTTTTAACCGGTTAAAATTTAGTTGATTTTTAGTTGAAATTTTTAACCGGTTAAATTTTAGTTGATTTTTAGTTGTTAGTTCGGATAAAGTCAACTAATCCGAACAATTTTAACCGGTTAAAATCAACTAATCCGAACAATTTTAACCGGTTAAAATTTTCAAATAAAAATCAACTAAATTTTAACCGGTTAAAATTTTCAACTAAAAATCAACTAAATTTTAACCGGTTAAAAATTTCAACTAAAATTTAACCGGTTAAAAATTTCAACCAAAATTTAACCGGTTAGTGTTTTATTTTTTAACCGAATAAAATTAGTCGATTTTAAGTTAGGGTAAAGGAACCTAATTTTCGACAGTTTTCAGGATTTTGTAATTCAAACACAAATATCTCACTTATTACTCAATTAATTTCATTTCTTGCGAAAGTTTTATATGTAGTTTTTCGGCATCTTTCATTTAAACTACTACTTAGAAGCCGAAGTTAAATATTTAAATCACAATATCGATTCAAATACGGAACCTAATTTTCGACAATGGGAACCTAAATTTCGACATAAACAAACCTAATTTTCGACAGTTTTTGTTTTGATTCTGATTTTTACACTTTAAAATACTTACTCACACTTCACAATCCTTTTAATTATTAATTCTACACAGCAAAAGAAGTTTAAACATATTTTAATCGAACAAAACAACTTAAATAAAGATAAAATAAACATTTACAATATTTGAACGCGTTTTCTTGAAATTGGTAAAAAAAAGTCTCACGCGATTTTCGCACAATTTCTTTTTTTATTTCCTTGTATTTTTGTAAACAAAAACTGTCGAAATTTAGGTTCAACTTTGTCGAAAATTAGGTTCCCGATTTGTGATTAAATTTAGCTGCTTTAAACGTGTTAATTTGTATAAATAAGTGATTAAAAATGAAGATAAAGTTTGATTTCAAATCTTAAATATGTTTGCAGAATAAAATTGAAAAGAATTAGTGAATAATAAGTGTTTGAAGAAATTGGAAAATTTTATTATTTTCAAGAAAAATACAAAAATGAACATTTCGTGAAAAATACTGTGAAATATTTGATTATGAAGTTCTAAATCATGTTTAAATGTCATATTAAATCTTTTGTAATTAAAATATATGGTAAGTTTGTAAGTTTTAATAGCAAATTCAACAAATCAAAAAATTGTCGAAAATTAGGTACTGTCGAAAATTAGGTTCCTTTACCCTATTTGCAACTAAAATTTCAAACGGTTTCGGACTCTGAATTTTCTTTTATTTCATTTCGGTTAATATTATTTTTATCAAAAATTGAATTCCAAGTTATTTGATATAAATATCAATAAATTTGATTGAGTATTTAAGCTAAAGAAGTTATTTTTTCTAAATTTTACAAATGTTTTGTTTACATTTTTATGTCGTTGTTTACAAATTTTATGTGACATATGTTTGGTGTCGGGGCAACTTGGGCAACAAGGGCCAACAAAAAATAATTTTTGTCGCCCGAGTGATTTTTCCCCTTGGTATATTTTTGGAGCTATCGTTTCCGAGAAAACAGTTTTTTTCCGTTAAATTTAGATTCAAAATTTTTAAAGATGGCTTCTTTTCTTAAATGACTCTATCTCTTTAATTTCTAAATTGATTGAGCTCAAATGACTTTTAAATAATAGGAATTAGTAATACGCATCTTTTAAGGTATAATATGTTATATTTTATTCGGTCATCTAGTCAGCAAACGCTTGAGAATACTCAAAAATCTTACATTTTATCTCATTTATGGACATTTCATTTGCTCTAGCTCCTTACAGTAAATTTTTTTCATAAACCATTTGCATTAAATGATAGCTCTAACCAATATCAAAAAACAATAATAGCCGATTATTTTTAAACCGATTCATTACAAAGATATGACAACATCTTTATTTAAAGGGTAGCGATTTTTGCCATTTTTTCGATATTCTCTTTTGAAAATTTCTCTTAAAACGGTCTCAGGCATAAAAGATATTTATTGTATGATATAGAGCAAACCTTTACGAGTTCACCGAATACAAAAAATTAAAAATTGATTACCCACAAAAAATGTTATTGCCTGTAAACTAAAACTTCTAAAAAATTTTTAAAATTCAAAAACATCGAAAATTCAAATTTTCAAAAAGAATATGAAAATATTTTTATTTTAGGATATTTTACATAAAATTTTCAATTTTTTAAGCCATCAAACATATTTTTTGACTAAATATTAATAAATATAGAGCCCAAAAACTGATTTTTTTAAAGAAAAATCGTTATGGTATGCTTCAACTGTCTCTTATTCAGTAATTTCCTAACCGATTAAGATGATTTTTGGCTTATTCGACTGGTATTGAATTCTTCTTTTTGTAGATGTATAATTTTTGCATATTTTACCACAACATTTGTGTACTAAAGCCACATAAAGTCAAAAACCACATTTTGTTTATCAAATTTCTAAAAATTGAAAAAATCGAAAAAATTTGATGTTTGAGTTTTGACCTCAAATAGTGTTTTTTAGGTAAATTGAGGGTGGAGAATTCGAAAAACGCATAAATTTTCATGATTTTCTGCAATATGTGGCTGCTAGAGCCCAAAGATTAAAATTTAAATAAAAGATTTTAATTAACGGTTTTTTGCTCGTGGAAAATATGCAAAAATTATACATCTACAAAAAGAAGAATTCAATACCAGTCGAATAAGCCAAAAATCATCTTAATCGGTTAGGAAATTACTGAATAAGAGACAGTTGAAGCATACCATAACGATTTTTCTTTAAAAAAATCAGTTTTTGGGCTCTATGTTTATTATTTTTCGATGTTTTTGAATTTTAAAAATTTTTTAGAATTTTAGTTTACAGGCAATAACATTTTTTGTGGGTGATCAATTTTTAATATTTTGGTATTCGGTGAACTCGTAAAGGTTTGCTCTATATCATACAATAAATATCTTTTATGCCTGAGACCGTTTTAAGAGAAATTTTCAAAAGAGAATATCGAAAAAATGGCAAAAATCGCTACCCTTTAAATAAAGATGTTGTCATATCTTTGTAATGAATCGGTTTTAAAATAATCGGCTATTATTGTTTTTTGATATTGGTTAGAGCTATCATTTAATGCAAATGGTTTATGAAAAATTTACTGTAAGGAGCTAGAGCAAATGAAATGTCCATAAATGAGATAAAATGTAAGATTTTTGAGTATTCTCAAGCGTTTGCTGACTAGATGACCGAATAAAATATAACATATTATACCTTAAAAGATGCGTATTACTAATTCCTATTATTTAAAAGTCATTTGAGCTCAATCAATTTAGAAATTAAAGAGATAGAGTCATTTAAGAAAAGAAGCCATCTTTAAAAATTTTGAATCTAAATTTAACGGAAAATTTAACGGAAAAAAACTGTTTTCTCGGAAACGATAGCTCCAAAAAAAAAATATACGGTGAAGTGCTAAAGATTTGTCTATTTAGGCTCTACAAACTTATACCATTCCCAGATTTTTTGAACATTTTTTCTTTTTCTGGCCCACTGTGGCGTGTTATTTAAAAAATCATCTTTCATTCACTTTCACTCTTTCTTTTGTTCTCCCTTTTTCGTTTCTATTATTTTACTAAAATCTCATAATTTTACCCTTATATATATTTATAAAAGTATACTATAATAAGTATAATAATCAATTTACATAATTTCTTTTAATGAATCGTATTCGGTATAAATTTTATCCAATTGTTTTTTCTTTTATACTTTTTTATTCTTGCCAAACCATACCTTAAATTGAAAATTGAAAAATGTTTTTTTGAAACAAAAAAACTTGAAAATGAAATTTGTACACACACGATATGATTATGACATAAAGATGATAAAAAAGGAGGCGTGGATCGCAGCTCAACGGTCATAGCTAAAGATCCAGAAGGTAAAAATAATATACACACAGTCAATTATTAATTTTCTATATCTTTTAGTTTAAATTTATTCTTCTTATTTTTTTAAACTTATTAACTAAAGAACAATCATTCCTTTTTGTCAATTTTCTTTTTTTTTTAAAAAATAATATGATAATCTCTACATATTACTAGTACTTTATAATTAATTTTTGAAAATTTACATCTGTTTGAAATTTATTCTTTATTTTAACAGAGCGCATATTTTTGCACTCATAATTTTTTTATACAATAGAAAAATTATTAATGTGGAATTTTGTAAAATAAATTTTGTTCATGATAAATAATATAAATTTTTTGCTACTCTATAAATACTTATTCTGATTGATGCTGATCAAATGGTAACCACGACACGAACATTAAAATATAAAAAAATGTCGCACGCGGAATTTGAAATAAAAAGTAACAAAAATGATATAAGAGAAAAAAAATAAGAAATGGAAAAGGAATTTGAAAAATGTGTATACATAATATGTATTTAATTTTATAATCATTCATTGAAAGAGCTTACGGCATATTCTAAATCTTAGATAATATATTAATTGGATACGCAAAAGAAAAAAACTAAACTCAAATTTACTTAACGTTTATATACTTAAAACAAAATTTCATCAAAGAAGATGTTTTACATACTTTATAATTTATTAAACAATCGATCGTAGTCGTTACATTTTTTGATGATCTTTTGTTCATTTCTTTATCTAAATTTATCTTTTCTATTAATCACTTTAATCATTATATTTATTTATAAATACTTTTCTTTTATGCACTTAATAAAATCAAAAAAATGTCTCATAAAAATGGTTGTTTGATCCTTGCCGCATCTTGTTTCAATTGAAATTTTGATCAAAAATCAATTAATTTCTACCTAAATCAGACAGACCGACAACTTCAGCGACAGCTGGCTTAATTGGAAGTTCTTTACAAGCAATTGCAGCAACTGGATTTGGACCAGCGGTAGAAAATCTTATTAATGTCAATCAAAATCAAGACCATACAAGACGAGCTTCAACACCTGGTGCATCGACGACAGCAAATGCAAATCCAAGTGGTGGTGGTGGTTTTAGTAGCATCTTCAATTTAAAATCTGTAATAAATGCGGCTACAAAATCCTCACATCAACCATCATCACAACAACAACAAACACCTTCAATTCCAGTGTCAAATTCAAATTTCTATGTACCACCACCACCACTACCTGTTGATCAACAGACATTAATCGATACCCATAACAATTCAAATTCAACTATGATACAAAAATCCGTCCAAGGTACAACTCTACGCTTTCTCCTTCAAAATGCTTTTGAGTGTTCGCATCTGTATTAATTTAATGTACCAACTGATGACTTACAAAAAAAATTTTTTATGTTTATTTCCAAGTATTTTTTTGTTTGTTCTTGTCTCTCTTTTGATGAAATATTGTTTTAAATTAACATTTTTCTGAGCTACGCTGAAGCTGAATATAAATTTAAAGCTTATATGCTGCTTATTCCTTTTTGTCTCTTTCTCTCTTTCATTTTGGCCTATAATATTTAAGGAAAAAATGATAATAAGTATAAATTAGTGTTACACATGACAATCGTTTTTGCGAAAACTAAGCAGAAAAACAAACCAAAAATAAAATCACATTCATTTTCTTTTTATCTATTCCATCCATCACATACTACACTTTATATTTCTTTCTTTCTCTTCTTTTCGTATTTCATTTTCTTGCTTCAAATTTCACTGACGTAAATACATATATTATAACACAATCCAAAAAATATACATATATAATGCAATAACTCTTGATGCCATGATGACTACATTTCCATCTATCCTTCTCAATGAGCTCAAATTAATTTATATAGCTCGACACGTGCAAAGATCAAGCAATGATTCGCGTGAAAGTTTTCCAAGTATTGAATCAATACATACGGGTAAATAAAAAAGAATTTTTATAAATTATGTATTGCCAAAAAATATAAGTTTATGTGACTTGCTATATAGGAATGTGTGAAGTAAACAAAAATATTTTTTACTCCCAAGCACAGCAACATTTTCTCTTTTAGCACCATATTTATCCTTAATTTCTGTGAAAGAAAGAAATAAAAATATTTTGAGTGATTAAATTTTAATAGCAAATATCCATTCATTAGAGTCGAAAAAGAATATTGCTTGTAATGATAAATAATGAACTCTATAAATGTGTTACATATGAAAGACAGAAGTGTCACACATTAATAGATGGAATGTATTATTAAACCCCTAAAAAATGAATAGAGTATTTTTCCTCAAACTTAAGTTTTATCCTTTATTTTTTATTTAGTCTCCTTTCATTATTTTTGAGTATAGAATTTTCCTTCTTGACTGCAGTCACATTTTATACCTTTTATTTTATCAATCCATTTTTTACAAAAGAAACAAACATTTAACACTTAACCTTATTTCTTTAATTAAAACACTAAATTATGAAAATGAAAATTTATCAGAGGATTCTGACGTTGCATACCGTCCATTGGGTATACATATACGCAAAAATAGTTGGGCAAGTGAGGGTGAGTGTTCATCACGAATCTACAATACACATTCAAATCAACTTGCTTGTAAACTTTTCCAATTTGCTCGAGTAAATTGTCGTATTTCCTTCTCTTGATCCTTAATGCTTGCGTCATATACATATAATCGTTTTCCAACCTCATTTAATTTTGCTGTAATAAACAAAAATAATGCCTTGTCTCAATCTATATTGAGCTTTAAAGTCTCTTTTTCTCGCTTTTTTGCATTTTATATAAAGGACATTTCAATAAAATAAAATACTTTTAACAACTGAATGCTGCCACTGATGACGCAATGCCATCTCATTGATTTTATTCTTACACTAAACTTCGTTATATATTTTTTACTCTATTTCTATATCCCTTTCTTTCTTGTTCGTTCGCTTCATTTTCATTTCACTGTAATACTAAATTGAATTGAACTGTACTGAATTTATCATTCATTGCAATTGATTATCATTTAAAAAACAAAGGAACATGCAATCGATATGTATAAAAATACAATTTTATTTTTATCGTTCTAACCTTTTTTTGTATTTATTTTTTATATTCCTATTTCCATTCCTTTACTTCTTTGCAATGCAATTCAATATATATCGCCCGTTAGCTAGTTCATTTTACATCTTGACTACTGTTGTGTAGACAAACACATACACACATATAATAAAGTAATCCGCTAATAAAATACCCGAATAATTGTGATCGATTTTTCCAGTGTATACCCGCCGTCACTTATTTGTTTTGTTTCTCTTTTCTGAAACAGCAGGCGGATGGAAAAAAAGAAATTTTATGCAAGCAAGTGTGCGTTAACGCAATAAATATGAATACAATGTGAAGTAGTAACCATAATTGATTAGCATCTATTTACCAGTCAAACAAGTAGTACTACATGGTATATGTTATTAAAAAAATTTCTTACCCATTCTCATCTGCCGCAAGCTTCCTCCCTTATCTATCATAAAGAAAGAGACATAGGAAAAAGAAAATGAAGAGGAAAAGTTCCACTGTCAGATGTTGCCTTATAGTTTTAAATGAACATACATATACTCATAAAAATGTGCGCAGTAATCTCCATATTTTCGCGTATGTTTTTCCGCTAGGTAGACAATTTTTTCCGAGACAACTTTCAATTAATCCCCGAGACATACAAAGACAGCCAAAATTGAAATTTTTTCTGCTCCTTAGCCATAAAATCTTTCAAAAAAGATCAGAAACAACAAGAAAATAACTTTTTTTGATACACACAAGATTCAACCGCAAACTTCATAAACGAATTGAGATAAGTGTGTACCTTCGTATAAAATGTGAATAACTTTTGAATCAATCTGAATGTTAATGCAAAGTAAACCATACTTTTGAATTCGCTTTCAGACCCTTATCCATGTGTGAATAAAAAGGTTTACTGAAAATTGTGGTGAATCAGAGATTATTACGAAAGCTTTTTTCATCATCATCATCATTTCCCTACTCGCTCTCTTTCTCTCTGTCTGTTACCACTTCTTCTTTTCCATCATATGACTTTTTTTCTCCCTTAATATATATCTTTTTAGCTTTATCTTGATATTCGTGATTAAATTTTCTTTCTTTTACACACAAAATGTACGATGAAAATTAAAAATAATGTAAAAATTTTTTCATTCGTTACATCTACTACGTACGTAAATATAAATTTTTCTATACTTGCGTTAATTATATTTGCCTTTAAATTATATGCGAAACTTTTCTTCTTTAATCTCAAAATATAATTGCATTTCTCATACAATTATGAGTTTTATAAAGTATAAGAATGATTTTTAAGATATTATTATCACTACCGCCTTTTTCACATCCTTTAAGATTAATCGGGCAAATACCCTACACAATACATGGTGTATGTGAAAAGCTTAAATATATATATATTTATATGTATATGAGAGGATTTTTTGCTTAAATTTCTTGGAAAAATCTGCCTGCAGCACAAAAACACTAAAACATACATACGATAGCAACAACCAGTTGCTGAACGAGCGAATATATGTAAATAAAGAAAAAAGTGGGAAAATGTATATACTAATATATACATTTTTTATCACCCATGTTAACCTAAATCATACCAACAACATCTGTCTGTGAAAAAAGATAGATGGATGCGTATTAAAGGTGGTAGAAATATTAGAGTAATTTTTAATCTTTGTCATTAAAAATATGATAAAAAATTATTCTATTCCTCTCTCTCTCTCTCTCTCTTTATTGTGAAAATTGCTGTAAAAATTGAAGCTTGTCGGTTTGATAAGAGTTATGGAATAGTAATGATAACAACGTATTATATTATATAGAAAATAATTTATTTCAACATGTACTACAATACTAGTGAATCAGATTGATTTTTTGTTTTTTGTGTTTTATCATTATCTTTTTTATTCAAAATGCACACATAATATATCTATTTCATTAATTCCTCACTAAAAATCATACATACACATACGATATTTACCTTAACACATTTTTTACTTTTTTATACTCTTTACCATTAAAAAAACCTCTCTCTCTTGTACCTTATAATGATGATTACAATTTACGTAGACATAAGGATTGTGTGTCCCGCAAAAACTTACTCTCAACTTTCTACAAACAACTCGCAAAGTTCAGGTAAGAGAAATAAAAAACTAAAAAGCAAATCATTCATCATTGTCGAGATGATATTAACAAAAGCCAAATTGATGTCCATGATTACATTTGTTAATTGATAGCTCTTTTATCTTCTCTTACTATTATGCACAAAAATGATGCATTTTTCTTTTCTACTAACTTTCTTTTCATCTTATAAATAAAAAAAGATATCTTTAGAAAATGAATTCTTTTATATTATTATTTCATTATTACATAATAATTTTGCATTATCTTTTTTCCGACTACTAAATAAAATCAAAAATAATCCTTTTAATATTGCTTTTCCTTGGGCAATGTTCAAAAAAAATTGTTCGTCAGATTTCATTTTTGATCGCAATTTCCTTTAAATTGGAACAACGTAGAATAAAAATTAATATGCTATTCTGTAGTACTAATTAGTACTACAATTTAAGATATTAACATTGAAGATTGATGCTTTTGATAAAAAGTTATGACTATTCAAAGTCAAAAATCTGACGAACAATTTTCGGGAAAAGTTAAAATCACCGAGTTGCTCAAATTTTCAAATGATCATATCTCACTTATTACACAATCAATATTCAATCTTTTTGCAGCAATTAATAACTACAGCTCTGAATTTTGATTGTATAAGATCTATTTTTCATTTTGGTTTTTGTTTATTTATGAAAATCTGTAAACAAAAGTTTAAAGCAGTTAAAAGTAATAGTAAAGATCTGCTTGAAACTAATCATTTACATCAAAAAGGAGTTTATTAAGTATTCTTTAAATTCTATTATTTAATATGAATCAGGATAAAGTAGAACATGGCGAAAAATATGCATTTTTAATTCCATATTTTTAACAACAATATCTCATGATTCTTTATCTAAAGTACATTTATTTCTTAAGTTTAATGATTGAACAATCTTTATATATAGTTGTTTTACTTCAACAACTACTAAAAGAACGATTATTTTACAAAATTTTTTAAAGTTTTTCATTAAAAAAAATATTTTAAAAGTTTTTCAACGAATTTTCGAAAATTCAAAATTTTTCATGTCGAAAATTCAAAGATATTAGTTGTAAACAATTATTTGAAACAATGTGCTATTAATTATTAAAAATTAGTGTATGTTTAAAATATTATTTTATTATATGTTTATATATAATTAGAAAATTTATGATTAAGTGTGGAAAAAGTGTATGAATGATAAAGAATTTAAATTATAAAGATGAAAGTAAAAGTGTAAATTTTTATTACTGTAATTGTGTGTGCTTCAATTCTAATTAAAAAGTTAATTAACAAAAGAATAGTGTTAGTGAACAAATTTAAGTGAAACATGAAGGTTATTTAAGAATTTTGACAAGTTTTTGTCCAATCCCAGTTGATGTTATTGCACATTTTAAAGTTTTTTCATCATTCTCACAACATTCAAAATGATGAAATTGTCGTAAGTCCACAATCTTTTTTGCATTACTCCAGAATTTATCTAAATTATCTCTAAGTGCATCAATTTCTCTTTGTGATA
This sequence comes from Polypedilum vanderplanki, assembly GCA_018290095.1. Classification (NCBI taxonomy): domain Eukaryota; kingdom Metazoa; phylum Arthropoda; class Insecta; order Diptera; family Chironomidae; genus Polypedilum; species Polypedilum vanderplanki. The sequence goes on along the minus strand of CM031381.1, from coordinate 19,278,359 downwards.
CGTATAAAATTTTATGAACTGGACATGTCTCTTTTGCATTAATGTAAAAGTCTTTAGCATTTTTTATTTCAATTTCCTTAGTTTTCAATCTTCGATCAATCATAGCTTTGATGGAACCACCGACTCCATCAGCCTGGCTTTTGCCATGTGATGTAGCACTGAAAGACCATTGCATTTTAATTCGATATTCTTTTGCTAGTTTTGTCATATTTGAAAGTGAGTAATAATTTTTGAAATGTGCAGGTGCTCCATCACTAAACCACCAAATTTCTTCTATATTAGTGTAACTTTCCATTAAATCTTCTAAAATTGCTTGTTTCATTGAATTTGTGGAATATTTGTCATGATTGCGCGTGTTACTAACGATTCCATATGAAATAGTTTTCAGTTCATCCAAATAAATGTAGGCAACAGCAGTAAAGAGAGTAAATTGATCACGAGAATAATAAGCTGATTGAATTTCATTTTGCTGTTTTACGCAAAAGTTCTCACTAAAATCCATAACGATTTTTACACAATTTGGTGTATTAAGTTGAATTTGATGATTGAAGTAACGACTTTGAACATGTGCAATGAATGAGTGCTTTTTGTATATAATGAATTCTTTTAAAAAATTTTCATACCACTTAGATGCTGTTAATGTTATAATTTTTTTTTTGTGATTTCTCATCAGAAACCCATTGTGAAAATGAAATCTTCTGGCCTCGAGTGAATTTTACTAGACTCTTAATTGTGTTCAGTATATCTTTACACTTACTACATTGATGTAGCATACATATTTCACTTTCAGTGTTGCAAACTAAACACTTTACTAAATCATGATATGTTGATAAAACTAGTTTTGTTGATCAAAAATTCTTTAACTCCCTCAAAGTTTAATCTAAAATTTTCATGTATCTTGCATAGACAGGAGTAAATTGGCATTTTAGTGAAAGAAAAGACATTTTTTGTGTGTTTCTATTAAATGTAGTCAAACTAATCTTTAAATTAGGATGTTCATTTTTAAAATTATTGAAAGTCACTTGTTTTGATTCCTTTAACACTCGCTTGCGTATCATCAGTGTTTCTCCATTTTCATTCTTCGTTTTGATTTCATCTTTCTTACCAGGAAGAATAATTGTAACATAATCTTTATTTAGATATTTATGTACGATTTTTTGAGTTTTTGAAGGTTTAATATTTGGAGTTTTATTTTTATTGTATTGATTATACTGATATCTGTTAGATAGCTCATTTACGATCTGTAATTTTTTTCATTTCTGATTTAGGGAGTTGATTTTCAATAGAACGAACTTTTTTTAAAAGGGTATTTCTATTTAAATAGCCTGCATATTCATTATTTTGAATAAAAGTTTGTATCCTAATATCATTTTTCTTCTTCATATAATTTTTCTGTCGCCTAATTTTGTTTTTGAGCTTGTAAATTTCATCATTTTTATGTTTTTCTCGATATTTCTGTGAGTACTCTTTAGTTTTTTCTCCAATACTTGATTTTTCATTATTTCTTTTCATAATAATAAATTTTTATATTCATCAATAGATCAATATTATTTACAGAAAAAATTTTTATTTTCGAATATTCGAAAAAAATAATTTTTAAATCAAAAAAGTTCAGTTATACATTTTTCCCTTTTTTTTGAACATTGCCCCCTTATGTTCTCACTTTCTTTTCTTCGAAAGAGCTATAAAAATCATGAATCAGAAGCTTGTATCTGATGAGCTATAACGAACTTTATGTCATTTCTTTCTTTTGAAATATAACATGAAATTTTCTTCTTTGAACATACATAAAACGTATATTACAACATATTAAAAAATAATTTTCTTCCTTTTGATGAAAATGATGCATGAGTTGGTTTCAAATTACACAAATTTATATGATAAGTGCGGTACATAAATCATTTTTAGAGAGCAGATTTTTCGTTTCCTTCATAAGCAATCAAGGATTAAAATACTAATTTTTTTGTCTTGAATTTTATAGATTGTCATAGAATTGTTACCACGAGATATCAACCATATTATTATGAACCCTGTAAAGCCACATTTTCTCATTATTTCAAAAATTCTCTTTACACGTGGATTGAAATTTGACTAAGTTTTCTTTCAAACCATGAAATTAATTTAATATAGAGAAATACAAAATAATTCATTTGGAAAGCTCGTTCACCCACATTTAGGCTCTTTTTCACAAACATACAACATTCAAATAATTTATTTACTCTCATTATGATCAAGAAATAAACCACGTATTTGTGGATTTGATGTTAAGATGGATAAATGATGAAAAGCTTCCATGTGTTTACATCATGCTTTTGATGTTTGTGAAAGAGTTTAAGATGATTTTTTTGCATATAATACGTTCATTCTTCTTCTTATTCTATCCTTGCGTGTAAGACATTATGTTTCTTTTCTTTCAATATTTTTATATAAAATTCCATACTTGCTGTAAATATTTCTCCTCTTTTTACTCTTTTTCATTCTAAATATCGATTGTGTGATGTGTTTAGATATTATTTTCCTTTTATCTCTTTTTCGCTTTTATTGTGTTTTATCTTAAAACAACAAGAATTTACATTTTATAATGAAAGCTTTCAATGTTACCCCTCACCAACCTAACATAAGTTTTTTAAAAACAACAGCAACAAACAAGATTGGGAGAAGTGAAATTTATTAAAATAAGGAATACATTGTTTATATAAATAGAATTTAACAAAGAGACACTAAAGCTAAAAAAATTTATGTAAATTATGTTGTCTTTCCCACTGCTATCTTTTTCTCCTTTAATTCCACATTCTCTAATTTCCTAAACCAAACATTAAAAATTCTCTTTTTTTGATAACGTGAAATTTAAAAATGCCCATTTGTTTTTGTGAACCTTCCACCTTCCTCAAACCTTCTTACTTTTTATGTCTCTTAATTTAGCATCTGTGTGCTGCTACGCTCGCTCGCTCTCTCTTTCTGTATTTTGCTGTATATTTTAAGCCCTCTTTTTGGCGTTGTCAAAAAAATGAACGCGAAAATACGGTGTTTGATTAATTTACAAATTTTTTTACCTTTAATTTTATCTTTAGCGTTTTATGTTGATTTTGTTTGAATATTTCTTTAATCTAATAACATTTTTTAAAAAATAAAATATTTTACGTAATAATGCAATAATGTCCTCACATGTCTATAATTGATATGAATTTTTTTTTTTCATTTTTATTACTTTTGCCTAATGATACATCTTTTTCCTCGCTTTTTTGTTTCTTAAATTTTTTTTAGCTCGTCGTCAAGAAATTATTAAAATGACTGAACAATTGATTGAAGCCATAAATAATGGTGATTTTGATGCATATACGTGAGTGCATGTCTATTTAATCAAAATATATATTTATTCAACATAGTGATTATTTACAGCAAAATATGTGATCCTCATGTAACTGCATTCGAGCCAGAATCGCTTGGTAATTTAGTAGAGGGAATGGACTTTCATAAATTCTATTTTGAGAATGGTAAATTAAATAATCATTAAGCGCAGCTAACAATCGCATGTTTCTAACTTCCCTTTTTTATACTTTTTTCTATTTAAAGTGCTAGGAAAGAATTGCAAGGCTATTAATACAACCATTCTAAATCCTCATGTTCATCTATTGGGCGATGAAACTGCATGTATTGCATATGTTCGACTAACTCAATACATTGATAAGTAAGTAGCAATTATTTTCAAATTATTTACATTCATTCGACTCGCAATTTTTTCATTATTTATATTTTATTGCCTTTCCCTCTTCTCTTCTATCTACTTAACCATCCATCTATCCGTTTTACAGACAAGGTCACGCTCACACTCATCAATCGGAAGAGACTCGTGTTTGGCACAAGCGTGATGGAAAATGGCAGAACGTTCACATTCATCGTAGCTATACAGGCAATTTGAGTGGAGGTGAACAATCTTATTTATTGAGTGGCACATAACCATAAAATATTAATTATCATCTTTATACTTTTTTCTTCAGCAACACCATTTGATTTTGGTCACGGTAGTAAATGAGTTACGAGCAACAGCAGCAACATGATGATTTAGTCTGGTCCTTTTTAGATGGAAAGTAAGAGAGAGAGAGAGTGAGAGATAAAATGGAAAAAAATTGTGTTCCTCAGTTCTCCGAATCTTCATTTAATTTTTCATGGAAAAAATCCCACCAAAAAAGGAAAAAAAAGTAAACAAAATTAGGATCTAAAGATAAGATGATAAAGAACATTTTCCTGCTCTCCATTAAACGTGTTCGTAAAAGAAAAAAAGCGATGAGAATAATGATGACATGAAAGTAAAAAAAAAATGAATTTGATTCTTCTGAAAAGTGAAAATACACATGTAGCAAAAAGTAGGTAGATTTGGATAAATCGGAAAATCGAATTGTACGTGTTTTATAATAAGTAATATTAGCAAAAAGAACAAAAACTTTTTTCAAAGAAAACCGAACCACGTAGTGAATTGGATAAAGCAGCTTCTTATATCATTTCTCTTTAATTTTCAATCTTTTACATTTATGACAATTGTGCCGTCTCTGTCGTCTCTCTAACTGTTTTTAAGGAGGATACAAAATTTTTTTATGAATGTGTCTCTAATAATTTCCTTTTATAAATAAAATAAAAATTCATCGAAATAATTTAATGATAATTTAATTAACAAAAAACTACAGCAGAGAGACAACAACTGCAGAACAAATTGATAATGACATTGAAATGTCTTGCATAAAAAATTCTACTTAATAATTTAGAAAGTATAACGATTATTTTTTATGATGTGAGATTTTTTAGACGATGAAAATCGATTTTAGGATGCAAAAAAAGTTTTTCAAAAAGAAAATTAAAACTTTTTCTATGTCCTGAATTAACTCGTCCTTTAAATTTGAGATAAACTTTTTTTCCCAATTTATCACGATAAATAAGTGTCGAAAGCATTTTTATTAAAATAAAAAAATAACAGAAAAAAATCATATGATGAGAAGATGGAGATAATTTGTTTAGGATATAAAGTCAAAACATTAAAAAAGTCTAATCAAATATCACAAGCATATTTTTAGGAATAAGCAAGTCATAATTATACATATATACACACACATGCATTAAATCTCCCCCATGGATTAAATAAAAGAAAACAAACCAAACAAGATTTAGAAATGTTAAAAATCGATCTTGATAGAAAGAAGATGAAACTTAAAAATCTTCATTTAGTTTATAAGGAATAAAAAAATTGATCATTCATCTCGTTTCGTTTTTGTTAATGATGTTTAAGTGAATTACGCAGACTAAAACTCACTTTATTTCTCTATTTATCTATTTATTGTCTCATTCTAATCTATTCTATAAAATATAAACGATAAATAATATTGAAGATTAATAAATTGTTTCATTTGTGTTAAATTATTTCCTTTGAAAATGTTACTTAGAATCTTAATTGCATAACTTGTTTAACCTCTCTCTATATCTATTTTTTGTTAAAAAATGTGAAAATATTATTTTACTATGAAGGTTCTATGTTATAATCTTCATAGCAAAAAGAAAAAGTGTTAATTTTAGATGAAAGCAAATTGTTATATTTTTAAAGTTATTTAAGACACGATGATGATGATAAAGAAGTAAAAGAAACTTTCATACTATTTATAAAAAATATGCTAAATTCTAGCGGCAGTGAACAAGAGTAGTTAGGATATTTTTCCTTCATAAATCATAACCATCTCTTCAAATAAATAGTACCAAAAGGAATTATAAAATTTATTACACTGAAAAATGCAAAATATTTTCTATCTACCAAATGAAAAAATTATCTCAATCAAGAAATGCTTGAAGAAGAGAAAAGTGAAATATAAAGATATATTTATGTGAACAAGTTAAAAGCTGCACATTACATTTTTTAAATTGATTACTTATATAGAAGTGAAAGAAAATTTATTAATGAAAAGATTATTCATGAATGTGTTTATACATCTCTTCCTTTATTTTCTACATTCATCATAAATAATATAGTATCAGGTAATTCGGAAAAAAACTGGTCACTTTCTATACACCTTGTTCAAGCTGCTCGTTCTCAAAAACGATTTACTCAATCGACAAACGGTGAAAAGCGTCTTAAAGTTTATCCGTTTTAGCAGTTTTTAAGATACATTTTAATTCAATAACAATGCTTTTTCAATTTTTAATTTGACTTCGGAAATCTGCACAAAATTTTAATTTTTCAACTAAAAAGTTCAGGAGCGTTTTTCTCTACTGTTATTCATCGGCAAAAATTCTCTTGTACTTTGTAAATTAACTATGTTTCAAGCACTTTTAAGAACTGAAAGCAGATCATTAATATCTGATGAAATTAAAGACTTATGAGCGACCAAATTCATAGACTCAAAAATCCGGGCTTTTTCTAAAAAAATTATTTCTCGATAACTACTTGACCAATCAAAAAAATTATACACCAAACAATCCGTCGTAAAACGTACTTCAAAAGAGCATATAAATAGTTTCATTTTAAATTTCCATCAATTTTCATACATTTTCCAAATTCTTTTGTTTACAAATGGCGAAAACGTAAACAAACAAATTTGCAAACTTTCTTTCACTCATATCTCCTCTGATACATCGTTTTAAGCTAATATGCAGTTTGCTAATAAGAACACATTATAACTAAATGATTAAAGCATCAATTTGAGTTTAGAACGATGTATCAGAGGAGATATGAGTGAAAGAAAGTTTGCAAATTTGTTGTTTTACGTTTTCGCCATTTGTAAACAAAAGAAATTGGGAAAATGTATGAAAATTGATGGAAATTTAAAATGAAACTATTTATATGCTCATTTGAAGTACGTTTTAAGACGGATTGTTTGGTGCATAAATCTTTTTGATTGGTCAAGTAGTTATCGAGAAATAATTTTTTTAGAAAAAGTCCGGATTTTTGAGTCTATAAATTTGGTCGCTCATAAGTCTTTAATTTCATCAGATATTAATGATCTGCTTTCAGTTCTTAAAAGTGCTTAAAACATTGTTAATTTACAAAGTACAAGAGAATTTTTGCCGATGAATAGCAGTAGAGAAAAACGCTCCTGAACTTTTTAGTTGAAAAATTAAAATTTTGTGCAGATTTCCGAAGGCAAATTAAAAATTGAAAAAGCATTGTTATTGAATTAAAATGTATCTTAAAAACTGCTAAAACGGATAAACTTTAAGACGCTTTTCACCGTTTGTCGATTGAGTAAATCGTTTTTGAGAACGAGCAGTTTGAACAACGTGTGTAAAAAGTGACCAGTTTTTTTCCGAATTACCTGATAAAAGGCTTGAAATAAATATTTAATAGTGGTACAAAATGGTGCCATCATTTAATAGACAGAAAAAAGAATCCTATATAAAGGAGATGATTAAAAATTTACCCAAGAGCTTCAATACTTACTTTTTCTATTAAAAATGCAAGAAATGAAATCACATTTCTTTAATGTATAACATATATGTTTTATAGAAGGGAAGCAACATTATAATGGTGAATTTTGTGTTCGTTAAAAATAGAGAGGGATGAATATGCAATATTAAACATTAAAATTAGATTATGTATGATTGATTTCGTTTGTGCCATACAACATATGATACAAGATCAATTTTTTTTTGAAAAAGTGCATTATGTTGATAGTGCATAGGTTTTTTCAATGACCACTGTCCATATCTCTCATTTTTACATTTTGTTTTTTATTCTCTCATGGATTTCTAAAACATTTAAATTATTATTGTATAAAAAAGAAAGGACAAAATATAATATGATGAGTGTGATCAGATATAAAAATGTCTTTCATTATTACAAACTTCATTTTTTCAGTTACTGTTTTTTTTTTAAATTTCCAAGTTCGAAATTCAAATTGTAAAAAAGCGTTACGTCTTATAGATTGTAAACTGAAATAAAGCAGTAAAAAAATATGTTGCCAGACGTCATTGACAAAGTCGAATGTGTCTCTTCAGTCGAACTTGTTCACTGCATAAAATCAGATGTTCTTTTGTGCTCGCTGTGAAAAGCCGCGCAGGATAAATACTTTTAATAAAATTGAATAAAAGTGATCAAAGTATAATTTGAGCAGTTTATTTATTGCAAAAGAGAGTTAAGCGAGCAAAAATTGTGCAGTTTTTAGGCTTTGTAAAATCTCAAACAAAGGAAAAAGGCTCAGGATATTTTTTGTGCAAAAGAAAAAAATCAAAAAGAAGAAAGAAAAATTAAGGATGAAAGTTTCGGCTTTTTAAGATCCCTAAAGTGAGATATAAATATTGTATAATCAGTAAAGCAGTGAAAAAAGTTTGATTGTAATTGAACATTTCAAAAAAGCAAAGGATAAAATTTTTAAAACTCATACCATTAAACTCATACCACAATGGATATAGCTTCTTCCTGTTGCAGTTACAAAGAAAAGGAACAAGTCTATACATCAGCAAGAGATGGAAATTTATTGTTTTTAAAGGTGAGCCCAAATTTCAAAACGAAAAAAAATTGACCGACAACTAGATTGTGAACCTTGAAAATTGAAAAAAGACTATATAGAGTTATATACATATATTTTCTTGTCTTCATTTTCTCTCTTTTTCGGTTCCTTTTTGTTTATTTTAATTCGATTTTTTGGATGTTTCTTTGTGCACTCTTTGCTTCATTCGAATGAAAAAAAGATACTAAGTAGATAGTTCTGACACACATGAATATAGAGTTTAACTCAATTTGGGGAGTGTAATATTCTCAAATAAATTTAAAATATATTGTAATTATCATTTTCTTCTCCTTCGCTTGCTTACTGAATTAAGCTTAATTTTTATTACACATGACATTGAATTTGAAACACATTCTTTGTACTAATTGCACTACCATTTGTGAAGTGTAATAACGAAATAAAAAGTAATTACGGAAATATGAATGAGTATATCGGCGAACGATGGAGGTTCTCATAATAAAAAAAACTCGATATTTTTTGCGTATATAAACGAAAGTGTGATAACTAGCATATAATCAATGTTAAAAATGTATATTAAAATATTGTATACATTATCACCGACACATCGAAGGTTATCGTTTAAACTTTTTCTTTCTACAATTGCGAAAAAAAGTTTTTTTTTTCTTTTTTTCTGAGATCTTGTAGTCTATGGTCTATGTCGTATATTTCTTCTTATTCTATATAATTCTCGCCAGCCTGCTCATTCATCCGTTGCCTTTCAGACGTCAATTCACTTCTTTTTTGTTCGTGTTTAAATATTCCCGTTTTGTTGAAAAAAGAGTGAAAATGATTTATGAAAATTGATAATGACCTGGTCATCGCATTTTTTTATTATATTCCCTTTATCAAATTAATGTCAATTATTGTCAGCATTGCGACATTGAATTAAAATTCTTTTTTAACTTTAGTACATTTTTGTAAAAAGATTCACTATGACTGAGTTTCAAGAATTGCAAATTAAAGCTTTCTGGTTTTATATTTCAACTTTTAAATGACTAATTAAATATTGCGACAACGATACAATCAATTTCTAAATTGCAAAAAAAAACGTTAATTGTATAAAATTTTTTGGTTTGAACTATAAACTTATTCGAAGTTACATTCAGCATTGATAATACAATCATTTAATTTTTAAAATAAAATCATTTTTCATAATGCATCATTCTATGTATAGGAAATGATTCAACGATAATAGTTGTGGTTAGTGATGCATTATAAGCACTGTTTCACGTTATCGCTAATGTAAATTTTTATTAATTATTCATGAATAGATTCCTTTGTAACACAAGTGCTATAAATCAATGTAATGTGCATAAAAAGCATTGATTTGTTCCGTGAATGCCATATTATAAAGTAAAGAGTCTAAGTACGCTTTCAAGGTCGCATTAGTATGGTTGCATTCTCTTTCAAAAAATAACAGAATCATCTTGTGTGTGCTATAGACAAACTTTCTTTGTTTCCAGTATGTCTGCTAAATTAAAATTTGAAATTTGACCTAAATTGATAAAGCAAATTGCAACAACAGAATACAAACACATATTAATATCGTAAATGATACAATGAAATAAAAAAGAAAAAGTAAAGAATTTTAAGCAAACGATAACTAATATAATTTTTATATCTTTCATATCTTATACATATACATATACAATAAGTTGGAAGTTGGCATCGAGCAGTGGCACTAGTGAAATATAGTAGCTGCTCGTGTTGGCTATTCGCATAATATTAAAACACGTTTTTTCTCCGTAAATGGAATTAAAATCAACTTCAAATGAGCATTCTCTAGTTCTGACAATTGAACAGAGAGCAACGTAACATACATTTCCGTATTCGTCATCACTCTCTCTCTCTCGCTCCCTTTCCTTATGATATTATCATATAAACTATACTGACTGGTTGCTGTTTACAAATGATGAAGTCTGATTTTGTTATTAAATAGTGTTCTATAATTTTATGGCATATCTATCTACCTATCTTATGTGCAAAAAGAATATTTCCTGATCTCTTCATGAAGTTTGATCATTTCCATTTATGGATTCAATTGCTCTTGCTATGTAATTTTTCAAGCATACATGAAATATTCTTATAAAAAAGAAAAGAAAAATATCAAAGCTATTAACTTATTGTAGTTGATTGAGCGAATTTTATTCGATCAACATAATGTCATAAACAAAGTGTTAAATCATGATGATGATGAACGGTAAAATGTTGTTACCATGTGTACACTACGACGTTTCAATGACCTTCAGAGGTTATATCGATTATATGACTGTGTTAAAACATCAAAATTTGTTTCCTGAAATATCACATGTAATAATAAGTTACCACTCTTCGCGACACATCGTTTAGAATTTCATTTTTTGCTACAGTTTATTTTTTATTTGATTAAATTACGATGATTTGAAATTGTACTCTTTACAAATTGCAGTCAACTTCTCCTGATATTGACTTTTTATTCATTCATCCCGCTTTGCATTACTTTTTTACTTCATACGTAGTAGCAATATCAACTTGTTCAAATAAAATTTTTAAATTGCGCATTCTAAATTCTCTGTGTCTGGTTACTATTTGAAAACGAATTTTAAAAAAAAATATAAATCAATTGACCTTGATGAATGCACGATTTTCCCTTTCTATTTCCTTCGGAAAGTTATTTTAAAATTGTAATAAATTTATTTGCTTAGTTTCTATTTTATTTCTAAAAAAGTGTGATATGCATTTTCATTTTTTTAATATTTACTTTATTATTTGTTTGCTTTATTAGAACATTATATACTTTAAAAATAACCTTGAAACCAGCTGTTTTTTTCTGAGCACATGTACGAATCATTCGCATAGTGACAGAAATAATGCGCTACACGTGTAGCTTGATGACGTAGAATCAATAAAAATAGGGTTCGACGATCTGTGAATAAGAAGAAGAATTCTGCGCAGAATTTTCTTCTTTTTATTATTTTTCCTAAATAAAAAATTGAATAAGAAGAAGAAAATCGGCGCAAAATTCTTCTTATTCGTAGACCGCAGAGCCCTACAAAATAATAAAAATTCTTTTCTTTCTCCTGACTAGATTTTTATATTTGTGAAAGACAAAGGAGAGAGAAAATTGAGTAAAAAATCATTCAGAATCTATTTTTGTAGCCACGAGTAAAAGAAATCATATTTGAGGAAACCGAGCTCTCTCATATTTCTTCCGCAATTTGTGTACATTTACGAAAAGCAGCAGTTGTCAATCGCTTAGAAGAAAATGTGTTGCAAAATATGTAATTGATAGTGAATCATGTCAATTTGAGTAATATAGCAACAAGCTATCTTTATTAGTTGATCGGTGTGATGTAAACTTTATCGCACTTTTAATTATTGCATCATTTCACCTATTTGGATGAATTATCAAACCAAAAGACTGAATGAGCGGAATACATTGTAGATTATTTTTTAAACAAGCGATTTAGTTTTCAAAAGTGCAAAAATGATTTTACTCTTCCATTCAAATTCATATGAGAGAATCACCTTCATCTCATCATTTTTTCTCTCTTACTCAATTTTTACTCTAGACCAGCATCATAATATTCAAATAATTTAATGACTTTTGGTTCATTTCTTTGCTGAATTTTTTTGGATAAATGCCAAATTGAATTAAATGAAAAGGAAAAGCGAACAAGGGAGTTAAGAAAATGAAAGAAAGTTATAGATAATCTGAAGCGGTTCATAAAAAAGAACTATGAATAGGATTCAGAGAAAAAAATGCGAAACAAATTAATAAGTAAAATTGCAAAAGTCAAAGAAGCATTGTTCAATTAAGTAGAGAAAATGTGCTGTATTTCATTGCATAATTCTTTTACAAAATACCTTTAATGCGGTGATTTTGTGCTATTTTAATGATGCTAAAGCAAAGCTAATTTATTTCTTTATATATATATATATATACATATACGTACTTCGTGTGCAAATGGAAGAGAAGAATATTTTTATTATTAGCAAGGCAAGTGGCAATCACGAACTGAATAAATGAGAGAAAATTTGATGTAAGGCGCGTGTTTTGTGGGGGAGAAGACGAAGATTTGAAGATAATATTTATTCAAAATCGATGAAGTGACAAGTCTGGTTAGTTGCAAAGAGCTCTCATTTATATCAATTTAATTTTTATATTAGCAAAAATTAATTGATTGCACTGACTGTTTAGAAACACTCCATCAATTTAATTTAATTTCATTTCTGTTTTAATTCAGGTTTAAATGTGTCGAAAGAAAAACTATATTGAAATTCGCAAAGTATACTTACCTTTATTGGCGCGTATGATTTCGAAATGTTTATTTCTTTCAAATAATTAATTTTAATACAAGCATGTGGCATTAATATATATATATATATATATATATATATGAATTTCATGCATTGTGCTACTACTTATCATTACTCGCAATTTAATCAACGATTTAAAATACTAAATGACTTAGTCTATGTAAGTGACTATGCTTTTAAATTGAATACCACTGGAATACTTTAGATCAGCTTATTTTCTTTCTTTTTCTGTAATATAAATCTTATGGAATAGAAATAAGAATTATGCAACTTTCATATTTGGCTTGTTAAATTTTTTCTCTTTCTCTCTCTAACTAGTTTTATTATGTAAATTTTGTACACAAAGTGAATTTATCTCGCATGGAGCTTTATAAATGCAATTATCTAAACTTTACTGTAATACTTTTATACACTTGACCTAGAGCGAGTAAGATGATGATTTAAAAGTTTTTTGACCGTCTCTAATCAAGTATATATGTATATTGCCTCACTAGTGCTTCTGTAAAGGAAAGTAAAATCAGCTCAAGGTTAATGCGCTTCGTCTGCTTATTATCAATTCACTATGCGAAGTACATATGAAAGAAGAGAGACCGATAATAATGCGATTTAGTACCTAGTCTGGGTCAGTTGAACGTCAGTTTTAAGTTTCTACTTTACATTTTCCTTCTTTCTCATGCATTTATGTAAATCTGCTTAATTGCACACACATTTTTGACTATATAATCATCACGTGGATATTTTTGTGACCTGTGAAATTCTCTTATATTCGTGACTCATAGAATTTAAATTTATTCAAGTTATATGGCTTTGAGGTATTATTAAATATAAATGAGAATGAAATTATAATAAAAAGCTTAGCTTTGTAAATATTAAAGGCTTTTGCTAAATCATCTTATTTCCTGATTCATTCTGTGAAGGTTGAATCTATTTTCTATCCATCTTTTTTTCTTCAAGTTATGATCTCCATCATTCGTCACTTATACAATTTCTTCTTTGCTATTATTATTTGCTTTCGCATTTCTTCATACTGATTTGCCAATGACTGTGAACCTTTTTTTCCTATAAAATCCATAAATGGATTTAAAAAACGGTAAATGTAATCTTTCTCTCTCACACTCATCTACTTAGTATGTCAGATATCTGATGTTTCATTGACCTTTAATGAAACTATTGAGAATGATATTATATGTATATGTACATATATACAATGCTTCATCAATTATTTCCTTCATTTCATTTCCTGACATTATCATCACAGATGACAGATGATAATTCTCTTAAGCCTTAATATTAAGACAGTTTCTTATGTGTTCATATTCACGGATATATGCCAAATCACTGAATTGCGTTGATATTATTTTTAATTAGTTTGTTTTTCTTTCTGTTCTATATAAAAGGCAAAATCCCTATTGTCAGTTCTCAATCTCTACAAACATTTGTCGTTAATTTTATTTTAAATTAGAGGTTCAATGACATTAGTTCGTGTTTATTTTATGGAGCACATACATATTCTCGAGAGCGAAATAATTTAATTTTTAGCACTCACTCGTTCAATGATTATTATCAATTGACTTGAGATGTTTTTATTTATAAATAAGTCAAATTTTTTTATTCGACACAATGTAGGGAATGTAGTTCTCCTATTCATCATCAAGTGCCTCATTTTGAACCGTTAGCAAATAAATAAATATAAAAATAAAATCAATAGATCTCTCAATGGCACTTTTGTTTAGTATTGTACTTATACAAAAACATAGAGAAAGCAATTCAAAATTAGCAACAGAAGCTTTATAGATTTTTTTGAGGGTATGAATGATGACCTTGATGAATTTTTTCCGTTATTGGCAATAATGTTTTTTTTTTATTATGAATAAATTTATTCAATGCACGCAACACGCGCATTCACTGAGGTGATGGAAAGCTGGAAAAAATTTTCGTTTATATATTGTTGCCACTGCTTACTGAGTGGCGTAAGTACACACAAGGTTTGAAAAAAAAATTAATGACATAGAGAATCTAAAAGTGTTAATACCGTTGTATTCAGTGTAACATGTTTTAAGCATTTTTCCGTAAATTTGAGACAATTAATCTTCATTCACCTTAAATAATACAGAACGAAAAAATACAAAAGTGAAATAGCTCCCATATGTCTATTAATTTTTCTCATTTCTTTCTCAAAACGTGTATGTATATGTTTCATTCATTTCATTTTGTTACTACTCAAATTTTCATTTTATTATTCGCGTTTTCGTCACGCAACTTTTTCCCTATTTCTTTCTGATTTGAGTTAGAAACACCTCTTATGAATATTGTGATAAAAAAACTTATGGTAGCAATCGACCTTCACTTAATAATCTAAAAAATATTCACAGCATACATTCACTTTGCTTATGCATAATCACAGTAAATATTCATGCTAGGATGGAATTTCAAGGTTTCATTTGTGATAATTGTCGCTTATGTCGAACTTAAAAAACTCTGTGCATAAATGTAGCATTTTTTGGTTGTCAAAATCCTAGGACGTGTCATTTCACACCACGCACGAAATTTTTTTTCTTAATGATTTTTTTGTGAGTTTGCTTGGAAACAAGCCAGACAGTAATGTGACGGCGAAAGCGAAATGAAGATTAAAAGTGATGATATGTGTGTTGATTTTTATTGCGAAATTTTTATGAATTTTGTTTATTTATGCGTGTGTGTGTTCTTCCCTGCTTATTTATTTATTTATTATAAAAATAAGTAAATAAGTTACTAAGTAATGCATATCATAGTCATAGTTCTCATTTGTTAAATGTGAAAATTTTCTTCTCTTTTATATGTTGTTGTATAATACATAACTTATTATGCTCAAACGAGAAACAATTGTTGCATCATCAAGTACAACAATAAGTGTAAAATTTCTTCGTAATTTTTTTTCTTTATATATATGCGTGTGCCACACTTTATAAGATACATGCTGCTGATAATAATGAGAGTAATATAATTTTAATTTTTCAATCTTAATGACTGTAAAATGTCACCGAATTTCTTCAATTTCTCGTCATTTTCCACCTACGACTCACGTTGTTTTCTTAATTTAGTGAAAGTTAATCTTTTTAAGAAGATTTGAAAATATTATTTTGATTACTAAAGAAGGAAAGGCTGCTCCAGTTATTTTAAATTAAAATGAAATTTAAAAAAAACTTTGGAGCTTTATAAATATCCTCTTTGTACAAAAAATAAGCACAATGATTGAAAGAGAGAAATAAAGAAACAAAGCAATAAATTTTTCTGTACATCACATGCACATTCATAATAATTTGTTGTTTCTCTTTATTTACCTACTCTATTCGATTGAATGGAAATATGTATAAACAATCAATTTCAGTGTCTGCTGAGTGAGAGAGGTAAAAATGTATATGAAGAAAAAGAAAATAAAATCAAAAATGAGGCTATGCACATTAGTGAAAATCGATAAAAACTGAAAATTTGGAGCAACAAACATGAAAAACAAAAGTGCAGAGTCGCGAGCATTTACATATAAGAGGATTTGAAAAGATTTACATGCACTCCTTTTTATGAAACAATAGGAAATCCAATCGAAATAACAATTTTAGTATTAACGAAAAATCAATACAAAATTTTTTACATTTAAATTAGAATTCAGAGCATATAAATGTATACTTACATGTACAAATTATCGTTTTGGAGCGATAAACCGATAATAGACAAATCATCATACGAGACATGACCCAATGACCTTTTAATTATATTAAACGTATCAATTCAAGTCATGTTCTGATTCTGATTTTATTCATTGCATGATTGACCCTAATCATCATTCAAACTAGTTCGCTATTCTTTGATCAAAACTTGTCAAAAATGTAAACATTGAAAAAGAAGAAAAAAAAAATTTTACAATGTCATGCTTCTTTTATTGATTTTACCTACTATTTTATTATACTATCGTTAATATTGATGTATGCATATCTTTCAGTAATAATGAAACTACCATAATTGCATGCATAAATTATAAAAAGGATAGGTTATAAAAATTTTATCCCATTGTTGTGGAGATACAGATTATTTTATAAATCACAAAAAACATACAAATTGAGGCTACATACAGAGAAACGCTTCCGTGAACGTCATAAATAAATTGCCTGTTTGGAATAGAGCAAAAATCTTCGTTATGTATGTGTTCTCTTTTTTTCGTCTTCTTACTTAGATCAAAAAACTAATTTTTCATTCTCGCATTCATTAAACAAAAAGAATTCGTGAACGTTGTTTGTCTTGATAATTAAATTACAGCTGTTGCCTTTAAAATTCTCAATCAGCTGATTGACCTTGACGTTTATATATATTTAAAGAAACATCTTATTGCGATTATCTAAATAAAAAACCTGTCTTTGCCATAAATATTTTATAGATTCTTTTAATCATATTCCTTCGTGATTGATCAATAAGTTAGTCCTATTTGCTTCATCTTCAAAGCTCCAAGTACACAAGCTGCTGTCAACTATGCTTATTGTTTGTAATGAAAAAATGTATATTATTTAATAATGTGACTTGGTAATTTCTTTCAATACACATTAAACACGAAACTTAGTGATTGCAAAATAACTCACATGTGCATGCCATTCGACTATAAAAAGCGTATCATAATTTATTATATTTGACAGTACTTAGTTGCGTCAATTGGCCTCAAGAAACCACTGCTACTAATGCATTTATCATTAATCGACTCTATGTAATGAACTTCATGTGATGCAATTTTGTAAGATGAGAAAAAATTATGATGATGATGATTCGAATATTTTTCGAAGTCCAATTAGACAGAGTTATTTAAAAAAATTTCACTCTTTTAAACGTTCATAATTACTCAACGAACGTGTCACTACTTTAAAACTAAATGAGGAAGAGTGAAAGATATTTTCCAACACTAAAATGTGCATTGAAGAAGAATTTAAAACTTGTCCTAGATTCTTTTTTGCTATTGTAACAAAGAAACTCAGCTTTCTGGTTCATTATAATTTATATTCACTCAGAAACATCAATATAGAGAAAAGGAATGATGAAAAATTGCAGAATTTCAGCTTCTTCATCATCAATGATGGCGACGACTATATATCTTTGGTTTATTTGAGCTGATTCATTTCATTTCCACTTGCTCATTCTTATTATTCTACCTTGTGTATTTCTTCACTTCAAAAGAAATTTTTTTTCTTCTCTGATGTTAATGTGAGAGAAAGAAAAATGATCACATTCAATGAATGTTGGGATTTCATTTTTATGAGTGTTTTTCTCTATTGCTCAGATAATAAAGTGTAATATTTCAAGGGTTTTTAAATCTTTCTCGTAGCGACACAATTTTCAAAATTAATAACTTTAAAAAAATTCAGGAAGAAATTTTTACAAAGAAAAAATTTATAGTATTTTTATTTTCTAAAATTTTTAACTCTAACTAAAGAAATATGAATGTTAAAAAAAGAAAAGTGAATGAAATAGAAAGAAGTGTGAGGACTCGCCTAATGTAATTTCATGTTTATGATATATCATGTAGGCGGAAAATTCTCAAAATATAATTAAAATTTGAAAAATTGCTCATTGCAATGGATTATTAAGGATGTTAATTGTGTGTTGACAAGTTGATAATTTGAATCTTACGCTACTCATATTTGAATCCCGTTTAAAATGTTATTGAAGATTTTATACTTAATTAAATGACTTTGTGAAGATTGCCTCGCGACCTGAATAGATTGAGTAAATGAACATGTGTTTCATATGTCAAGAAACGTCCTGGCATGCAAGTAGAATATTTATATTATTTTTTAAGTCATTATGGGTGGTGTTATGTTTACACTACCTAGGAAATAAAATAATTACAAGCTAGCATTTAGTTAGATTGGTCTATATTTTCTCTCCCTTACTCATTAATAAGTCAAATAATTGTACACAAAGAAAAGAAGAGTGACAGGTTGAAAAAACAACCTAATTTGCCTAAAGGAGGTGTTCATTGCACTAATGTATTTGAACTTAAATATAACAATATTGAAGTTGGAAAATAATCAATATTATAATTAAGAACCATGTTGTTTTACGAGAGTGAATATAGGTAAATACATGCACGTTCAAATAGCACGTTTTAACAACGAAATGCTCTCGGACACATGTAATTACCAATTACCACAACACTGTAGTGTCTATGACACTTTCACGTTTCAAGAATTTCTTCTCTTCGTTTTTATCTGAATTATGCAATACAATGTCGTCAGTAAATATGCAAACTCTCGTTTAACTAATTCACCTACTTTTTCTGCTGCAATGATTTCTGTAATATATTGAAAGGAAAAGTGAATATTATGTGGGTGATAAAGCAAGCTGTCTTGCAATTATTATTTTTATAATGAAAAAGTAGACATCTCCATGCACAGCGATGCACATATAATGGTACGGTCATTTAATCTTCAAAAATCGTGCTTCACCAACAATCTCTTTCTCACTCTCTCTCTTCTCGCGATTGAAAGCAAAAATTCAAGTCAAGGTCATTGCGCTTCATTGCTTATTATCAGTTAATACCATCATTCATTGCGAATAAACATAAACCATCGAGTCGTAAAGAAGCAGGAGCGTGAGCAAGCGAACAATAATTCGCTTTACCGAGTGTCTGGGTCAGTAATTTCATTGTATATTTTAACATAGTTTTTATGTATTGAATTACTTAGCGATTTAACATTGACTCACGCAAATTTTTATTTTTATTTCTTCTCATTCGTTCGCTCATGGTTTTTAAACACTGAAAAATAAATGTTGAGCAAAGAAACATAAAACGGCGACTTGAGAAACTTTTCTTGTGCACCAAGTCAAATGCATTTTTCAACAAACAGTCTGCAACAGTACTACAAGGAGATTGTGCAATAGAATTGAGGAAATGACAAAGAAACCTGCTTAACATTTGACATCAGAAAGAGAATTGCTGACTTGTGATGATGTAACTGACTAACTTAGTGCAAATCTAAACCTGATCTTAGCATTTAGCAAGATGAATTTTAAAGGTGGAGAATTGATGGATAGACAGATTATTTAAAAATCATAGTTTTCTTTTATATAATGACAACGTGTGCGATGGATATAAAAAAGTTTCTTAATGTTACACATAGAGAACAAAAATTCTCTATGACGGTGATTTAATGTCGCAAGTTTTAAAGAGAAAAAATGATGAAAAAAATTAAACAATATCGTGCTCGCGTTGAACGAAACACGAAACAAAGCACAGTAGAAAAAGTATTTTTTGTTCACAATGAAAAAAAATTGCTTACATTTTATTCATTAAAAATTTCAAAGTTTCGACAGTAAGAAACCACCAAGCAAAGTCATAAATTTTAAATGAAAACGAATGTGCAATGAGATACAGAGATGTGTTGTAAAAAGAGTATTTAAAGTAATTAGTAATGTGAATTTAATCAAGTATTAAATTAAAGGCTAATCTGTGATTATATTATGTCTTTTTAGTCATGATTGAATGTGAACATTTTAAAATCATTTTCTTTTTCGAAACGCACGTGTGTTATTATGTGAACATTTGCAAATTGTTTTTGTTATTGTCTAAGAATTTCACCAAAAGAAAATTTTGAAAATATTTTGTCACATTACTGCTTATTGCAAATTTTAACACAATTGTTTGTATTTATTAAATTAAGAAATTAATCTATATGCCTCATTATTTACTTTAAGCTAAACTCAAAAAAGTTTTTTTGTAATAGCGCTTCATAAAAGTTAAAAAGTGGTTTGTCAAAATGCCTGAAAAGCTAATTACTTTATCAAAACGTTTTGGCAACCATTTTAAATAAACAAACAATTTTTCATAATTTATCATCACCGATTAGTATTTAATAATTAATATCGTTAAGAGTAAATTGTTGCCAAGAAATAAGAGAAATAGATTATTTTAAAAATAGATTAACAAACAAAGGATGAAAATAATTATTAATAGACAACACATGAGCAAAAACCAGAAAAAGAATATCTGGAAGTAGATAATTGATTGTCACTGTGTGTAGACTATTTAGGTAAATTGCGATGATGATGATGATGATGACATAAATATCTGCGAAAGCAAAAAGAAAAAATGAAAATTCTTCAAAAAATATATCAGAAGACAGGCGTCAAAGAAAATTTCTTTTAACCTTTTCAAGAAGACTAAATATAAGTGAAAATAGTTGCTGATTTCATATTAAGGTTTAACAATAAAGTAATGATTAATTTAATTTTTTTTAAAAATCAAGTTTATAATGTCAATGGACTAATATCAATTTTATTTCTTGTCTTGACCATTTTTTAAAGCAATAAAACTTATTGCAAAAATATAAAAATCAACCGAAACAAAATGCATGTATATCATGAAATCGCTTTAAGCATTTTAATAGTTTAACCAATATGTATGTTGCCCAAAATAAGTGTGGCTAAATATTTTTCCTCACTTTTCGCCTCTCTACTGACCTTCCACAATTTCGATATCTTTTTTACCGCATTTTTGAAAAAAAAATGCTTTTATACTCACTTTGGCTGTTCGGTTGGCTTATTATAATCAATTCTTTTTTTTGTATATGCGTTTTTTAAAAACTCTGCTTGATTGCCTATTATCAATGTTTTGTTATGAATTTGTTGGCTGTTAAAAATATTAAATTGTTCTTTGTGTGGTTATCGGTTATCAGTCGATCGGCTAATAAAGAAGTGGACGACACAAAGAAAACATAAAATTTTCGATAGATAAACTAAACCAGCTATTTACGTGAATAATGAATCACAAAAAAGTAATTTTTTTAACCGCACATTCATAATTTTATTGTTTTACAGGAAATCATTATTTTGTTGATATTGTCATTAATGAAATAAAGAAATTGAAGACTTTTGTCGTATGAGTCAGAGACGTTGATATGAGGAAAGAAATTTAAATTTTGTTCTATACAACGTAACGTTCGTAATATTTTTAAATCTCAAAATGAACTTAAATGCCGAACGAGCTTAGAATTATTGTGTCTCACGTTCTCTTCTTCTCTCGTTTATACGAGAGAACTAAATGATGATTAATATTCGTGCTAATTGGCAAAAAATACAGCGGAGCAAATAAACTGCTGATTCTGATTGATTCTTTAGAGTCGATACCTACATGATTTGCGAACAAAGGAATGTTTTAGAACGATTGATTTAGACTTACATCCTACACAACAATTCACATCGGTGAATGTTCGAAAGAGAGTTCGTCAATCATCATCGTTTAGAGCAAAAGCTTAATTAAAAAAGATCTATGACACTTAAATATTTTGCTTCCTTCTTGATGTATTATAATCTTGCTATAGTTTTTTTTGCGGAAGCGTTCATCTTTTTCGCATCATTTGGAAAATCTATTTAGAAGTAATATCACGGTCAATATTTGTTTTATTTAAGAAAATTGTACGCATTTCCTTACACTTTTTGAGTAGCGTTACTTAAACGACTTGGCAAACGTTATAGCGTGTAGATATTAGTTATTCGACGGAAATGGTAATGTTAAAATAGTAATAATTATCAAATATTAACACATAAACACATAAAGAGAAGAACAAGAAGAAACTCATGCTTTTGTTGTGTTTTGCTTATTTATGCTTTAAATGGTATACATATGCTGTATTTCTGTTCAATGACTGACGACAACAACAAATATTGACCATGACAATGAAACAGAAACGAGTCTATAATTTTTTTCTCGTCATCTTAAGAGTGACGAACTTATACAGACAATTTTAAATTAATATATGAATGTCAACAACATTTTTCCAGCTTCGCTTCATGTCACAAAATTTGGCATCTTTATCTTAATGCGAAGCACCAGTGGTAGTGACTATGACTAAATTTGCTTAAATATAGATGGGAATATAGTGAAATATATATATATTTTAAAAATAAATATAGATTGAATTTATCACAATGACCTTAAAAACAGATGACAATGTCACATTGATTTCGATATCTTTCTCCTTCATATTATCTTCTTTAGAAAGATAGTAAAAATTTATAAAAAAAATGCTTGTATATAAAAACATTATGCTAATGAGCTCATTTGCTTGTTCGCTACATAATCTCTTCCTTTATGTAAGCTGATATTACAGCGCCTGTACTTAAAATGATGTTAATGAACTTGCAAAGGAACGCACAATAGTAATTGCCACCTATTGACGTAAGAAGAAGTAAAACGACAAGGTTATACAAAGATATAAAAGCAAGCTTATGATAATATATAAATGTATAAGTAAAGAAGAATTATTGTGCGCAAACCAGAATCGTTCTTTCTCAGATATATTTACACAACTACCTTAAGCGATATTGCCTTTGTGTGAGATGATGATTTTGCACAACTCTACACATGCCATACTTGTCTGATGTTTACTTTTTTTCTCTACCTAAAACGTGTTGTATGTTTTTTTTAAATCTCCTCAACTTGGCCACAGTTTATATCTGAAATCTGAACGATAAAGAAGCTTAAAATTTTTATAATTTTGTTTTGCTGCATTAAGAGAACGGTGATAATAGAAAAATTCAATTCAATAGAACGATCAAATTCATCATAATAATAATTACATCAAGCGTGAAGGACAATTGATTATCATGTGCGAATTTTGCGTAGATTGAATCTATACGGAAATTCAAGTGTTTTAGAAGAAAGTTTTCGTTATTCACTTTTTAAATTATCAATTGATTGAAGATTTATTAGTAGATAAAACATTTTATTAATTTAAAAAGTAAATACTATGTGTAAAAATAACAGAATGAAGGTTATCGCAACATCTTCCAAGAGACGATCAAAATTGTATCGCGTGTTGAGGCTTGCGATAAGACAATTTTTTTACGCACTTAAGGCATATAATAAATTTTCATCGATTATTGCATCAGACATGAGAAGAACAAAAGCGAGCATGATATCAATTTATAAAACAATAACATTCGATGCATTAATAACAAACGACGACAATGACAACGATAGTGATAACGAATCGGTGAGTGACAGAGCGTGTGTTAAACAAAGATTACGGGAGAATTTACTCTTCCACTTAAAATTTTTATTTTTTAGAGTCGTAATTACCTAATTCGCGTGCTATTTTTTTTGTCAGTAAATTGATCTCATTTTTTTGCACAAATTTTATTGATTAGCAATTAATTTTTAGAGTCAAAAACATTTATTAATAAATGATGAAAACATGTGTTATCTGTATAAAAATACTTTTACTATATTCATCATCAACCGAATAAAATGTTTAAAGAGAGAAAGATTGACAGAGACACTCGGGCAGTAATATTTTTTTGACTTCTCACTTTGCGGCTGATCATTACATGAGAGAATGCAATCTCTCGTAACAATTAGCGTTTACTTTTTTCTTACAATAAGCAAGCGATATAACAAAAGAGAGGAAAAATAAATGAGAGTTGATAAGAGGAAACGAAACGAACAATTTAAAAACAATTTTCTGGGACAAATGTGCAGCAGTGATAAGCAAGAGTATGCGAATGAGTGAGCGAGCAAGAAGAACCCCTGTGAGCAATATAAGTCTATTTATTCTGAGAGTAATGATTTGAGAAGCAACAGCAACTGAGATTGCTCATTTTGTGTTGAAATTTTCCACTGTGAAGATGTGTCTTGGTGTGAATTGCACACGCTTATAAAAAATATTCAAAGCTATTGCAAACTTGAAAAATATAAAAATATAAGATTTATACACATAAAGATTTGTTTGAAGGTGAAAAAGCAAAAAAGATAAAATACAAAAAGTAAAACTGCCAAATCAAAAAAGAATTTGTTAAGATGCGATTTTTTGGACGTGTAAGTTAATTGAATTTTTTGTGACACATCTCATAATATTAAAAAAAATAGATTATTCGTCACTTTTTTATTTTTAAAATGATTTTAAAGAAAAAGTAAAACATGTGAACACATATCTCGTTTAAAAACGGTTTGACCTTGCCGGCAGAATTAAATTAATTTTATGTTTTGTTATTTTTTTCGTTGCTACTGTTCTGATAAATCTGG
The DNA here is from genome assembly GCA_018290095.1 of Polypedilum vanderplanki. Taxonomy (NCBI): domain Eukaryota; kingdom Metazoa; phylum Arthropoda; class Insecta; order Diptera; family Chironomidae; genus Polypedilum; species Polypedilum vanderplanki. Next base: position 19,253,534 of record CM031381.1, on the reverse strand, counting down.
GTTTCTCTATATTCACTATTGTTACGAAGTGATTTTAATTGCATAACTTTTAGTGCTACTGCACCCAATTAAATAACATTATTTTAGAGACTAGACTGATTGACTGAATGATGATGTGATGGGTCCTTGACCCTATGACATCGAATGCATTTTTTCTTTGATTAAAATATTCTATCATAAATACGTGTCTGTTTGATTATGATTTAATTTCAAATTGAGAATAAACAACTAATCTTTCCTTCACATTTTATTGCAGCGATTCATTGGTACACGTTCACAGAGTGAAATCGATGCATTAGTTTCAGCAAAGACAGGTGGCTGTACAGCATTACTTATTGCGTGCAGAAACGGTCATTATGATGTTGTTCAATATTTAATAAAAAGATGCCATACGGATGTAGAGCAGTGTGGATCAGTAATTTTTGATGGAGAAACAATTGAAAATGCGCCACCTTTATGGTGTGCTGCAGCTGCTGGGTAATACATATCTTTTATTTTATCAAAATTATCGAAATAAATATTTTATTTTATTTATCACAGTCATACAAACATAGTTAAGCTTTTAATTAGATACGGTGCCAATGTAAATTCAACAACCAAAACAAATTCAACCCCTCTCCGAGCTGCTTGCTTCGATGGCCATCTCGAAATAGGTATGAGAATAAACACACTTTTATTTGTTGACGTTGATAACTTATCGATTAAACTTTAATCAATTGTTGATGTTTTGCAGTGAAATATTTAGTCGCACATGGAGCTGATATCGAAATAGCAAACAGACACGGACATACTTGTCTCATGATTGCCTGTTACAAAGGCCACTATGCCATCACTAAATTTTTACTTGGACTTAAAGCAAATGTGAATCGTAAATCCGTTAAAGGGTAAATATAATGTCATATCAAGAAGATTTCACCTTAAAACAAACTTTTTATTTTAGTAATTCTGCTTTACATGACTGCGCGGAATCTGGCTCACTTGAAATACTTCAATTAGTGAGTACACACATATTGAAAAGTTTTGTGCTGATAAAAATTTTTCTTTTCCTTTTTATTTAAATAGTTATTAGAACATGGTGCAGTAATGGATGTTGATAGCTATGGAATGACACCCTTGTTAGCAGCAAGTGTGACAGGGCATGTAGCCATAGTTGAACATCTCATTGGTTTACCTATTGTTAGTCGAGAAGAGAAAATTGCAGCTTTAGAATTACTCGGTGCAACTTTTATTGATAAAAAAGTAAGTTTGTTAAATTGTTATGAATAAGTACAAAATTTTTATTATTATATTTAAATAAATAGAGAGACATGGTGAATGCACTTAATTTTTGGAAACGAGCTATGGAAGAAAGATACAATAAAGAACCGTTGATTCCAAAACCTCCTACAGAACCTGTTGCAGCATATGATTATTCTGTAGAAGTTACTGATGTAAACGCACTAGATGAACTATTGATGGATCCAGATGAGATGAGAATGCAAGCATTACTTGTTAGAGAGAGAATATTAGGACCCGTTCATCCAGATACATCGTATTATATTAGATATAGGGGTGCAGTAAGTATCATATTTAAATTGATTTTAAAATATATATCACAATATTTTTTTTAACTTGATAGGTTTCTGCAGATGGTGGTAGATTTGATCGTTGTATTGAATTATGGACATATGCACTTGGCATGCAACAAAGAATTCTCGAACCGCTCAATCCAATGACTCAATCATCATTACTCTCATTTGCAGAACTATTTAGTTTCATGTTAGGTGAAGCTGGACGACCAGTAACGAGGGGAAGAGTCGTTCCACCTATTGAAACTTCTGATATGCTTCAAGTCTTTAAACGTGCAGTGAGAGAAGTAGAACTGGGACAAAAAATGTTTAATGATCCAGCATTTATGCATGAAAAAGATTTATCAAGCTTAAATCGTGCACTTGTGATAGCGCTTCATCTCGCATGCCTCCTCTCAAGACTCGTATTTGATGAGGAGAGTGATAATGCGGTGAAAAAGCAAATCTTACAATCAATTTATGATTTAGTTAAATTAAATGTAAGTTACATTAATTCTTTTAATGAACAAACGTTTTAATAAGATTTTTTATTATGATTTTTAGGTAGTAGTAAAGCAGGGAAGAACAGCACTTCATATAGCATGCAATCGAGAAGCGGCACTTGTTGGGCGATATCCAGTCTGTCAATTTCCATTGCCTCAACTCGTAAAAGCTTTATTGCTCGTTGGAGCAGACGCAAATGCCAAAGACGATGAGGGTAACAGTCCATTACACTTGGCCGCTCTAGCACGTCCCTGTCCAGCTTCATTAGCGCAAGCACTTGTAGAACATGGTGCACATCTTGTAAGATATTTAAATACTCTTTTTTCTATAAATAAATAGTGTGTCATCATTATCTTTTTTGTCATTGTAGGACATGAGAAATCATCATGGTGAAACATTTGAAAGTTTACTGCAAGGACAGCAAGTGCATGAACTAGTGAATCCGGTTCGTTATACAAAATTAACTTGTTTAGCTGCAGCAGTAGTGAGAAAACACGAAATTCCATATCGCAATCAAGTACCACTCGCTCTGCATCAATTCATAGAACAACATTAAGAAAGTTATTGATAATGACGATGAGAACTCAAATCAGGACATTCATTTTTTTAATCCATCCATTTCATGCTACTCTTATATGCGATAAAGTAATTTTTCTTCCATAAAACATTAATACTATTCTAAATACTATCATCATCTTTATTATTACGATTATTATTTTGAACTGCTACCTATTTTTCTATGCTTTTATTTGAAAATATTTTTCTAATTAGCTCACATATACAGAAGTAGTGAGCGAGTGATTTATGATTATGAATATTCTTTTAATTTTATTTTAAATATAACTTTATCTTAGTAAAATATATTAAAAGAGAACTTTTTTGTTGAGTAATATAATTGGTGTTCAAAATGAGAGACTTTATCTGATCATGAAAAAAATAATGATACGATGTATTTCTATATTATCTCTTTTTCTGCTCTCACTTTTACCCCTTTTATCTATCTCTGACTCTTTCTCATTGTGACAATTCATGTACTTACTCAAAAAAAACAAAATATGTAACAATTAAATGTGAAAATGAGATAAACAAATTGGTTGATATTATGAAAGCTGAATATTTTTTTTATTAGAGATGAAGAAAAGGAATCATTTGCATAATTTTTACTCAAATTCTCACACATACACCTAAAAAATTGCATTCAACGATCAATCGAATTATTTTAGATAAAAGTTTGTGCATAAAGTTGCAACAATAAAAATTAAATAAAAAAAAAATTGAAAAAAATTATTCTATGCTTTTTATTGAACAGCTTTATTTTCAGAAATTAAGATTTTTCTTTTATTGAATTAGAATCTTGAGCTTTTATTAAAAAAACGTATTTAACGGATTTTAAAAATTTGAAAATGTTTAAATTATTTTTACATAACAAATTAATTTTTATGAAGAATAAAAATCTTATTGATGCATTTTGTCTAATGATTTATCTGCTTTTTAAAATTCATATTTTAATAATTAAAGAATGTTAACTAATGAATCTAATTTAAAATAATATTCAAAAATCAAAAAAATCTGATCTCGTCAAAAATTGCAAAATAAGGATGAACGACATTAAGAAAAAGCGTCAAAGTATCCCAAAATGCCACTCATGCTTTTCCTCTTTGTTTTTGTTTACCTCTCTCTGACTGTGTTTTAAAATTTTTTGTTTTTCTTATTTTTCACCTTAAAACTGATTAATTCATCAATAAACTGTTCGAGGTCGATAGATGTGATAAGAGAAAAGTGAAAAGAAGCGATCGTCTGATTTTATAATAATTATTTATATAAATTTTTATTGAAATTTCATTGCCGCTTTTTATTAACATTCTCTTTCAATGTGTTGAGTGTTGAAGTTAAAATTAAATAATTAATTTGATATGCAAATAAGCTTATAAAAAGAACATTGAACTTTCAAGAATTTTGACTACACAAAGACAATTGTGTGACGTTAAAAGAATTTTTGTTTCTTGGAATACAAATGCAAAAGTACTGAGTTTCATTTGACCTGTTGATTCTTTTACGCTATTTGTGATTTCATCGGCTTGTGACGTAGATATCGTTCTTTTATACGTACACATTTTTTCAACTCTTTACTGTAAAATATTAGAGAGAGCAAAAGAGAGAGAAAAAACATTGATGGTCAATAAAAACGAAAGAAAAAGTCTACGAGTGTGCTGTGTTGTGTTATTTGAGCTTGCCAAGTGATTAGACGTACATTAGTTATTACTCTGTAAATTTAATATTCGCGGAAAAAGGAAAAAAAATAGAGATTAAAAATTGCATCTCATGTGATTTTGTCGACTCGAACTTGAAGAGAACTTACACAAATTTTCAGTTGACAATTGCTTCTCGTGAAGGAAAGTTGAACGACACCTATAGCTTTATATATATTTATCTACAAGCTAGTCTGCCTGCTTATCTAAACAGTTTTTGAAACAAATATATTTTTTGTGTAGACAGCAAAGACAACGGTAACCGACAAGATGATGCAAAATAACGGTGAGTGATTTAGATGCGAAATATGTCATTCTTGGTATTTATAACTACTTATTAGTATCTGCTAACTAATGAAAGAAGAGAAATGAAGAGAATTAGATACTGTTGTTGACGGTTGTTGACATACAATACTGAATACAATACGATATTGATGCTATATGAGTTATTCGTCTTCTACGCTTCACAATTCATTGAATGCGGTAGCACACACAACTTTAAGTTTCTCCTTTTAATAATTACTTTTCATTTACTTACATTCATTTACTGTCGCTTGTCTTATTTCACGTGCTCGATAAAAAAAGTATATAGTTACTGTATAATAAGTAATTGTTGTGGAAGTAAGTTAAATACTTTAAGACATGTAGTATCAATTGTGATCGCAAACAATCAAGACATTAAATTTTTTATCAAAGAAAATTTTTATTAAAAAATTATTCAATTACTCAACGCCCAACTTGTGTCAACTTGATTTAATTGTTTTTTTTTTTATATTTAATTTTCGATTTATCAGTACAATTGTATAAGTGAAAACAAACCGGCTTGCTTACAAAGTAACAATACGAAAAGAAGAAAAAAGATTATTCATTTGCTGAGTGTAATCGTAAGACTCTCTTTCGCCAAATCATTTTTCTCACTCATGCACAAAATAGCAAACGCACATACTTAATATAGTAATAAAAACAAGTTGGCAATCTTTTTCTTTTGCGACACTGAAATAATAAAGTGAAATCGCATAAACATAACACATCAAGGTAAAAATGAATCATGCTGAAAACAAAAAGTTTCAAGATCACATTTAATAGGCACCCGATCACAACATGTCTCTGTGTATTAAATTATAAATTTTTTTTCATTAATACATTTTTATTTACACAATTGTATTAAGCCGGCATATGAACAAATACAGTAAAAACAGCATCAATAACAACATTGTAAGAAGAATAATTAACATTCTAGTCGTTACTAGACAATATAATTTAATATTTGTTTATAAAAGAAAATTTTTTAGGCCAACCAGTATATACTAGTCTCGTATAAAGTAAACAACGCTCTCACATAACTTAATCCAAGCGACATATTCGATAACAATCTAAATGTTAGATAAGCAAACTTCAAGTTATTTCTAAAAAAAGAAAGTACTTATATTCTTTTAATAATCATGATGATGAGTGGTAAAATTTTAAAAATTATCGTGACATCAAATTATCAATAATAATTATCGCATTACAACGCAAATCATCTGATGAAATTTTTGCAAAATCATTCTTTTTTGTCGGCTTTTATATTTATAAACACATTTGTTTACTTATTGTTAGTACTAATAAAAACATTTAAAAGTGAACAAAAATGCATAATCGTCATCAAAATCTTACTATCATATTACACAAACGTTTCATCGATAAATGCAACAACACGTGAAAGAAACTTTTATATTAATGTTCATTCAACATTATATTTCTTTATATTTTAATTCTCAAATTCTTTCTCAAGTATGATTTTGTCAAGAGACATGTCTACTTTAAAATTCTAATTTGTGCTGGGCGTATTGAGCTCAATGACTACAAAAAATCGACTTGTGTCATACTCGCATATCAAAAAATGAGTTCAAAAGTGATTGTATTGCACTCGACTTCTAGATACGAAAGTGCACTCCAAGGAAATCGCTTGTGCGTGCATTCAAGGTCATACTATTGTATTAATTGAAAATTCTCGATCTCCTATTTCAGTATCTCAAAAAATCAATCTACTAAATCAACTTACGAGGCAGAATAGCAACGGCAGTAATAACGGCAATATGAATAATCAAAAAACTCTCGATATTATCCGTGAGGATCTTGGTCATCTAGTTGAAACGGAAGGCACATACTGGGACAGTCGACATCCGCATATTTTTGTTGTTATGGGTGCTTCGGTTAGTGTTGATGCTCTCAAGTTTGTAATACTTCAAATGCTAATTTGTATCTCATTTGCAGGGAGATTTGGCAAAGAAGAAAATTTATCCAACACTCTGGTGGCTTTATCGTGACAATTTATTGCCGCCTGCGACAATTTTCATTGGTTACGCCCGTAGCAAACTTTCCATCGAAGAGTTACGCAGCAAGTGTGATCAGTACATGAAGGTGAAAGATGATGAAAAGGAAAAATACGAGCAATTTTGGAAGATTAATTACTACGTTGTTGGCTCTTATACTGAGCGTCGTGATTTTGAAATGTTGAATCAAGAAATGTCGAAGCATGATAATCTATCGACTGCTAATCGTCTCTTCTATCTCGCCCTACCGCCGTCTGTATTTGAATCTGTTACTGTTAACATTCGTAATACATGCATGGCTTTACAGTGAGTTTTAAACTCTTTTTCTTATTTATTTTAATCTTCATTAATCAAAATTCATTTATATTCGTGCAATTTTTTAGAGGTTGGAGTCGTATAATTGTAGAGAAGCCATTTGGAAAAGATTCGCAGAGTTCGAAAGTACTTAGTGATCATTTAGCAAGTCTTTTCAGTGAAGATCAATTATATCGTATTGATCATTATCTAGGAAAGGAAATGGTTCAAAATTTAATGTCAATTCGATTCAGCAATCAACTTTTTAATCCCACATGGAATCGTAACAACATTGCATCAGTCTTAATATCATTTAAAGAGCCATTTGGCACTGAAGGTAGAGGTGGATATTTTGACGAGTTTGGAATTATTAGAGATATTATGCAAAATCATTTATTGCAAATATTGACATTGGTCGCTATGGAAAAACCGGCATCTGTTCATCCTGATGATATTCGTGATGAGAAAGTGAAAGTACTTAAATGTATTCAACCATTGACACTTGATGATGTTGTTTTGGGTCAATATGTTGGTGACCCTGACGGTACTGGTGATGCTAGATTTGGTTATTTGGATGATAAAACAGTACCAGAAGGTTCAACAACACCAACTTATGCACTCGCTGTTCTTCGCATTAATAATGAACGATGGGATGGTGTCAATTTTATTTTACGTTGTGGTAAAGCTCTTAATGAACGAAAAGCAGAAGTTCGAATTCAATACAAGGACGTACCTGGTGATATTTTTGGTGGAAAAGCAAAACGTAATGAACTTGTTATTAGAGTTCAACCGGGTGAAGCACTTTATATTAAGATGATGACTAAATCTCCTGGCATTACTTTCGATTTGGAAGAAACTGAATTAGATTTAACTTATCAGCACCGATATAAAGGTGTAGTCTTACCTGATGCATATGAAAGACTTATTCTTGACGTCTTCTGTGGAAGTCAAATGCATTTCGTTAGAAGTGATGAACTTAGCGAAGCTTGGCGAATTTTCACTCCACTTTTGCATAACATTGAAAATAATAAAATCAGACCAATTGAGTATATTTATGGAAGTCGTGGACCAAAAGAAGCAGATGAAAAATGTATGCAAGCTAATTTTAAATTTACTGGTACTTACAAGTGGCACAAGAAGCACGAATAAGCTCAATATAATTGATTATTTAACATTATTTACTTTTAATATAACTTTTTCGGAATGGACAAAGTCAAAAAAATGGTTGTTGTTATAAATTGTACTGATTTCTTATTGAATCATTCCAATAATATTTAAAATATTTTTTTGCCAAAATTTACTCTCTTTTTAACAAGTTTTTAACGGTTTTTGATATGAGAATAAAAGCGATTAAATTTTTTAATACGAGAATCTTAGAAGAATCTTTCACTTTTGTATGTTACTTTCTTACAGAAATTGTATATGACAAAAGAAAACTAATGTTTTAAATTTTTCAATAAGAATCCCAGCTGGACGAGAATCTTTTGTCATCATTATAACAATAGCCATAATTATAAATTATTGCACAGAATTTTCCAATTTTTACCTGACTCATAAACTATGCAATTGTATTCTTATTTCAGTTTTGGCATTCTATGCAATTTCTTATTACCTGCAAAAAATTGTGATCGACATTTTTCTTCTTTCTCTTATTGTCCAAACAAAGGATTCTGTTTTAAATCGGCTATACATGTATGTGAATTCTTGAAAGGGAAAAAAGAAAGAGTATGCAATAAGAAGCATAACAGAAATGAAACAAGAAGAACACTATTTTCTTTCTCTCCTTTTTGTTTGTTGTTTATCATCATCTCTTTGCATTTTCTCTCATCTTCGAGCTGCACGTGTTTAATGATTTTAAGCCTTAGAGCAAGTTGATGCAGTTTAAAAAAATCCCTATTTGTTTTTTTTCTTCACTTTCTTACACTTGAATATATGTGTATATCTCGCAAAGCCGGTTTCAGGTCATGAAGAATGAAAAAAAGAAAACAGAATTTGAGAATAAGGAGAAGAGATTCAAAGAGGAATCCTATGAAGAAGAAATTTGAGTTTTATTTAAAAAAGATTTTTCGTTATTTCTTTTTTCAATGAAGAAGGTCCTTTCATAAAAGTATTCTACCTGATTCCCTTTTCCTCATTTCTACTGAAAAATAAGTTACAAACAATAGCAAAAAGGACTCATAGATCCCCCGCAATTTCTTTATCTCTCTTTTGTCCGTTAAAATTTTTTGCTTCCTCATAAATATTTTCACTATAAGTCAGAGGATATTTTTCAACTTGTTTTCTTTGATCTTCTTCAAAATAATAATAAGTTTTTTGCTGAAAATTCTAAGAATAAGAATGATGACAAGTCATTATAAAATTTTTGTTTTTTGAACTCTTTTTATTAACAAATAAAATCTTATGAACTAAAATTGGAAGACATTTGGAAGACATTCGATTTAAAAAACCAATAAAGCCATATTCCCGTTTTACTACTAATCTAAAATTCCTAATTAATATCACAATCAAAAATTTTCTTCTTAATTAAGTTTCTTACATACAAATATTATACTATATGGCTCTGGAAGACATTTAAGCTATTTTCACAATTTTTGCTTTGAAAAATTATTTCCTTAAAATCTAATTTGGAAGACTTGATAATAAAAAATTTTGATTTTTATACAAGATTCCTCACTTACATCTAAATCTTATTCTAAACATTTTAATTAAACACGTCGATTACGCTTGAATCCATCTATCGTAACGGTGATAACTAAGATTGGGAAGATTTTCTTGATGGCAATAAGCTTGATTGTTGAATGATGTCCAGAAGAATGTGCCACCTTCAGTTCTTGCAAAATGAACTGGAACATAGGTCTGATTTCTTTCAACTTGCATGAGATAATCGTGCTCTTCATTACCAAAGATGTAAACGGCTGAGTTGTCATTGCACTGCTTGATCTCATCAAAAATGCGTGTCTCAAGTGTCTCATTTGAATCGTTGTCGTTGATTTCAGATGAGTAGTCGTAGTTTTTTTGGCAAGCATGTTGAGATTTAGCAATCTTCTTATTTTTACGCTGCAGCAACATCTCGGTGATTTTCTTGAAAATCTTCTTCAATCGATATTTTGATGATTTTTGTTGCTTTTGCGTGTTATAGATGTTTTCGTTGATGCTATTGATGCTCGACATGCTGTATTCACTTGAGTAGATAGACATCTTTTTTGCTATTTTGATCACAAAAATATTACTTCAAGTTTTTATTTTCACTTGTTTAAATGGCACTAACTTGTGATTTTTTTCGTTCTTTACGCTTCAAAAACTCGTTTCGTTCTGAATGTGCTCCGGAATGTGCTGTTTATTTTATACATAACATTCTCTTTTCTTCTTTTTTTCGGGTCCTGTGTGGATGAAATTGAGATTTTTGTACTCTCGCTCTCTCTCTCTCTCTCTCTCTCTCTTGTTTCTTTTATATTCTGTTCTTGTCCTTCATTCTGTTTCTTTTTCTCTCTCGCTTTATATGATGTCTGTTTTATTTTGTATAAACATAAACAAGTGAGAGAGAAAACATTTTGCCAGCCATTAGAATCAACAAGTATCAAATGAAATTAAACATATATGCAGATACTTGTTGATTAAAACTTATTATTACTTTTATTACTCAATTATAACATTATTTTGATAATCAATTAAAATATATTCATTTAATACTGAATTTTCTAGAAATCATTAATAGGTAAAAAAGGTTGAACAATACAATGTCTTTCGTTCTCTTGCCCTTACTGGCTCCAATCCTTAAATGATTTCTCTCCTTTTGAAATTTAACAACAATGCACACATAAAAAAAGATTCTTTTATTCTTGAAATTTTAAACTGTTTCTTGTACGTACATGTCTCGACAAAATTTTTCACTCATGTTATTGCATGAAAAGTCAAGGCGACGATGACGAAGACGATGAAAAAGGATCTTTCACGATCGATTAGAATTTCATTAATTTTCGTCTTCATTACATATTGGTGCTGAAAATGTGAACTTGCTGCACTTTCATATTATCTACCATGTTTAGGGATGAACCTGTAATCCGAGAAGGTCGCTAAAACACTAAAAATATTTCCATAAATTATCCTTAAAATCTTCTCTCCTCTGCACACAAAATTTTCTATCTCGGCAAGTGATCCTCATTTAATGTTCAATGTTCATGGCCTTTATGGTAATGTATCGGTGTCTCAAGCAGAGATATATACAAAAATGGTGAAATATAATATTTTTTTTACCCTCCTTAAAGATTTTTAACCGAGAGCATTTTTTATGACCGTCCCTTCATAAAAATAATATTTAGTTCTTTTTTTTAAAACAAACTTCACTCTATCTGTGTTTATTTTTCCATAATATAAACAATATTTATAGCTTTTTGAAGAAATAAATGTACGGGCTCGCTGTTTCTACTCTCAATTCGATCATCAATTATGTGCTTCGTGCTGGCTTCTCCTTCTATCCATTAACACGTGCATTATTGCTGAAGAAAAGAAGTGTAGAGAAAATAGTAGTAGCTTAAGAAGCACAACATGCCCGTATCTTGATAAACAACAAACTCTTTCTTAATAGCAGCATATTTTTGATTTAAAGAAAACAACTAATATGCGCTTGGCTTCTGTTATGTGTAATTTCATTCGAATTCCATTTTATTGCAAATTATATAGCAAATATTCTGAAATTATAAAAACTTTAAAACTCAAATTAGCGGGTTGTTTAGATGGAAAGCGAGAAAGACATGCAAATGTTTCGCATTTCAATGTTGATGGGCTTCTGAAGTAGAAAGAAAAGTGCAATTAGTTGGTGAATTAGCCAAATGTTTTATCTTTATATAGAGCTATAAAAAGAATTCGTTATATTTAAATTCAATATAATTTGGTTCTTCATCAAGGAGATTATTAAACAAGCATATTGAATTTTCAGCCACTGACTAAATCCACATAAATCTGTGTGAGATTTTCAAGAGTATTTTCTTGAGACAGTGATTTGTTAGCTTATAAAAGAAGAGAAAAAAAGAATAAAAGATATTTGCCAACATTCACAATTTTTCTTCTATTCTTGTCAAAAAGCCTTATTATCCTTAGAAAAGATTCGAAAATATTTTTTAAATATTTACATTTTATAAAAAATCCTTTGTAAAACAACTCAAGTTTGATCAACAACGTGAGATAAGGAAAGGTTGTAAAGATTTCTTTTACTTTCATGTTGACACAAAAACTAGACTTTAGAAAAGAGAGAGAGATGTCGATCTAGAGATAAGAAAAATGACATAAAAGGGACAATTTCGATTTACCTTTGCATGTCCCACATTTTTTGGGTTTTTCTTCTTTTTGCATTTACACGTATAATACTTTAATGTCCATGTAGTTTTTTATTTGTTTGAATTTTCTAGGAATAAAAGAGAAACTTTTATTTAATAGCAAAATATCACGTTCAACAGACATTTATTATTTTTCTATTTGACATGCGTCGTGAGTTTGATGAGAATGAATGGAGGGTTTTGTCACCTACTGAGCATTGAAATTCTTTTCATTTTCCCTAATGCGTGCTCATCTTTCACTAGTGAAGACAAGAGGGAAAATTGTGAGATAAAAAAGATTTAAATGCTAGCCATGAATATTTAATATGATGAGATTTTCTTGTTGAAAGATGATGGTGCATGATGATATTATTGGAATTCTATTTTTTTATTAGAAAATCATTTTGTGTACATTATTATTATGTCGAATTTATTAAAAAATGTAAATTTGAATACTCAAATAAATCATAGCAAATAAAGATGAAAGAAATTTTTGAGTAATGAAATGAAGTAGAAGAAAACTTGTAAACAAAATTTAAATTAGAATGAAATGAATAGGGTGAAAAGAATAAAAATGAATTACAAAAACACCTTTTTCAATATCGAAATTATTCAAATGACTTTATTCATTAATTCTTACACTAACCTACTTATTAAATTCAAAAAATTTAAATTTCTTCATTCTCAACAAATAAATTTACTTTCGATGTTAATTAAATCGAATAAAAATCAAGCGAACGGAAGAGCATTATCAAATGACGTCTTTTTCCATCTCAATGGAAAAAGGCTAAAATTGTTGCGATTCCTAAAACGAAAATTCCTTCATCTAATCCATCTGAGTATAGACCGATATCATTAATCTCATGTTTGGGTAAAGTGTTCGAAAGGATTCTTTTATCTAGGCTAAATGAGTTTGAGGCTGAAAATGGAATTTTTATTAGAGAACAATTTGGTTTTAAGCGTAAGCATTCTACTACAACAGCAGATTCTTAGATTGACTGAGAGAAATTTCTTTAGGTTTTAATAAAAATAAGAGCACAGGCCCTTGTTTCTTTTTGATATTAATAAAGCATTTGATGGCTGTTTGGCATGATGGATTATTACACAAGTTAGTATTAAATAAACTATCCTAAATATCTAATTGCAATTCTTAAATCCTATTTAATGAATAGAACTGCTTGTGTTTCAGTTAACAATAATCATTCCAATTTTTATATAATTCATGCAGGAGTTCCGCAAGGAAGCATTCTTGCACCTCATCTTTTTAAACTTGTACATCAATGACATTCCAAAACCTATTAATGGTGATATTTCATTATACGCTGATGATACAAGCATTGTCATTTGAGGTCAGCTGGAAAAATCTAAAACTTGCTAAGAAAGAATTCAAAAGAAATGAATTACTGTTGCAATTTTTTCGATAAATGGAAAATCAAATTAA